>CM075288.1:13515990-13952663 GCA_037672795.1 Lagerstroemia speciosa | reverse complement strand
TAATAAAGGGCACTCTCCTTTTCTCCTCGTTTTCTTGTGCGAGGAGGACGCCCAAAGAACGTTCCTGAGCTGAAAGATAGAGTATGAGTGGTCGACCCGGTATCGGAGCCTGCAACACGGGTGGCCTAAGCAAATATTCCTTTATACTCTGGAAGCATTCTTACAGGCCTGGTCCCAAATGAACTCCACATCTTTCTTCATGAGCCGATTAAATGGTTGACATCGTCCGGCAAGATTGGAAATGAAGCGACGGATGTATGCCAACTTCCCTTGTAGACTTTTGAGCTCATGAAGGTTCCTTGGCTCGGGCATTTTTAAGATTGCATCAATCTTTGAAGGATCAATCTCGATTCCACGATGCCGAACGATAACCCAAGAAACTTGCCAGATGTGACCCCGAATGCGCACTTCAAAGGTTCATCTTGAGTTGGTAACGACGCAGACGGTCAAACACTTTTTGAAGATCTGTTAAGTGTTCTCCCCTTTTCTTGGACTTCACAACCAAGTCATCAACATAGCACTCGACCCGCTTGTGAAGCATGTCATTGAATATCTTCTGCATCGCTCTTTGATACGTAGCCCCCGCATTTTTCAATCCAAATGGC
Source organism: Lagerstroemia speciosa (assembly GCA_037672795.1). Classification (NCBI taxonomy): domain Eukaryota; kingdom Viridiplantae; phylum Streptophyta; class Magnoliopsida; order Myrtales; family Lythraceae; genus Lagerstroemia; species Lagerstroemia speciosa. The sequence goes on along the minus strand of CM075288.1, from coordinate 13,952,058 downwards.
ATAACTTTGTAACAGTAAATGCCTTTTGGAGTCCGAAAAGCTGTCAGTTCTTCATCCTTTGGTCCATGCGGATTTGGTTATAACCGGACATTCCATCCATGAAGGAGAGGGCTTCATGACCGGTCGTTGCATCAACCATGATTTCTGTGATGGGCAACGGAAAGTCGTCCTTGGGGCATGCATTATTGAGGTCACGAAAGTCCACACAGATGCGAATTTGGCCGTTCTTCTTTCTCACCGGCACGATGTTTGCAATCCAAGTGGGGTAAGGAACCTCTCGAATGAATCCTGCTTCGATCAATTTGTCCACCTCAGCTGTTATTTGAGGTAGCAATTCGGGATGGTATCGCCTCTGTGCTTGTTTGATTGGCCGCACTCCACGTTTGACAGAGAAGCGATGTACTGCGACCTTCGAGTCCAACCCTGGCATCTCTTGGTAGGACCATGCAAAGACATCCCTATACTCAGCCAAAAGTTTGACATAAGCCATTTCCTCTTCTAGACTTAGGCTTGCGCTGAGGAAGATTGGACGTCGTTCTTCCTCGGTCCCTAGGTTGACCTCTTTTAGCTCATCGACGGTGGCCTGCCCTCCTTCTTCCAAGGCATCTGGGGCTTCCTCTACTTCTGCCTCTTCAGTCTGGCCCTCATCAATATCTTGGATGGTGACGTGACAAGATGATACTGCATCATCATCCATGGCTTGACTACTCCCCTCATTCGGTTTGGTTAGGACTACCATTCGGGTGTTTGCCCTCAATGTGTCATCCACCGTCACTTCTAACTTCAGGCGCCTCTTCATCCGAGAAGGGATCGTGCTTCGAAGCGACTTTGTTCCAATGGACAGAGGCTCTGCACTCTCGCTTTGCCCCATTGTCTTTCCAGCAGTTTGGCAAGCCCATGGAGTTATCCCCAGCCTCTGCCTGATCGGCCTCTTGGTTTCCCGAGTTTCAGTTTCCTCGGGGGTCTCTCCTAGTCTGTCGAAGACCGATGACCTCTTAGGGCGCTTGCCTAAACGATCAAACACGGAAGGCCGTGTAGGCAGCACTGGCTCAGGCTCTCGCTCCGGCTCTCGCTCTGACTCATCTTCACCCTCTGCAGAGATATACTTTGTAGAGGCCTTCCTTATTGGGAAGCGTATGGGTTCGGATGGACTATAACCCAAACCAGCTCGCGAGCTTCCAACAACGTACCCCTGCTCCTTCAATGCAACCTGCGTCTTGGTCAACCCTTTCGTGCTGGATGTGCTGGTGCTTGTGTTAGACCTTGATAATGATTTCATATCTTGGTCATACCCAGCCTTTGCAAGTAGCTTGTAAGCATTGGGATCGAATCCATCTTGACGCTTCGTAGGTAGCGACCCTTGTACAACGTGTGGTCCCTGCGATGGCCGTCTGAACCCTTTTAAGGGAGGACTGGAAGGTTTGACTGCTTCAATTTTTGTGATGGGCAGGTTTAGCCCTTCCAAGCCCTCACCCTTCAAATCATTGCCGCATGCGAAGGGAGACTCGCCTTCCTTCCTCTGTCCCTTTGGGACATACCGCAAGACAGGCACTGGCCTTTTTTCCTTAATGACTGGCTCGTCTCCCTTGCTATTACTTGAGGAAGCATCAAATGTCATCGCCTTCTTCGTTACCGGCTCTCCTTGTTTCAAGCCTTCAGCAACATCAGGTTGTTGCAACTTTTTCTTATCTTTCGAAGGCGACGTGTGTTGTACCCATCCTGTCACTTTGCTTTTGATATAAAATTTTGCATCAGCAAAGTGAGCTTCAGCTTCTGTAAACGGCTTATCATCTGCAACAACCGTTTTCTGGCAGCCATCCTTGATGTACTTAAAGCACTGATGGAGGGTGGATGGTACTACCTCATGCTCATGAATCCAAGGTCGACCTAGGAGCAAGTTATAGGTCGTCTTCGCGTCTATCACATGGAAGAGCGAACTTGACTCCATGTCATCTATCAGCAAGTCAACTTTCAATTTGCCGATAGCCCTTTGCCCCCCTTGGTTGAAGCCTTGGATCATCAACCGACTGTCTAGGAGTTCATCAGCTGCCACTCCTAGATTCCTCATGACTTGAGCAGGCATGATGTTCACCGCAGAGCCTCCGTCTATCAATATCCGGTTCACTCGTTGTCCCGGACATAGCCGGCCACAAAGAGTGGCCGATTGTGTGATTCGAGCCCCAAGACAAGGTCTTCATCAGTAAACGTGATTGCTTCAAGGCAATCTGCCTTGGGAGCAGGACAAGAGACGTCAGCCTCACTTTTCTCCTTGTCCTCTTCACCGACAGTTTGGTTGCAAGAGGATGAGGAAGTCACTGCGTCTCGCAGCTTCTTTGGAAGAAAGTCCCATAATGTGATTGGGACTCTCGCCTTCTGATGAAAAGGCTCTTCAATTTCAACGAGCGTTTTAAGCGTTCCCTTGGAGGCCGGCTTCTTCTTTCTTTGAATTATTTTGGACCGAACTTTCGGTCCCTTGGCTGCCTTGCATGAAGCATGCTTTCGTGCCTTTCGAGGGATGGCCAACTTTTGTGAGGCATGCCCCCGAGTGTTTTGTGATGAGTGTAGGGTGGGCTTCGAAGCTCTCCTCCGTCTTGTGACAAGGGTCCAACCATCCGCATCTACCTCAACACGATCCGCAGCAGCATGTGTGGAAGGCCTCGTAGCTGTTGTTGTTACCACTGTAGTCACCATGCATCTTGTGGAACCCGAGACATGTAACGGGCAAGAATGAGCCGTCTCGATCGAGACGGGGTCAAAGCTTCCAAACCTGATGGTCCGTACAGGTGACACCTCAAGTTCTTCCAGTACAGAAACAACGTTGCTGGTGGTGGTGTCGTCGTCAAACGCGATCTTTCCTTGACGTGCTAGGTCCATGATCTTTTCTTTCAGGACGAAGCACCTCTCCACTGGGTGGCTCACCAGGCGATGATACTGGCAGTAGTTTGGGTCGTTTGTACGACCCGCTTGTTGCGGACGCTTCATCGGAGGTAGCTCAATTAACTTCAATTCGAGCAAGTGCTCGAGCATACCTGCAACATCGGAGTCTGGGAATGGGTATGTCTTGTTCTGCAACTCCTCCAGTGTAGGCCTCGTCTTTGCCTTCTGCTCAACAGGAGGAGCCTTCTCTTCTTTCTTCTTTTTCCCGGAGATCTTAACCGGGGCAGCAGCAGCAACAGTCAGAGCCTGCTTGGCATCTATCTTGGAAGACGACTTGCCCCCCTTCTTCGCATCCTGGCGCTCCTTTGTCTTGCCAGGCTCGAGTACAGGTGGCCCTTGCACACCACTGGTCCTAATGCTCAGCTCCATGTCGTGTGCACGGGTTGCAAGCTCTTCAAACGTGTGGGGCTTGATCCCTTGCAGGATGTAGCGTAAGCCCCAGTGCATCCCTTGAATGCACATGTCGATGGCAGAAGCCTCGGACAAGCGGTCCCTACAGTTGAGGCTCAAGCTCCTCCACCTCTGTATGTAGTCCGTGACAGGCTCGTCCTTCAACTGGCGAGCGCTAGTGAGCTCGATCATGCTCACTGTGCGCTTAGTACTGTAGAACCTGTTCAGAAATTCTCGCTCAAGCTGGTCCCAGCTATCAATAGAGCTAGGCTCGAGGTCAGTGTACCACTCGAACGCGTTGCCCTTCAATGAGCGAACGAACTGCTTCACTAGGAGGTCTCCCTCAGTTCCTGCGTTATTGCAAGTCTCGACGAAATGGGCAACATGTTGCCTTGGATTGCCCTTTCCGTCGAACTGTTGGAACTTTGGTGGTTGGTAGTTGGCAGGCATCCTCATCATGTCAATCCTGTGAGTGTAGGGCTTGACGTATGCAGTCATTGAGGAGCTACTCGCCTGTACTTGGCCCCTAAGGGCTTCTTTGATGATCTCCTGCAATTGATCTGCAGGGATGGAACCATCAGCACCGACACGCAGCGTCTTCATGGATGATGTTGCCGTTGTGGCATCGGTGGTGACGCCCGTAGTCTGTCCTTCTGTAGGAGCAGCCTGTGGAGTCTCCACCGAAGTCGGCGCTCTTGGGGCAGCTGCAACAACTCCTGATGTGTGCACTTGCCTTGAGGCGTTGTTGTGCACTTGGCTTGATTCTTCCATGTTCTCAAGCCTATTCATCAGGTATGCGATCTGCGAATCACGCTCTTGTATAGTCTTCATCAAGCCTTCCAGTGTCTTGGCCATGATGGAGACTTGCTCCTCGAGCGATGATGCATTGGTCATCATCACCGGCAGCACTCCCGTGTTGCGTGAGCTCTCGGCATCAGTAGCCTGCATCCGAGGTGAAGGAGGAGCGGAGTCATCACTACTCTGTAGGTCTTCAATGTCAGTAGTGGCCTCCTCCTTTGCAGCAATTTGCTCCTCTTGCAGGAAATGTTGAGCCAGCACTTGCTCAACAAAGGCGGGCACATCAATGTCCGCACCCTGTCTTGTCGGGGTTGATGAGGCACTGGGTAGGCTAGAGCCAAAGACAGGATTGGTCTTCATCGTCACTCCGCCTTGCGCCATTATCTCCCTAGCCCTGCTCCTGGTATGAACCCTCTGTTGGGTCTCCACAGTGGAGTCTACAGCAGCTTCATCGGCACGGTTCTTATCCTTCGAATCGATAACGACGAACTTCCTTGGGGCCATAGCAGCTTCAAGCTTGATCTTTGGAAAGAGAGATGAGAGGTAGAGAATGTCCCACCGGGCGTGCCAGAAATTTGTGCGCAGCAAATTTCGAGTCTATAAACTTTAGACAAGAAAAATGAGCAAACAAATTAAATTTGTATTAATTTTGCGAGAACAGTTCCTCTAATAAAATTCTGCAAAGAAAATACAGAAAATGGTCTCCTCTGATTCTCTTTCTTGGTTGGTCTCGAGCGAGGGCTGTAGAAGCGTAATCTCGATCGAGGAAAGCTGCGGTCCACCGGGGCTTTTGAGCTTGATCCGGTGGGTTCGGTGAAATCTCGAGCAAGAAGCCTTAATGGCTTGGTCTCAGTCGAGAGGCGAGTCCGATCAAATCTCTAGAGAGAAGAGCCTCAATGGCTTAATCTCAGTAGAGAGCTGGGTCCGTTGAAATCCCGAGAGAGAGAAGCCTCAATGGCTTGATCTCAATCGAGAGCTAGTGGTGGAATCAACGGGGCCTGGGAGCTTGATCCGATGAGTCCGTGCGAAGTCTTCCAAGTATCTTTTTAAATTGGCAGAGCTTCGGCGAGTTCTGAAGAGTCTTGATTTCGGCAGAGCTTCTTCAGGTTCTGGCACCTTCTCTTCTGTTCAGTGTCCCGATTTCTGAAGAGGAGCCCTCTATTTATAGAGGAGGAGAGCTGATGTGTCAATCCCCGTGCTTTAATCTGGTTGGTTGATCAGAATCGATCCTGACCGTCCATTATGATTTCATGAATAATTATCTGATTTTATTTGTAGATAATATCCATTTGTGGAGATATTTTGTATTCTCCAGATTTTCTATAATATCATGTATTTATCTGTACAAGATATTATACGTATTATCTGAAATTATATTTGTTAATTCCAGATAATATCAAATATATCGATTAACCACAGGTATTTTCCTGTAGATTACCGATAATTTCCCGATGACACGTTTCGTGTATGTACGTATCGAGAAAATTGTGAAATGTAATTTATCCGAGACTTTAATACCGCATTTAATTGGGCATTTAATATGTCGGATAAGTGATGTGGCAATTTGTGACTGGTTGCAATTTTTCGAGTTCTACAGCAGCATCTGGCGGAGCAACGTACGTAATCATCAGAAACGTGTCAAGCTCGTGTAGCTCTTGCTCGATCGACCAGAAGCCGGGAATTTTGGTTACTTGCCGGAGGTAGTCGTTTCTAATAAAAGCGTACTGATCTAAGGAAATGCGTCTCGCATATGTCTTTCTGTGCATGTTAGTGCACATCAGATTAGGTAGAAAGTCTTGAATGTATCATGTGTACTATGTCAGTGTCACAAACTAATATGATTATATTTTTCTTTTTGCTTGCACCATGTGGCATTTCGGGTAAACTAAAACATACATCGAAACTAATTTGCGGTCGGACAGAATTCCTGAGAAAATTATGGGTGATCGTCCCAACCTGAGATCATCCATTTGGGGCTAGGATTGTGTTATTTTTAGGGTCGTTTTGTTTTAATGGTTTTATTAGAAAATTTTAAAATAATTAAATATTATCGATTTATAATATTACGTCAACACTGTCACATTATATACCTCTTATTCACCATACTCTCTTCGGATTAGGATATGACAGATAGACAGCAACCAAAGTTACTCAACCCTCTTTGCTGTGTTTCTCGGGTTACTTGGCGTGTGATTAGCGTTAAAGAATCCTAAGGGGTGATTTGGTTCGGGTATTGTTAAATTATAGACAAAGTTATATTATATAAAAAAAATTGTATACTTATATAAAAAATAGGTTGTAATATAAAATTACTGAAAATTTCTTAGGTGAGCCGAGCTCACAGATGACGTTATGAGCTTAACCAATAAATATTCGACACGTAAATAAATATTTTAAATTATGATTAAAAAATAAAAACTATTGATGAATAAATAAGGTGATGTGATACTTAATGACAACGTGTTAAATATTTATTGTTAGAGTTCACGGATGACATGATGAACTGGGTTCTTACAAGAATCTCTCATGTTGTGTTTGGTAAGTATTTTAGATTGATTAGAAAGTGATTAAAAAATAAATTTACAATATTTAATGTGATAGAAAATAAGTATATTTTTATAATATTATCCTTCTTTTTTAATTGAAAGTGAAACAAAATTGAGGATAAATCCGTAAAAATCAGCAAGGAACTAGGCGGCTACGTCCAGGTAACGTGAAAAATACAAGTGTTTTGAGGTGCACGCCACGGAAAAGGCGGTTTCCACCTATTTGAATAGTAATCCCTTTACAAGGTTTATACCGTGGCTCGCACAATTTTCTTGGACGGATAAATTGAAAAACTCTTTTTTTTTTGTTTCTCACCTGGTGTCCGGTACCGAAAAGCTGACCGATTAATCCGGATTCGATGTACAGTCGGGCGGTTTTCAGGGAACCACTCCCAAGAAAGTCTGCTGCGTTCACAGGTACTCGAACCCGGCACCTCTGCAACAAAATATGATAATATAGATGGTACTCCTTTGATTTTTTTCAGTAAAATCAATGGACCCATAAAAATCGTAAATTTATATAAATAATCTCTCGAGCTATAACCAAAACACTAGAAGTTGGATTGTCATGAGCTATACCACGCCGCTGCCAGATACTTCTCCCGAGAAACGTACTGAATTGTCGTACAGTGGAAAAAAATTCTTAAAATAAATCTGCAAGTGTGCGGACATCGTGTCTCTAGTTCACTAATTTTTTTTCAAATAAAGTTTACAGGTGTTGGCGAATGTCAAACTGAGATCGCGTTCAGTTGGTCATCTGCCAACACTTGCATTGCAATTTAAAAAAGAAGTAAGTGAACTGAGATCGCATGTTCAATATATAAATAAGATCACGTGTTGAAATTATGATCTGTTGACAGTATAAACGTAAATATTTTACTCGAAACGGTTTTTTCAAAAAAAATTTCTTCCGTTTCGTACTTTTCTTTATTTCTCCCATCTCTAGTGCTATCGTGCCCCTTATGCTCTGGGCGATCCACGTGCTACATTGGCCGAGACTACAACCCTACGAGGGTGAGCTAACTTCAAAGACCCGGGCTCAGTTCGTATTGCGGGCTGCCACTCGCCTGTGTGAAACCGGAATCGCTAGTGACTCCGTATTATATTAAGGAAATTTTTTTTTTTTTTTGGTCGCCAGCCACGGTATCCAAGCAGGCCCCACCAGCGGTGAGATGGCATCTTTCAGCCAACCATACTTGACTAATCCGTTGGTCGCCCCGGGTCGCACGCCTGGCAATGGCGGGTGAGGCTCCCAAGAGGGGTGTCTGCGTACGTGAGGTCTCGAACCTGAGACCTCCTTAAGCGGCACCGAGCTGCTTACCACTCGGCCCAACCCCTCTTAGGTTATATTAAGGAAATTTTCTTATAGTCATCTACTTCAATCATTAAGGTAGGGTCTCGGACCATCGTTTCCTTTATGAGCCAAGACATCATCAAATAATTAAAAAAATTAAATTGCCATCGACAGCTTCTCTAGTTTGGAAAGAGTGTGACGACACTTCTATTGGAAGAAAAAGACAAACCACACCCCGATTCAATGAGATTGGCATCCCTTAAAAATAAAATTTTCCTTAAGATCAACGCTCTATAAAATCTCGATACTACCATACTGTTAAGATTTTAAGTAATTTAGGTTAAAGAGTTATAACCTCTGTTTAAGAAAATGTACCCGATTACTAATAACATTTCTAAAAGTCGTCATCTCAGTTCAAATAATTGTAATACCAGTTCAACATGTTGCAGTTGATAATTTTCCGCCCTTTCAACTTAGATTACAAGACTTAACGAAATGGGGGTTAATCCCATCCCAATCATTGACATGAAACACTGATATTAAGAGATCAGAGTTACCTTCCATATGTTTTAATAATTTATAAACGAGTAAGTAGGATGTTCCAAATTTATAAATCACTTGGGTAAGAGAGAAGTAGAGCCACTCCAGATGAGAATTAAGAGTTTAATTCTTCGAAAGCTCTCGCAGATCTAGGACGATATGAGAACTAAACAGAAGATTAATGGATTTATGTGTGACATATGTGATCCTTTACAAGAGAAAGTCAGGCAGTTTAAGGGTATCGTGTCCATTGGACATGCAGATGTAAAGCAAGTGCACTTTGACAGGAGAAGGTTTAAAGGTGGAGGCACCTGCCTATTCTATATAAGATTCACATCATGAGCAATGCCATAGAGTTAAGATAAAAGAATTTTCATTCAGTGTGGGGATTATTGGAAAAGATGGCACAACTAAAATATGTAAATGAAAAATTATTTCTCATAAAAAGTTATAGAAAATTATGTGGGTTAAGATGGATGACTTCGGGATGCCAGTGGCTTTCCTTGACTTGCATGCAATAATATGGCATAAATAGGAGCATAGATGAAGAACATGAAAGCTGCAAGAGGAAAAGAGAAAAGAAAGTGAAAGGGGAATCTTCCTCTCCATAAATAGGTCAGTTTTGTGCCATTTCATCGACAGCTTTATTATTGATAAAGTTTTAAGTAAATTGGTCATATCACATAAGCGATGCGGACATAGCATATTTATCTAATCAGAGTTCATCATTTATATATTTGTTCAATTATTTTTTATAACCTATTAGATTTTTAAATATTTTTATTATTTATATATTTTTTAATTAGGGTTCACCAAATACGTAAGATTTTTTTTATAATTTTTTAAAGATTTTTTAGGATTTAGCAGTTGTAATTGTATATAATAATTGATTGCATGTAAAGTTTTGATTGGACGGATATACTATGCCAGTGTCGCTTATGTAGTATGACCGCTCTACTGAAATCTTCCTCCTTAGATCAATTTGGATTAGGGTGTTACATAGTTTTCCAAAATCCTCTCTCCATTTCTGTCATGCATTATTTTCAATAGTATTCTTCTTATGTTCGGTTCGCCTGTCTGGTTTTGACTTGTGCTGTACTATCGTAGTATCCTAAAAAATAAACGTTCATGTATCATCAGCACAACCGAGAATAGTCAAATTTGTTTTAAGAAAATTGTGACTATCATAGATCTCGACTAGTATGGTTTGTACTTATGCACTCTTCTTTGTCGATTTATTATCCTTTTTTATTATTATATTTCTGTAATATGATTCTGTATCATAAGTTTAAGCTTTCAATATTAATTTTAATTTTTTTATGACGGAGTATCGGGATATGGTACCCGACTAGTCTCCGGCCCAAATGGAAACCAGGCAATCCCACTGGGCAGTCAGTCCGTACTCTCACACGTGCTAGTGGCCCTCCTAGGGTTTTTGCACTGGATGGAAATCGAACTCCTGAACTTGGGGAGCGCACCCAATTCATGCGCCCAAACTTACACTAGCCCTGGGGGTTAATTTTAATTTTAATTTTTTGTTATCCAAGATTACTTATTATTATTTCCGCTAGCAGATTCTGTTCATTACTTTTCTGGGATTCAGTCATCAACAAAATCTTACTAGTGGCACCAAAGGGCAACAACCTAATCAGAGAATTCAGAGAAGTTTACGCTCGAACCCGAAATCCTTCGTAGCACAAACTGAGTTAAGGATACCCGGATTGGCCCAAGATCTCATGTTCTGTTCAAGCCCGACCGAACGTGTTACATATCCACTGTGTTAGTCTGCCCCAGCATCGTGTGCTCTCCCCGCAGTTCAACTGATCACGGTTGCCGATGGTTCTGACCACAAGGTGCTGCAGTTCTCGCTATCGATAGCGGTTTCATGGATTCTTGGGCGTTCACTGTTCAAGCCATGATGCGAATTCGATAGCTCTGCCAACCAATTGTAGATTCGATAAACGTAGAGAGATCGAGCTAAGCCGAGGCTGGCCCCAGGCCCAACCCAAACGGCAAATTCCAAGCAGCCCAACAGTTGTTACAGCACACAGGCACCCAGGACTTCTAGCAAAGCATTCGGCAGCCATGACCTTTTCATTCTTGGAACTTTTGCAAACTTCGGTACAACCAAGAACGTGGTATTTGTATATGGATAGCTCGATCGATTAAGGAATTTAGGGCCCATAAGCCAGAGGCCAGAAAAAAAAAAAATACACGGCTCACGATCTGTTATAAAACTCATGAAATAAAAGTCTCGATTCGTTTTAATAGTCAGCTAGAGGTCGGAAGGGAAATCTTGTCTCGAGATCAGTTGTTGAAGGCGGGTATTTTATGATACGTGTCGAGCATAAACCATGTTGATTTGAGAGAGAGTGCTGAATAATCAATCCTACATTGACAAATAAGAGAGAGGAAATCTTCTCTTAACCTTCTCAAATTTTGCCTTTGATGGCGGAAGCACGCTACAAAGTTGACATTGAGACCGTTGGTTTTGCGAAATAGAGACTTGGTGTAGAGGGGACTGTCAGGGTTTGTGACCTTACATTAGTAATATGACTACCGGAGACAGGTCCAAGTTTACATAAGATATTATCGTTATCAAGCTCTCACAGATTACATTACAATTAGTAAGCTTTATAAGTAATTGAGCTCAATTCCACTCAAAAGCCTAAACTATCAGGTGATAATATTCAATTTTCTTATAAATTTAAGATTATACTCAAACTTAAATAAGTGGGAGTCTATTCAATTTTTGAATATCATGTTGTACGCACAAAATAAAAGAGCCATGTTATATGACGGCATATGCGTACAAGTGGATCCTTGGAAAACCTGCGGTGGAACGTATCGTACAAAGACCGATTCCAAAACCATCTAATTTAATAGTTTACAAAGACTGATTCCAAAACTAATATGAAATAAGCTGGTAACGATCATACGATTTGTTGTATAAGGTTATTATGAAACTACATATTTAATTGAATTTGTGTATATTCGTTCAATAAAAATCTTCGATTGTACGTGTGAGAAAAATTTATCGGATATGATTCAGTAAAATATATAGTAAACTCATGGGCACAAGACTTGACTTTAATAATTTAAAATAAATAATAATAAAAGTTACGGATGTGCAGAAAACCGGTTTGGGACTTAATCAATTTCAAACCGAAACAAATCAAAAGAATCAGTTTGGTTTGGTTTGGTTTGGCATAGTAGGGAAAGAACCGAACAGTTTTGTGTAGATTATTTTAGACCAATTCAGTTAATCAGTTCAAATCAAATTGATTTTAAAAATGTTTGGTTTGGGTTTTGAATTGAATTGAACATTTTTAAATTCAATTCGGTTCGGTTCGACACGGTTTCAATCAACTGAATTGATTTTTTGTATTATTAAATTATTTTTATATTACTATTAATTCGGTTCATTTCGAATTGGTTAACCGCATCAATTATACTTAGAAATTAACTGAATCACTTTTCGTCTAAATAACCGCACCAAAATAGAATCGATTTAGGGAGGACTAGTTCAAACCTATTTGGTTCCGGTTTAGTTCTCCCTGAACCAGTTCCCTAATAAAAGTGGTCTGGATCAGAGGTCAGTGGAGTAAGGATAAGGAGGGAAAGATCTTATGCGAGTTTATCATCATGAAACTCTTGTCTAGTGAATAGATGTCACGGGTGAAACTAGCACTGCTCATTCACTTTTTCCCTAAAATAAAGTATGGGCACTTTACCTGGGACACATACTCGTACTTTGGAGAAATTCTTGAACCTAACAGACATACCACGTGACAGTACTGATATAATGTCACGAATCAATTAGATCAAGTCATTTTTATAGATTTTTTTCCCTTTTAAGGAATTTTTCCTTTTAAATTTTTTTAAAAATATTAAAAATAGTTGAATTTTATTAATTTGTGATATCATATCAATAATATTATATAGTGTGCCTATTATACAGAGTACTCTCGCCGTAATTTGAGGCTATCTTAACACGTAACATCCGTTCACAAGACAAGTGTATCACTAACCTAGTAGGCTAAACAGGCGTAAGAATTCTCTCATTGACTTGGGGAATCTTACAAGATTGGGGATTGGATGGGATGTTTATTTATTAAATAAACAAATAAATTCGTGACAGAGAAAAAAGTCTGATATAAAATATGATAGTGCTTAAAAATACAATTTAATCATTTTAAGATTATTTTTTATTTTTTTGTTTTATAAAAAAATTATTAAAAACTTGATTTCATCTTATTAGTTAATGTCGTCACGTAAGTATAACACAATTACAAACAAGACTCTTTCATGAGAAAGAGGGCTAGATAAGGGAGTGTTCGGGTCTGAATACCCTATATTTTACATGATATCCGAACCTAATCTTATATAAGAACGGTTCTGGGTACTCTATTGAAAACTTGACTATTATTTATTTTTTACCACTAAAATATGAATTAGTTCAATTATTTTTTCATAATAGTAATTATTATTTCATATAATATTTTTTATCATAATAAAATATGTGTAATTTTAAGTACATTTGCATTATATTTAAGTACCCGAGGAGGAGGTATCGCAACCATCACTAGTCATGTTCGGAAGGCGCTCAGATACCTCGGTTATAAAAAAAAAAAAAACATAAAAGTTCATCAAGATAATGATGCAATGGTTTCAACGGTTCGTAAATTGGAGTTCAAACGAGAAAATTATGATAATTTAAATTTGACCACGTAAATTGACCACGTAAATAAGTTAACCGGTTCCGATTCTGAGTATCCTCTGTGTTGAAACTATAACAAAAAACGATATTTATCTGTCGATACCCGAAATTCACTTTATTTTTATAAAGATCTACCCAGATGGTAGGTTCTTACCGAGTCTGAGTTTACCGTATACCCGTACACATCCCTAGATACAGTTGATATCGTTCTCATCGTATAATCTAAATCTCTTTAATTCAGTCTCACCTACAGCACTTTCCAGACCCGTTTTAAGCTTACATAACCGAAAAAAGTAAATAAATTCCACGAGATGAACGGGGGAGTTGTTTTTATAAAAGGACAGCATCAGCAAACGGAAATTACGGTTGCACCCTTGACGTATTAAATAAATAAATAGATCCTACGTGATGGAGGAGGGACTCGTTCTGTGCTGTTTACGCTCCTATCCTCCGCTAGGTACTCCACGTTAAATCCGTGTTACATACTCTCCCCCTTTCCCTCTCTATCTATCTATCTATCTATCTATCTATCTATATATATATATATATATATAATTTTAATAGAACTTGTTTCAAAAGTGTAAAAAACAAAAAAAAAAAGAGTGTAAAATTATGTTTAGTAGTATGGAATGGAATGGAATGGGCGAATAGCATGATGATTACGATTTTTAGTTTGGAGCTATCCTTAGCATTGAAACAATGAAACTGAATGCAGAAATCTAGTTTTCCATCGTACCCTTGACACATATATACTTACTGAATTCAAATTATCAGTCGATAGGCTCTATGCTGATTAAGACACTTCAATACAAAGAAATCGAGGAAAAATATATAAATGGTAAAAAATTAATTAAAAACCCTAATGGTCAATCTTAAAAATATATATCTATATAAATGGTAAATTACGATTTGATGAATATAGTATATCAATATTACTTACATGGTACGACTGCTCACTTTACTCATCGGTTGGAGCATGATAGTGAAGAAGAGAATGGTAATTAAAATTTTAAGTTTAGGTAATTATGCAATTTTGATGGAAAGTGAAGGATAAATGTGGTCATTAATATTTTTGAAAAAAAAAAAGGTCAAGAATGGTCATTAATCTCTTTCATATCTTTATCTGTGTAAAGAGCTAGAAGAGATTTGAGTGGTTCTAATAGTCTCCTTCACATTCTGTCACCTTGTGGGCCGCGAGGGCTTCTCGATGCGATGGATTGCTTGTCGGGATAGGGAAGGACCGGGCATGTTTGATAGCGCTCTTCACATCAACATAGATGATTCCAGCCCAACTTGACTGCTCCTTGAAAGCCACATCGAAAATGAAAATGAAAGAATTTTCGTGGACGGAGATTCTTCAGCATTTCATTGCAGAACCAAACTTGAAAATGAAAATGTTCCGAGCTATGGAGTCTACCTGGATGCCGTGGAGTAGGTTCCATGATCAGGCTATCTTATCCTTCATAGTAGCCGGGTCCAGTGTGTCGTCTGCTACAACTTTCCCAACAAATGCCTGGGGTGGAGCAAGAGAGTGAGTTGGTTTGGGCAATGAATGATGGAATCGATGGAAGGTGGATCTTCGTGCTCCATGCTACGCTGTTGCAAGGGAGTATAATGTGTTGGTGATTGGTGAGTTTTTAAGAGTGTTTGGTTGGTGGGTGAGTGGACTGCAGATGGTGTGCGGTGGTCGATCTGAATGGATGTTGGGGAAGGACCGGTGTAGGTTTAAATATTCAGTATATAAATACATAACGAGTTCATTGTGTAACTCACTGTCGGATCTTGACACATATAAAGCTGACCCTCGATAATTGTTAAGACTGTACGCGTATCAAGGGCTGAGAGGATTTTATACAGCGAACTCGTTATATATTATGCATTGAATATTTACTCCCTGTGCAGATGGTGTGCTGAGGAAGGAGGAAAGGTTGCAAGAAACCGGACAGCTTGAGGAGGAGAAAATCTTCGGCGGAGTGGTCATACTATGCAGGTGATGCTAACGTGGTATATCTGTCCAATTGATGTTTGACATATAATCAATAATTATAAGGCTATAGTTATTAAATCCTGAAAAATCTTTAAAAGATATTAAAAAGTTTAAATAAATGGTGAACCATAAATGTAAATAATATAAATGGCAAAAAATATTTAAAAAATCTAATAAATGATTAACTCTAATTAAAAGAATATATAAATGATTAATTTTAATTAGACAAATATACCACCTCAACGTCATCTATGTTATCTAATTGTTCTACTGAAGACTTTCTATCCGAGGAGAAGCTAAGACAGCAGCTTATAGGGACACAATCTACTAGTTAAGGGATAATAATGGGAATATGGATAAAATGTTATATATGGACACTTCTACAAAGCCGTGAAAGTTTTGTACCTGGAAGGTTCTCAACCATTGGATCTGTTTTTAGAATTCTTTTCCTTTTATATTTTATTGAAAAAATTTTAAAAATAGCTGAACTCTATTAACTCATGACATTATATCAGTACTGTCACTTGGTATACTCGTCACGTACAAGACAATCTCCTAGACTTGCACCTATAATAAATTGTGACAGTTGAATCATGTTCCGTAGAGACTTCCATATAAAGTACGATTGAGGATCTAGGTTAGTCTTTCAACCTGACCCGTAAAATGATATTATATTATATTTTAAATTTAAGTTTTATTTATTTATGACTAACCTTATCTACATATATATATATATATATATATATCTCTATGTGAGACAATGTCTACTCTTTGGGTTTTTTCTTATACCTTCTCAAATTAATCATTGACAAATAAATTGTAATTTTTAATATTAATTAGATTAAGAAAAATAAGGATATAATAATAAATTTATTAATATGTAGCTATTCAATCCTTTTTTATTCTCATCTCTCCGTTTATATTCATTTTTCTAGTACTTCCATTCTACGGTTTTCATTATCATTCAACTTTTCATAAATTTATTACTTATTATTCATATTTAATTTAACAAAAAATTACGTACTCTAAAATTAATTACAATTAAAATTTTATCAATAGTTTCACTTTGTTCATGAGTTTTGTTAAACAACAAGATTTAAGTGTAACGTCGGTCAAACTCCGTCATTATTATATGGGACGAGTAAGAGTAGTTGATCTCACTTTTAAACTTCTAAAAATACTCCATGATAAATAGTTCTTCGATCAATAGAAAAAGACAAGCAAGGATGGAATCGTAAAATCGTTGTTGAGATTATAATTATCACCTAAATTAACAACTAATTTCCTTCTTGTAATTATATTTTGAAAATTAGTAACTGCTCACGAGAAATGGGTATGATTGTCATTAGTTTGAAAAGTAATTCGTAAAAAGCGGTTCGGTGAAGAGTAATTCCACAAGTACCAAAAATTAACCGCATCTTCGTTTACCTTAAGGTTCACTTCGTTTTTTTTTTTTCCAAAAACACCATGCGGTTCAGGATGGGATTTTGGAGAGTAAATTTTTAGTATATAATATACAACGAGCACATTTTATAAATTTTTTTTGGATCTTTACCCATATAAAGTTTTTACAAATTTTTAAGAGTAAATTTTAAAAGTTTTAACGCCTGAACGATGATTTATACAATGAATTTCGATGTATCATATATTAAATATTTACTCCCAAAACCTTCGGCGTGCTAATATTCAGTGTACTCGATATATGATACATAAGAAGTCATAGTATAAATCACTATTGAAATGTGAACACTTGTAAAATTTACTGTAAAAATTTTATATGTGTAAAAGATCTGAGAGAGATTTACAAAATAAGCTCACAAATCAGTTCGTTGGTACTTCGTCCCGACTAAATATTTAATGTGTAATTATAACAAGCTCGTATTGTTAATCTCTTTCATATCTTTATATGTGTAAATTTTTTACAAACTTTTAATAGTAAATTTTATAAGTTTCAATATCTAAATTGTGATTTATAGAATGAATTTTTATGTATCATGCATTGATTACGTTGAATATTAATACACAGAAGGTTTTGAGAGTAAATATTCAATATATAAGAATTCGTTATATAAATTACTATTTAAGTATTGAGGCTTGTAAATTTCCTCTTATACATGTGGTGCAGGGAATAAATTACTATTTATATATTAACACTTATAAATTTACTCTAATACATGTGGTGAAGGAATTTACAAAATATGCTCATTATATATACATTGAATATTTACTATACAAAGTCCCGTCCTCAGGCACGTTGAACATGCGCTTCCTGTTCTGAAAGGACAAAACAGTCAACCGCATCGATGCGGCTCAGTAAGGCAAACTGCATCTCAGATCCGGTTAGTTTACGAAACTGACAGAGAGAGTTTTCATCAAACCATTTTTTACGGATTATTTTTCAAGCTAAGGTCAATCACGCCCATTGCTCAATATGCTTTCCCACTCTCTCTCATCTTTTCTTTTATATTTATTTTTATTATACCTTTTAAATTACGAAACGAGAGCGATATCAACTACAATAAACTATTTTTCTTTTTATCCTTTAATTTCTTGTTAACATTTTCGGCCGGTGGCACGTTTCGGTTATTTATAAGGCCCAGATGCCACTTTGCATGCTCATCTCCTTCTCGTCACCTCAAGTTAGAATTCTTCCCCTTCCTCCTAACAACAAAAAGCAATGTCTTCTCCTTCTTCCCATCCCATCAATGGCGGCCATTACGAAGATGACAACAACACTCATCTCCAAAGCCTTCTAGATTCGGCACGGCCGTTCCTCCGTGGAGAGCTCGAGCTGGTGGACCCGAAGCTGCCCTCCCTCGTGGCCGTCCTCCGGTCATCCGGGGCTGGAGAATGCTGGCACAAGCTCGGCAGCTTCCTCGACCACCTCCTCGCAATCTACAGGATCCTCAAGCTATGGCAGTCTGACGACGTCGTCTGCCGGTGCGGTCTCTTCCACTCCGCCTACTCCAACTCTGTCACCGACCTTGCGTTGTTCGAGCCGAATGTCAGCAGAGATCTCGTCGCAGCACATGTTGGCGGGCCGGCCGAGCGGCTCATACACCGGTTCTTCGCTGTGCCCCGCCTGTACCTCGTCCGTGACTACCTCCTGTACAACTGCGCCGATGACTCTGAGCTCCTCGTCCACGTCGAGGCCTCTGGAGCCTCCTTAAGAGCTGCAAAGGAGAAAGGAGTGTTCGACTCGGAGGAACCGTGGAGGAAGAAGATCAACTCTCTCGTACCGCCAGAGGGGATGAACTTTAAGCATAAATACACCGGCGGGGACATGGAGATTTCGAGGCGGTTCATCGCAGCATACTTGACAATCGTGATGGCGGACTTCAGCGAGCAGCTGTTTGGGTTCCAGGACGAGCTGTTCGAGAACTCCAACGGGCGGCAAGGGTTCTCAGGTAGCAGATTTGAAATCGTCGTGGCCATTTGCTCTAATTAAAGGTTAATTAATAATTACTTGTTCACCGATGTGAGGTGATTCAGCTGGTAAAACACTTGTTTATCGACATGAGGTGATTCAGTTGGTAAAACACTTATTTCCCTTAAGTAAAAGTTTCGGGTTCGTATTTTTTTATGAATTGAGAAAATTCTTGTTGAAAGAGTTTTACTCTTTAGTAGGACTACCCGACTAGAAATGAATTAGTCGGTTGTTCAAATGACTTATGAATACCAATAGTGCACATCCAAAAAATAATTGCATACTTTATCATTTATTACTTAATATCAGGGAGCAAGACCGTCGCCGCTACGTGGCCCGGGGATGGAAAGCCCGGGCTGTGGATGAACTTCGTCTCGAGGTTAGGGGTTGTGTGCTTGCTCGTCACGAGGGAAGAAGAGATCTATATGGAACAGAAACGGAGAGGAGATTCCGCGATGGATGATCGGGAGGATGAGGATATCGAGCTGGCAATCCCGCCGGTGTTTGAGGGGTGCACAAGGATTCTCGGCCTGCAGGAGCAGGTCGAGGCAAGGGACCTGTACTGGGCGGCAGTCTGCATGGAGGACGAGGGCAGCGAGCAGGGGGCCGCTGGCTCACCGAGGAAGTTGGAGGGGCTGTTGTTGGGGTGCGCCGAGAGAAACCCATTCATCGGGGAGCCACATGTGGTGCTTGCCCAGGTGTACTTGGATACCGGGAGGTTCGAGGAGGCCGAGGTGGAGGCCGAGAGAGGGCTGAGGCTAATGTTGGAGTGGGGGAGCCCTTGGGACAAGAGGATGCCATGGGAAGGGTGGGTTTCCTGGGCAAGGGTCCTCCTTGTGAAGGCCAAGGAGAGGTCTTGGCCTCAGAACTCCTGGGGCATCATCAGATTAGGCTCTGTGAGGTAAGCAGACCGGACTGATGGTCGGACTTCATATTGAAGAAGAAAATGAAGGTTCGAACAGCATTAAGCAAAGGCCGGTTGATCGAAAAATCGTGGAAGTTAGACGCGAGTAAGTATAACAATATGCTTTCGTGAGGAGGTGTGAAAATAAGTCATTAATGCCCTTGGTTTAACTACTTGGGAGTTGGCAAGGGTGGTGATATGCAACTATAATAAGGAATAAGTTATTGTGTGGAGCATTTGATGAAGTCCCTTTTTTTTATCCAAAGATAAAGGGAGCCACAAGGCCGGATACAAGGATCGCGCGATAAATTTAATCAATGACTATTTAACATATCAGTGAAACGTGTTATATCACTGTTTAAAAAATGAATATTATAGATAGATAGAAAAGGTTGATGTGATACTTTTTGCTAACATACGGAACATTCATTGATTGAGTTCATAGATGACATAGCGAGATCAGCTCGTGTAAGGAGAAATAAAGGAGTATATAACTCCCACGATACGGATCAAATTCGAAACTTCTTAGCTATGAGTCGAAGTCTTTTATCAATGCATTAAGAACACATTCTTATAATAAAATTCTTTATTTTGTTAAAATATATGTCGCTTGGAATTGAAAGTTTGAACTGATAAATGACGTTATTAAATAAAGGCTTTTATCTTCTTAAAATTTTCTAGCAAAGCATCTGGCCAATGCCAAACCATCCCGAGTCTTTGAATGCAAGCTGCTCCAGAAGCCATCTAGCTGGGGGCATGTCTGCCTGAGTGTCATGTGAAATGTCGCCCCTAAAACCATGCCTCATCCCATCCCGAGTGTGCGGGCAGTGGCAGGGCACGGACGGTGTCCTCCCATTGCGCAACGATTATCACAGAATACAAGCAACCAGGACTCCTAGCAAAGCAGCTGGCGACCATGACCTTTTTATCCATGTGGCAACTTTGGTACAACCAAGATCGTGGTTTTTGTGTATTGACAGCAATCAAAAGTAATCAATCATCTTGCAAGTGGTTGAGAGTTGAACTCATGATTTATAGAGTAAGTTGGGATTTATAAGATGTGGTTAAGTTGGGATTTATAAGACAGTGGTTGGAACTCGTCCATGGAGGCTCTAACGTCGGGGGTGCCAGTCGTAGCCTTCCCTCAGTGGGGCGACCAGGTCATCCACGCCAACTACCTTGGGGACGTGTTCAAGGTCGGGGTCAGAATAACGTGCTAGGGTGAGGCCGAGGACAAACTCTCAGATGGGCTGTTTGGCACACGAATGAAATTTAGTATGTTTGATTAATATGCTGGAAGCTTGCCTCGCGGTAATTTGTCTCCCTCCATCCGAGAACAAAAGAGAAATCCGTGGCTCGAGGTCGAACTCCCAAGCCAAACTCAGAAAGTCCCACCAATGTGTTTATCTTTTATAAGAAAATTGAGTACTACCACTTATCAGTTTAGGCTTTTCAGCAGATATAAGTTCAGGACTCTTGTAAATCTAGGTAGAAAACTAATAAGAGGTGAAGTTACTGTGAAGCCTACTATGCATTTCTTAGACAGTCTTCTCGAGTGAAAGAGTCTAGGAAAGGTTCATCTTCGCACCTGGTTGAGAAAGTAGCGTGCAAGAGTATTTGGAAGGTGGATTGCTTGCCAAAAATTAAACATTTTCTCTGAAGGATAATGTCCGATGCAATAGCAGTTAACATCAACTTAAAGAGTAGGGGTATGAAAGTGTCTGATAAATGCTGTTTTTATCAGAAAGAAGAGACGATTGAACACTCCTTACTGTTGTGTGAATGGACGGACTGTATTTGGTTCGAGAGTTTGGGTCTTCGAATTAATAAGCAGAAAATCACTACGATAGATGCTCGGTTTGAAAACATGCTGAAAGTTAATCATATCAGAAATGAGGTGAAGGGGGAAATATTAACAGAGGTCATAGCAAGTCTGCAAAGGGTGATGGATGAATTTTGCTGGCGTGAGAGGGACCGGGTGAATCAATGTGGGAGGAATCTACAGTTTAGCAGAAGAAGGAATGCCCCAACTAAGTGGCTTCCTCCTGCAACAGGCTTCATCGAGATTGATTGCGATGCTTCAGTGGACCAGCAAAAAGGAGAATGCGGAACTGGTGGTGTTTTACGAGATAGCGAAGGTTCTGTTGTCGGTGGCTTTGATAAAGTCATTCACCATCGAATGCCGGTTGTGGCTGAAGCGTTTGCTCTCCTTGAAGGATGTTATGCAGCTAAGAGGTTGGGTACTGATAAAACCATCTTAGAAACTGATTCTGAAGTGGTTTTCAGTTAACAGAAACCAGAGAAATTGATTGGCAGCTGATTCCAATTCTTCAAGAAATTAAAGTGTGCAAAAATTTCTGTAACTTGAGTTATTAGCAGCCTCCAAATCACCCGCCCTAACTCAACCACGCATGTGTCGTCTCAATCTCTAATTACGGCTCCCTTTACTTCACCGATCGACTTGAAGCAGCTGCAGATGATGAGAATCTAAAGCAAAAATGTTGTTGCTTGTTGATGCCCGTAGTAAAGAAGGTAAAATGTAGGAATACAAAGCATCTCCATGGGAAAAAAGTTAATTTTAAAAATAATAAATTATTCTAAATTTGCTAATAAATAATAATGATATTTTTAGCCACATGGGAAAGAAAAAGCACTTAGGATATGCCACATAAGCACTTAACAGTAGACTTAACCGAATGATCTAATTTGGGAATAAAATAAAATCTCATGTTTTATTTTTAAAAAATTTCAAATATTTGACTTTTTTTTGAGATAATTGAAAACT
The DNA here is from genome assembly GCA_037672795.1 of Lagerstroemia speciosa. Taxonomy (NCBI): domain Eukaryota; kingdom Viridiplantae; phylum Streptophyta; class Magnoliopsida; order Myrtales; family Lythraceae; genus Lagerstroemia; species Lagerstroemia speciosa. The sequence continues at coordinate 13,929,730 of CM075288.1, read as the reverse complement.
ACGTGCCTTTTTACACCTTTTCTAAATTAATTTGAAATACAATTGGTGTAGTTTCCCCAGTCCAATAAGAGTCAAATTCGTTCGTTGCTAGCGGAACGCTCTCTCTCTCGGAAACGGCTAATTTTTTCCTCAGTAACGGCTAGTTCCCTCAGTCCTCGTTGACCGTTGCTCTATCTAGAGTTTTCCTCCTCCTCCACTTTGAGAGCTGTGAATTCAGAAACTCTATCATGTGAAGACAGAAGCTCGGGTTCCAAACCCTAATTCTTCGATCGGTGATTTTGCGAGGAAAACGAAACGGAGACTCGTTAGTTAGGAGAAGAAATCAATTGGCGATTCCATTGTCCTGCATCTCCGCCGCATCATCCTCCTCAACACGCTTTGGAGCATCACCAAATGCTCTCCACTCCTCCTGTTCAGAGCCAGCCTTAATCTCCGATAAGGCGTCTTACTTATTCTTAGATCTACTGAACGCTCTGTATCTTCGTCTTGTCCCAGTATGATTTATGAACCCTAATTAGAGATTTTCTCCTGCTTTTCCTTCATCTGAAACGCCTTTAATTTTTGCTTCGTGCATGTCTGGGATTTCATAGAGATACTTCTGCATTCAATATTGTTGAAGATCTGGTTGCTCTCTGCCGGTTACTGATCTGTGCTCATCCCATCGTACGACCTACAAGCCCGGCCAATTACTGATCTGCGCCTTCTGAATCTGTTTCTCCACCTTTATCGTCTGGTTGATTAAGATCTGTCTGGTTGCTATCCGCCCTCCTCTCCAAACCTTAACGTGAGTTTCCTCCTATTGTGACAAATTTTTGCAGGTAACGACTCAGAGATCTACTATTGTGACGATTTTCAAATTTCCTTTTAATCTTACGAAAAACTCTCTCATGATTTGAGCACTTCTGAGGTTCTGCATATCGTCTTAGGTTGATTTACTGTAAAAATTTTTGTATGATCTGTCCTGAGGGTACGAGCTCTGCTCATATTAATCTTCTCATCGATCTAGTTTTTTTTTTTTGAAATATTTTGTGTCGGGAGAACAGCAAATCCTCAAAGGTTCAAGTCATTCCCCTGCTTTTCTCATCTAGAGGTGGAGCAGCCATTAACTGAGGTTTGGCAGAGCTGGACACAAAACTTGTACTTCCCCTAATTTTTTCCAAATAAAGCACTTGGAAAAGCTCCCAAGCTTTGGCACGATTTTGAACCCATATAGAACACTATAGACTGAGTACGCTATAGGCTGAGTTCTGCATATAAGATCTTTCTGCTAGTAGTTTCTTCTTGGAAGTCCGTATTGTCCGGCATGTTACACATTAGTTCTTGTGTGTGCAGTAGTTTGATAAGACATGGCCACTACTCTTGCTCGGAAGCTTCGAAACGCTTTAGATCCAGAGTTGGGGCGAAGGATCTTTTGCAAAATCAGCTGAGAGGTCTTCAACTAAGTTCTAGAAGACCTATGGTTTGATCGGGTTTAGTTACCTCTGGAAGTCTTTTTCCGATTCTCCTGTTCAACTATTTTTAGTGAAGATTATTCTAAATCAATTCTCCTGACTTGTGTGCAAGTAATAGTATCTGCCTACTTATTCGCTGCTGAGTCTTAGGCTGCAACCTCTGTTTGATAATTAAAACTCTAAGCGATGCTAAATAAATAAAACAGTAGTTATATTGGTACACATATAAGAAACTCCTCCTAAGACAGCACATATAGACGCGTGTTTTTCTGACAGAATCAAAGGCTTCCAGTACCTTGCAGAGAAGTGTAAAATTCAAAGGAGTTTTCTTGGAGGATGCTGTTAAGAAAGCTGTGGCATCTACCTACTGTGGAATGATGAATTACACAGGTAACTGTCCTATTTCATATCAATACATGGTTCATTTACATTGATTTCCATAAAGGTTAATTGCTTCCAGAAATTTTCCTTAAATTGGCAATAAGAGAACCATAAGCACAAGTTAGGCGATGATCAGTAATGATTGCAAAATATACAGGATAGGGTGCAAAATATTTCCCAAAAGCAGAAGTCACTTTACTCATAATACATTTGAAGACTCGTGGACTAGGGACCCAAGTAGTGAAAAAATCAAATGAGATTAATGGGATCACATGCATTATTTAAAATTCAGGGAAAAAAAAAACATCAAAAGTAGCTCTTAAGATATGGAATAAAGCTCATTTTAGGTATTGCGAAGGGCCCTCTTAACCTTTGATTGGAGATTCAAATATCTTAGATATTCCCTCCATGGTGGCTCCGTGAAGTGCATCATCTCTCCCCTCACCCTCCAATTTATCCACAAACCTTCGATAAATCATAGGTCAGAGAGATCCACGCTTGTGAAGGGTCACCAAGGAGTCTCACTTGCCTTCAATAAGTTGTCCCTCCAAGATCGATGAGTCTCTGTAGTTCTTCAGCAACTCACCCTCCAGTCATAGTGATCTTTAGCACTTAGCACGAATGTGCAATAAGTATCTTCTCCTCTCGACATGTCAATCTCATAGGTCAGAAGGATCCACGCCTTCGATGTGAAGGGTTACCATGGCCTTCAATATGTCCCTCCAAGATCGATGAGTCTCTGTAGTTCTTCTTCAACCAAATCTGCGACTCACCCTTCAGCACCTTCAGCACCAATGTGCAATAAGATTATTCTCCTCTTGACATGTCAATATCCTGTGTAATATGAGCTGTTCAAAAGCAATCTTCCATGATTCCATCTCGCAATGCCTCAGCATGAACTACCAATGTGTAAAATAAGATTCTCCCTGTGTGCCACTCAGCACCAAAAAGAAGATTATCTTCACTTCACATCTCAACACAACATGTCAAAAAAGCAATCTTCCACATTGCCTTGACACAATACGCCACATCATTGTTGTGCCATGATTGCTTTCTCAGTAGAGTAAAGCAATCTCGCAATGCCTCGGCACGAACTGCACCTATACTTTTCTCCTTCTGTGCCACTTGAATCTCCTGCATCTCGATGTTGACACACAACATCGTGCTAAGACTGTCTGAGACTTGTCTTGAGATTCCACCGAGAGCAATATGAGCTAAAAGTGTTTAGATGAGAAAGGCGACTTATTGGATGATGCCGAACTTCACTGATATTTTGAGCTCCCGGATTGGCTACAATGAGTTCTTGTCAAGTTATCTTAGTAACGGACCCAGTAGACTTCAACTTTGTGTTGGACCCAGCAGTTGGATTCATAGTTATGTATACATCCTCTAATGGATGTAATAATATCTAGCACCAAAAGATATAACAAAAGCATGTATGATAAGAATGATATGTGTAGCATCAAAGTGAAAAATTATCAAGAAACTTATATGTCAAGCAAATCCCCAGAATTATTTGCCACTTCCACTCTGCCAAGATTCAGGATGTATTGATGTAGAATACCAAGATTCAGGCTGTTAATGCATGTTTAACCAAGGGGACTCCAACAATTTGAAATATATCTCGCTGTTCAAACCAAAAACAGAGTTCACATTATATTCAATTTACTTGCATTATTTCGCTGAAAGATAGGCATGAATGTTATCTCATAGCCTACATCATTCCTCCCTATTATCAATGAAGCACAAATCTATAAAAGTCCATCCCTTGTCACTGTCTGTAAAAACGAAAACATTCCTGAGAAACTGCAACATTACTTGTCATGGTATTGTGTAATCGGGAGAATGCAAATAGTGTAATGCTTTAAATAAAGAAATCAAAAGAAAAGATTGTGCAGCAGATGTTTCTTTCAGAGGTATATGTTATAACTAAACTTTAACTAGTTAGAAGAAAGTGTCTGAGCACTATGATAAGTAGACCAACTACTTCAATCTGGTCAATCATCTTTCTTAGAGCAATCATAGATAAAAGAGGCAAAAACGAGAGGACCCTACAACCTTGAGCTTATATCACTTTCTCATAATAGATTTTAGCAAAACTCCCCTTTTTTTCTGCCAGTAGATAAACTAGCTGTAAGGAGGCTCTTATAAAATGGTTTTACTATCTCTTAACAGGATGAAGAGGAATCGTTACTCACAAGCTTGGCGAAAATAAATCCTGAAAAAGGCTTCAAAGACTAAAGATAAACATGCAGAAAACATCCACATCAAAGAGATGGTATATCTGCCAAGATAACAAGCAAATCACTGTAAACTAGGAAGTTCGGGATCTGGGTTGAAACTTGCTATTAAGATGAGATCAACAAGTAAAATCGAGTCTTGCTGATTACATTTCAGATTCAAAAAGAGATTCAATAATATCCAGAGGTGTTGGGATTTGAGGAAAAGAAAAATAGACAAACAGAAAGATGGAATGAAAGAAATCGGTTTGAAAGTAGTGTGGTTTACACATCTCACCGGAATCAGATAGCCGCTGTACGGAACGCGAACTATGGTTTTGACTTCTGATTAGAAGAGCGACTTCAACTCTTGGATCCCTCCGCTTTGCATGCACCTCTCTTCTGATTTGGACGAGAATGATCACCTGATTTCGCCTTCAGCTCCTCAGTTTTCCTGGTGAAAATAGTAGATTTGAGCGAGAAAATATGTGATTGCACAGCAACTGAGCTGTATTGATTTACAGTGAGAAGATGTGTTATTTTACTCCCTCGCGTACAAATTCTCAGCATCTGGGCTGTATAGATTTCTAGGGTTTGAAATAACATGGGCGACTGACGAAGGGGAAAAGTCGGAACTCTCTTAAAAACCCACTATCAAAATTGCTCCAATTCACCTCAGTTTGAAGCACAGATTTCATCGGCACATCATCATAACGTTCTGATCCAGAGACCTCAGTCGATTCCTTCTTTGGATGAGGAGGGAGATTCAGAGCACCAGGATCTTCCGGAAGGTTCGGATTCACCGGAGGTGTATTCTCGGAGTAAGATTTGCGGACATAGGTTTTATGGACCTGTGCATGGAGAGGATCGGAGAGGCCGACAAGCTGCTTTCCATGGGTCGGGTCTCGGAGATGTACGGACGGCTGCCGCTAGACTTCATATCTATGATCGAAGAGAGCCGCCGAGACGAAAGAGAGGAGAAGAGAAGAGGACTGGTTATGAATCTGATTCAAATGTGTGGATGGAGGATTTTGTTGCGGAAGTTTGAGGTGACCGTTGCGGAATGTTTTTCAAATTTGTGTTCGTCGCCAGCAGGTGGCCTCTATATGAAATGACCATAATAGCCCTCCCTCCAACGGGGGAAAATAGCTCTTTGCCCTCCAATTCCTCGACTATTCTGTAATTTTCATTTCAAAGGTAGACTTGTGATAGTATTGTGCCCATTTCTTGATCTGTAAAATCCGAACTTTTACCGTATTCACCGTAATATGATATTATATGAGTTAAAATTTTATAATATGACCGGTAAAGCATTACCATATAAAAAATATGGAATCCCTTGCTTACGACCATTTTAACAAGGATTAGAGCTTACCAATTACAATGTTCTCATATTTTAACGAAACAGATGGGCTGTTTGGCACACGAACGAAATTTAGTAGGTTTAATTAATATGCTAGAAGGGCAAGTTGTTCAGTATGCTCCCAGCTGTCTAGAAATCTAATACATCCTGGGCAATTTCTATTCAAGCTATGCAGTTCCTGCATCCGAGCAGGCCGACGAAATAGCTGTGTTATTATCTGAGACATTACCCGAGCTAGAGGTTGAGGTAAGAAGTGTCTTGGCCATCGATGAGATTCGAATTATTTCCTCTACACAGGAGCAATAAGACTGGTAAGCTAATTTGGCCCTTGGAGAGAAGTGGTGAAGTTACTGTGAAGTCTGCTCATACATTTCTTAGACTGTCTTCTCGAGTGAAAGAGTCTAGGAAAGGTTCATCTTCACGCCTGGTTGAGAAAGTAGTGTAGGAGAGTATTGGGAAGGTGGATTGCTTACATTTTCTCTGGAGGGTAATGTCCGCTGCAATAACAGTTGACAGCAACTTAAAGAGCAGGGGTATGGATGTGTCTGATAAACGCTATTTTTGTCAGAAAGAAAAGACGATTGAACACTTCCTATTGTTGTGTGAATGGACAGACTGTATTTGGTTTGAGAGTTTGGGTCTACGAAATAATAAGCAGAAAGTTACTACGATAGATGCTCGGTTTGAAGACATGCTGAAAGATAATCATATCTGAAATAAGGTGAAGGGGGAAATACTGACAAGAATAGTTTTCACTCTGTGGCATATTTGGAAAGGAAGAAATAAAGTCGTCTTTCCAGATGTCCTGCCAAACATAACAGAGGTGGTAGCGAGTTTACAAAGGGCGATCGATGAATTTCGCCTGTGTAAGAGTGACCGGGTGAATCAATGTGGGAGGAATCTACAGTTCAGGAGAAGAAGGAATGCCCCAACTAACTGGCCTCCTCCTGCAACAGGCTTAGTCAAGATTGATTGTGATGTTTCAGTAGACCAGCAACAGGAGAATGTGGAACTGGTGGTGTTTTACGAGATAGTGAAGGTTCTCTTGACCGTCGAATGCCAGCTGTGGCTGAAGAGTTTGCTCTCCTTGAAGGATGTTATGCAGCTAAGAGGTCGGGTACTGATAAAACCATCTTAGAAACTGATTCTGAAGTGGTTTTCAATGCCATGACGACAACGGAAACTAGAGAAATTGATTGGCAGCAGATTCCAGTTCTTAAAGAAATTAAACTGTGCAGAAATTTCTTTCAGGAGCTTAGATTGAGTATTCTAAGGAGGTCTGTTAGTAGAAGTGCAGACTTTGTAGCAAAAGGGTGTAGGAAAGGGATGGTTCCAAGCAATCGGATGCAAGATCCACCATCTACTTTGTTGAAGATCTTAACAGCAGATGTGCAGGGTAGTAAGGATAAAGGTGAGACTATATCTGATGCTTGTTCCACCCTCTGTAATGTACCTCTTGAGTTTGGATGATTGAATAAAAGTGAAGCTTTTGCTGTTGGCAAAAAGAAAAAAAAAAAGATGGATTTACGAGAGAATTGAATTACAGCACGTAACAGTTTAGGATTTTAGGTAGAAACGGGCAAACCTTTTGTAGGTCCAAGTGGATATTTTGCTTGGTATTAGAACAGGTTGTCCTGCGGATGCCCAGCTCATGACCAGTTAGTTTATCGAGCGTGGAAGATAAGGTCCCAACTCGAATCAGTTATTAGCTTGAGTGTGGAAAAGCAAGCCCGACACACATAGTTGTTAGCACGAGGACAGAAGAAAAAGCCCTCCTCACTGTAGTTTATTAAAGGCATTTTACGAAGTTCAAAAGCGAAATCAATTACTCTTGCTCGTCTCGTATAATAATAGAAGAAATATACAATCTGATTCGTAGGTCACTAAGCTTGTATAGGCCAATGCTTTGGGACAAGGAAGGTTCGAACTGCTTGAACTATTAACCTAGTAATAGTGAAGGACAAGTGAAGCTTTTGCTGTTGGCAAAAAAAAAAAAAAAGTGGATTTATTAGAAAATTGAATTATATCATGTAATAGTTTAGGATTTTAGATAGAAACGGATGAACTTTGTATAGGTTCAAGTGGATTATTTTACTTAGTATTAGAGTAGGTTATCCTGCGGATGTCCAGCTCATGACCAATTAGTTTATCAAGCGTAAAAGATAAAGTCCCAGCTCTTATAAGTTATTAGCTCGAGTACGGAAAAGCAAGCCTGACACATATAGTTGTTAGCACAAGGAAGATAGAAGAAAAAGCCCTCATCACTGTAGTTTATTAAAGGTATTTTACGAAGTTCAAAAGCGAAACTAATTTAATCTCACTCCTCTCGTATAATAATAGCAGATATATACAATCCGATTAGTAGGTCGCTAAGCTTGTATACGCCGATGCTTTAGGACAAGGAAGGTTCTTTCGATTCCGGTTGTGTGATTTATGTGTCGCAGGTACTTTCGATTCCGGTTGGATTACTTGCAGCCTGCAGACTCTTGTTGTCACAATCTCTGGTGCGGCGCAATGCTCCCTGTCCTTTCGTTGTTTTTTTCTTTTTCAATAACAAAGAAGCACAATTCTTCGCCCTCAGTCCGTGCGTGCTGGGATAAACCATGAACTTTCGATGGTAGTAGTGGCTGGACGCTGGACGTTGAGTAGGGAGGGAACCATGAACTTATGGAGTTGTATTTCGAAAATCTCCTTCGATCTTAGTCAGAGTGCGCAGGTGGAAACCGAGAAAGTGAAGTCCTTGGTCGAGGTAAACAGTGGCATGAAGAGAAGTTTCACATACCAGTAACCAGGCAACATCAGGAGATTGATTCGAGCCCCCGGATGGAGAGCACCACGGACTCGATCTGACCGGGATCTCCGTTCATGTTCAGTCGTTCCCTGCAATGGAACCTCGAGTTGTGTCTCGGATCATGAAGCAAGCCTGACCGACACGAACGAGTTCCAATGTACATAGAGCAAGATCGGCATCGTGATCTCTGAAAAGTCCTTCCTGCAGTAGGAAGGGAGGTAGGGTGTGCGATTTCATCTCCATGCCATCTCCAATCAAATGGCAGCCAACATGGAGACAATCGAGCACAGAGCAGTGAGAGAAAAAAAAATCGGACAGTACGAAGATCTCCAAGCTCATTCAAATCTCGCATCCTCCAAAGACAGTGTTGGAAGGCCCGAGGATCAGCCCCTCTTTCCATCTATCCCCACGTTTGCTGGAGAAACGAGTTGCCTGCTTCTCCAACATGAGGAGCTCAGGTCGGACTCGTCCTGGATTGACGATGGCATCATCGATCGTTGAGCACGGACCTGATACGACCAGCATAAGTGAAGGATGAAGGGATTTTGAGCTGACAAGCTATCCGGGCTCGAATCGAAAGGTTGTCTCGAGATTGAAACTTTACAGAGCTATAAACTCCAGCATCATCGTGTACCCCAACAACGCCACACCTAAATCAACCTACAGAGGAGTCGCATCCTTCGACAAGCGTTTCTTTCAATATCAAAACCAACTGAAAGGTGAGAAATAATCAAATTATTTAATCTGGCTTATTCATTCACTTCCAGGCTATGTATGATTCTTTCGCACAATCCTAAATATATTTCTGGAGAAAAAAATAACATAAAATGGAACATTCGTCGCCTGAGAGATTCGAACTCTCGCGGGGAAACCCCATGTACTTAGCAGGCACACGCCTTAACCACTCGGCCAAAGCGACATTTGTTGATGTGTGCGTCCCGTGGATGATACTAGTAACATTACCGACCTCAGAAAAGGCCATTACGACAAATCTATGTAGCTTTATTATTATTATTATTATTGTGAATGAGGTTTCGGAGTCTTAAGGCGGAGAAAGTCTTCATTGAAACGGTTGGACTACATAAACGATGCTTACGTGGTATATCCATCCAAACAAAACTTGACAAGAAATCTATAATTATACAGTTGTAGTTGTTAAATTAAAAAAATTTAAAAATATAAAAAAAAACCCTAATAAATTGTGAATCATAAAAGAAAAAATATATAAAGGGTAATAAATTAGTAAAAATCTAATAGATGGTGAATATTAAGAGGAAAAATATATAAATGATAAATTCTGATTTGACAGATATACCACGTCAGTATCGTTTACATAATATGACCGCTCCATTAAAAACTTTCTCCTTAAGGTGAGTAGGAAGAAGAGAGAAAACGAGAAAAAGGGAATCTCAGTGATGAGAATCAAAATTCCGACTCCGAAGCCATTATCAGGTGCAATATCATCACGCTAAATCCTAGTGTTTTGTTTATTATATTATTAATTAAATTAAAAAAATTGTAAACCTCATGTTTATGATGATGATCATCTGTCCTTATATTTGGTTAGATGCTAATCGTTTCGATGCGTCCCTCTGTCACCTCTCCAATACCTTTTTCTCTTATCAGCGGCCTCTCTTTTTCCTTTCTTGTCTTTCATGCACGTAGTTCTGGTCACAGTTGAGAACTGACAAATTTCAATTTAAAGCCACCGGTTACAGTTTCGAGTCACGGCTTTAACCGATTTCATAAATTTTAAAATATTTATTAAGAATATTTGTGTAATTTAACCTTTTAAAATATTTATAATTTATTTTTATCAATTTTTTTAAAAAGTGACAGTTTAACACATGTTTCATTCAAAGAGTTACCAGCCGGAATCAACTCCTTCAGTCTAGAGTTGGTTCAAGCCTGGTTCCAGGTTTGACCAGTTTCGTACCGGTTCCGATCTCAAACCGGCCCGTGACCAGGCCTACGTTTACCCATACAAACAGGGGCCATAGGGGGCATGTCTGAAAACTACTGAAAAATACAGGGGCCAAACTGTTATTACATGTACTTTCACAGGAAGGCGAACGGGTGGGTTGGGTCTTAACGGAAACTCAAGTATAGACGAGATCACCCCTATAGAGAGTTTTTGTGCAACGGGTGACGATATTTACTTAATATTACGAATTAATAAAATTTAATTCTTTTATAATTTTTTTATAAAATCTTAAAAAAAAAATCCTAAAAATAACTGAATCTTATTAATTCGTTACGCCACGTAAACACTGTCGCGTGGTATACATGTCACATGCAAAACTTTCTCCACCCCTGCATGCATTCGCATATCGCCAGACTTTATCACAGAACTGTTGGCATAAATTGCGATCTCCAGCGGGATCAAGCCATCCAATTTACATAGAAGGCAAATCTCCCTAGTAAGTCAACCTGTCGCGTCCAGAGCACGTATAAGCCCTAAAGATCCAGCTACCTCAGGGAATGAAAATCAGAGTACCCAGATCACAAGAAACGAATCACAGCACCGCGATTCTCAAATTTCAGAAGAGCTTCGCAGACACAGGACATGCATGTATGAAAATGTCAGGGAAGATCAGAAGATATACGAAGAACGACCATGGAATCTCATACAACACCAAAGCTCAAAATCTTAAAGCATTCCAAAGTAGCCTGGACTAGTTGAGAGAAAGAATGGTTGCTTTCAAAGTCATGCATGATGAGCTCGCAAACTAGGGAACAACATATATTTGCAGATCTCTTCATTACAGAAGCTGCTTCTCTAATGACCAATCAAACAGTATGCGAGAGATTACAGGAGAAGAGTGACCTGATCATAAGAAATAAGGCACGCCTGTTCTCGGACCTCTCATTTGATTGTTTTCTTCGGTTTCCGTGAAGAACTTGACCTCTCGCTCCTGTAAATTATTACAATGAACAATTTAAAAATTTGCAAGGTGCCAAGTAACGCAAAGCCTCTCACAGCATGGCCAAGAAATACCTCTGGTCAGGTCAACTCAACCACAACCCTGACACTGCCAGAGGCATTGGGACCAACTATCTCACAGCAAACAGGAGGCAACTCAGCTCCCTGGGCATTCAGTTTGCTTCTTTTCCCAATCCACCTCTAAAGACTTTTTTCTAGAGATTAATAGTCTATTCAATGTTTTACAATGCTTTTCAAACTTTTTCTAACGTGGTACCAATTTGGGACTTGATAATATGAGAAAATACCAGCAACATGCATGTGACTTTCGCTTGAGAGGGGAAGTGCTGTACCAGGAAACAGGCAAACCTACACTTTCAGCAAACCAATGGGGCTGTGCATATGTCCTTTCCTTTTAAAGGGGCTCATTCAGTGATTTCAACCCCTCAATGTTAGTCCCATTAAACTAATCATGAAAACCAACCAAGGAATGGGTAGAGAGTTTGCATGAGCTCACCATATTCTCACTGAAGCTCAATATGGAAGCTACATTCCCACAGCGGTAACAGTAATTTGGTGCTGACCAGACCTGCAAAATTCAAATTTAAGGTTTACATCCACAATATAGAATTTCCTACGCCAAAACATAGGAAAAAGTTGCTGAGGTCTTAAGACTTACAGTTACGAGGCCTTTATCTTGAAACATGTATTTAAGGCCTTCTTGTACGAGTTGATGAGCACGACAAACTAGATCAAGATTGTTGATGTGATTGAACTGCCAAAAAGAAAAACATTCAGTACAATGATACACTATTCAGAATTACAGTTAGATAATTAGTTATTACCTCTGATGTGACCCTGGACCCAAAAAGCCAACCTGCTCCGCGCGGGCTGACAGCCCAAGTTTCAATATCTTCCGGATCACTCCACATAAGATCACAAAATGGACCCTCATGTGGAATCTCACAATTCCGTTCAATTACTCGTATCTGCAGAACATTCCATTGATTATATAGAGAGATGATGGAATAGCTCTTTCAAAAAAGGGAAATTACTGGATCAGACTGCAGCGAGGAATTAAAAGACACTGGTATGAGATGCAGCATATGGAACCATTGAATGATTATGAAAATGTTTTGTGAAAGGAAAGAGACCTGTTAAAATCAACCATCATTTACGCAACGTTAAATAATTAAAAGACAGACCAGAACTGACTAAAATGCGTGTGCACATTATCGTATGCCATTTTGACAGTGCACATACATTTATTGCTCTGAGGGTATTTAATATTTAACCCCACATATATAAGAACCACAGGGCCTTCAATTTTTAGCAGGCCATAACAGGCATAAAAATCATTTCACAACAAAAGGAGATTCTATTGGCTTTTGCTATTTATTTCAATGAAGCCTTGAAAGCAATTTCTAGTTTTAGGGGAGCACATAGAATTCAATTTATCAGGCGTATGGCTAAAAAGGAATCACCTGATCAACAGTCCGTATATCAGGGGAAAGACCACCGTGGACACAAAGCACCTGCAGAATAGCCAAGGAAAATGTTATATATTTGCAGCACTTACACTAAGACAGTTGGAGGAGAGAGAGGAGAGCAGAAAGGGGAAATTCTATTTTATGATTAAAAATTCTATTTAGAGAGAGAGAGCGCTGACAACAATAGAGTTTCCACAAAATAGCACTATCACCAGCACACAACATATAGAGTGAGAGGAGAGCAGAAGGGGGAAGCAAGAGAGAGAGAGAGATACCGTCCCATCAATAATAGCTGAAAGTGTTAAATAGTCAAATACATCTGTACAGTACCGCCAAGCATTGGCATTGCCATACTTCCTCTGGCACTCGTCATAAAACCCATAAACCTATGGAAGATGACACTGTCAGTAATAAATATGACTCTATTCAAGCAGCTTTGCATGTACAGCAAAAGCAACACCCTAAAGCAGTTTGTAATCCCTAAGAATGAGTATCCACAATACAAACACAACAAAATGACAAGTATATATGAGAAATTGAATAGACATTAAACCAGGAAAAATTATAGCATCGTACAATGTTATAACATTTACATGAATGATAGTATAGAACCATTCAGTATCATACAATTAAACTATGCATTGGATATGCAGAACATTCTCTCCTCTCCATCAATCACTCTGCACCAGTGTTTTTAGTAATTTCCAAGGTTATTTGGACTTGAGCATTGGATTATATGTATGTAAAGAGAGTGACTGCCTGATTCTTTATTTTCAGTGAATGAAATAAGCACTCGACTGTCAAAAATTTAGAGTAGATGTATAGTAGAAAGATGCAATTCTAGAAAGGTAGCATCTATAGCAGAGATATGTACCTGAGTAAGTTGCCTGCTTTCATGATTTCCACGTAATAGTGTAATGTTGGCAGGATATCTACCGCCATAAACAACAAAAGACCACCGGGAATAGGGTAAGTTCACTCTAGACTTAGCTACTTTGGAAAGGACTGACTTCATAACTTTTTACAAAATAACAAAAGCTTAATGATTCTGATGTCTTCTCCATTATACCAAACAAGAAAAGTGCAGTAGAAGGAATGAATGACGTGAAGGATAGTAGATATGGCCCAAAAACAAATAAAGGAAATAGCTCAGTCATTTATACTTTTATCCAATGAAGACAATCGTGAATAGGAAATTCATCTTCATTCTTACTTTCATACACCTCAGTGAATATTTGAATGACCTCATAAATCTAAAAGATACCTTCATGCTGGTGGTTAATCATGTTTTTGGAAAATTTGACTGTTAACTGTTGCTTTCATAGTACTGACTTATATTAAATAAAAATTAGCGAAAGAAAGTTAGTGAAAGAATGAATTGTTGGCTATTCTAAGCAGAAATGATGTTCCTTTATCATAATACCAAATCAAGTCCCTCAGACAGAAGATGTGCACATGGCCACGGACATATTTAATGTCTAGAACAATTCTACTTAAAATTAGAAATATGTAAAACAATCAACGAAAAATAAACACAGCCCTGAAGAGAACATTTCTAACCCGAAATACAAACAAGTGCTTGTAGGGATTGAAGATACATACCTGGCCTTAAGAAGCAATAGAATAGTAAAGACTTCGAGACTGTTGTAACCTCGATCAACAAAGTCACCCTACAAACAAGCAAAGAAATGATGTTAGGGTGGGGTCATAAGATCTAAAGCACTTCAAAGAAAGAGAAACACATACCATAAATATGTAATTAGTCTCTGGGACATGACCTCCTGTCTGGAAAAGTTTCATAAGATCATGAAACTGGCCATGAATGTCACCGCAGACGGTAACTGGACTGTTGACAGGTTGCACATTGGACTCCTCAATGAGAATATCTTTAACCTGAAGTAGGCACAGAATCAGTGAATTACACCCTTTTTGGAACATATAGTCTAAATTAGTATCATGATCAAGTTGTAAAAGTTTCATCCTGAGCTTCAGCAAAAGTAATAACTCAACACACTCTAACATTAATATATAAAAATTAAAATTTTACGGATTGCCAGAGTACAAAGGATTAATAAATATAGTCAAATCCAATAAGGAGGCTATTAACAGAACTCTGCACCATGATATTAGGACAAGTCACATTGTAAGGCAAGCAGGGCATGGACATTATTGCATCAAATTAATGTAAAAGGATCACTCATAAAATCCCAAATATCCCAGGTAACTTATAGTTGTCACATCTTCAGCTCTGAAAGCATACTGAGTAGGCGAATGTGATTAAAAGCATAGATATTTGGAATAGTTCCCGAAAAGAAGCACAATAAGCCAATTAACATGACACGTGTACATTTACACAAAAGATTTCCTTCCTCAAACGTTAAAGCACTTAAATGAAAAATCTAAAAAAGAAGAATATGAACCACAAACGGCCATCCAACAGATAGATGAATTAATCTCAATATCAACTTAGGCACTTCGGACATCGAGCACAACTCTACATCTCCAGTGCCAAGTATATGCAACTGCCTTATTCGCAAAGACGAAGACAATGTTCACGAGAGTTGCTGAAAACACCAATTTGATGAGGTTGTGTAGCTTACCAATAGAAAGAGATTATGGTTTTTTGAGAGAGAAACCTGATGAGTTGTTCATAACATGCTGCGTGTTTCAACGACACTCTTGGAACTTAAACAGAGAAGGACTCGCAGGAGAAAACGATTCAACAATTGTATCATTAAAAACAACAAACGGCGAGAGATTATATGAGCAGGTGCTCCACTAGTATCATATTCCACACTGGAGTCCTCTGCCGAGCGAAATCCACTGGACCACAAATTCAAGTCCCCGTTAAGCCCTAAGCGAGTTCAATAGAACACAGGCGAAGCCAAGTCCGAATCGATTGCACGTCAATAAATACACGTAGAGAGGAAATAGGAGACGTACATATTCGCAGAGAAGCTGAAGCTCGTGCTCGAGGAGATGCTGCCCTTCTTTCACTTTCGATATCCACGCATCCAAATCCATCGCTCCCTCCCTCCCTCTCTCTCGATCTCTCTGAGCTTTAACGAAGGGAAGTGGCGGCGGAGAGGAGAGAGGGATGCAGCGGAAACCGAACAGAGATTTCGGAGCTCTTCCTCTCTACTTGCGACGAGGAGGAGAACGTCGGCGACAACGACGACGAAGAAGAAGAGTGGCAGAGGCGGAACGACAAGGTGTAGATCTGAAATTGTTTAAATTTATTTTTATTTTTAATTCTGTTTATTTTATTTTTATTTTCCATTTTCTTTGAATCTTAATTTTGTCCGTTGAAAAGTCATTTGCTGGTCCCACCAAGTTTAGCAAATAATTTCAATTTATTTCCTAAAATTTTTCTGCCAACAAGAAATTCACTAAAGCCATGACATTTAAACCGAATCAAATTACTAAAGAGTAAAACTTTCCCAATTTATAAATTTTCTTCATTTCACGGGCCTTGAAGTCGAGAACTTGTTGAGGTAAAATGTGTGGAAATAATTATACCAATACATATATAAGTCTATTTCTTGTAATTAGAAAGTTATACTACAGGCGGTCGAAATTGACTTGTATGCCCTTGGCTAAGCAATGTCTATCACAAATTGCAGCACCTACCTTTGCTAAAACTTACGCCTTGTCGTGTCTTGTATAAATATATTCGAGTTAGAAATTCCGATAACCTGAACATGATATATTTATTTTCATATTTAAACGGGTTCGTATGTAAATATTCATGTCTAAATCAGGTTGATCCATTTAGTATAGAATGTATTCAATATATAATCATACTCTAATAATATATGATACAACTACAAAAATATTTTATATTTATAAATAATTAGTATAATAAATAAGTAAGATTAACTAATTGCATTGTATTTGAAGATAATGAAACATGTAATGTATGTAATATTTTTATATATCATAAAATTTACATATATATTAAATAGGTTCAATATTTATATAAAAATAGCGAAATATATTTAATAAACGTGTTTATACGTGTATTATCGGGTTACACATTTCAATTTACTTAAACACATTTATCTATCGTGTCAGAACATATTCATGTCTGAACAGGTTCATGTTTGAGCAGGTTTAACCCAAACACACCTAACTCCATGTCGTGTCTTGTCGTGTCGTGTAAAAAATTGTCGGGCTTACCAAAACTGACGCTGGTTCAAACGGTTTGGCTAGATTTCTGTTGACCGTTACCTAGGCCAGATCGAACTCGACCGTGACCAATGCTCTTTGGTATGGTCTTGACTTGGCCGAGGGAAGGGATGACTTCGCTTTAGTCGTGAGAGATCTTATATCGATTGAGAAGAGAGCGCATGCATCAGCTGAGAGTTGGTATAGCCTGAGACACCAAGAAAGGAAGCGAGCAGAGAGGAAGGCTCGATTCAGTTTTTCAGTCGCTCAAGTCAAACCATACTTCTGAGGAGGAAGGTTACGAGTACAGTAAACGAAAACAGAAAATTCGGAAGTAAGTGAGAATAATTATCTCATCATTCTCTTAATCCACATCAGGAATAATAATTAAAAAAAATCTTCCTCGGGCAAAATTACCATTTTACCCTCCAACAGAAACCTGTGATCGTTGGTTGGCCCTTGCATTTGGCTCCCCTTTATTTCCTATAGGTACTTCATCACGCCACTAGCACGCAGACTCTCTCATTCTCTGGAACTTTATTTACACTGTCAATTTGAATTTAACTTCCTTTCATGTTTTAAGACTACGGTGCTTGATATGCTTTGGAAGGACAGCTTGAGTCGATACGCCACCACCTGTGATCGAGGTCAATCACTCCATGATATATTGGAAGATGTTTAACCAAGGCTTTTTTTTTTTAATTTGGTTTTGACCACTAGAGTGAAGACGAGCCGATCGGGAAACGAGCTCAATTTCAAGCTCACCGCCTTGCTTGCAAGGAGGGAGCAGTAAGCCCAGCTCTTTATACGTAACATGATGATGCGACACGTAATTTGACAAATTTAGGTTAATCTTAAATGTGTTTCGTGTCTAAACAGGTCAAAACCATGCAACACGTATAAATAAATCTATTAAATCGAGTTGAACTCGTGTATTTTGATAAGACAATGATTAACTGGCTTAGATAAATATATTTAGCATGCATATTTAACATATATATTAATCAATTAATCCATTTATCAACACAAATGTGTCAACTCGGTATGTACCTAAATGTACATGTTTAAACACATTTACTTGTATGGGTTAAAAGTAACATTTCATGTCAACCTGTTATTAAATGATTTGTGTCCAGATTTGGCATATTTTACCCATATAATAAATGGATCATACACATATTTAGAGTTTTTTTATATAAACCTATTTTGATACGTCACATTTTACCATGTCTATGAGGAGTACTTCCCTATTTTTGGGTGGCCTAGTATACTAAAATTTACTCTCATGTGATTTACTGAGGTCGATATCACCGGTTCGAGTCTCGCTCTGAGCAGTATTACTATAAGAGACTTTTGAGCTTGCGCCCCCGTGGACGCTTCTTTCTTAGACCATATTAGACCTTTGCTAACATTGATGGGACCGGTATTAGTACTAGTTATTCAGTTCATCTAATATGTTCGTAATTGAATGCGAAAATTCGAATATTATATAGTGAAGTGAGTAGATCGACATTACTATTGCCGTCTTTTTCTCGAAGGGAAAAATAAACCAGTCAGTTGACTGAGCGGAGGAGGATGGATATATGGACTCCATCAAAAAGCCCACCAAGGGAAAGATACTGACCCCATACCTCGCAGCTTTAGGCAGTACACGATGGTAGGCCCGTACCTACTCAAAACAGTCCCCCAAAAAAGGCCAATGCATTACCCTAGCCAAGATTTCCAAGAGAAAAACGTTACACCCTTTCTTGTGACTTCAAAAGATGACTGATCAGCCGGAGATCATATTCGATGTGTATCGCTCATCCATTGTAAACATATAAAAGTCAATTGGTTTAAATAGCGTATGTGGTGGCATCGTTGAGCGGGTGCCAGATTTACCGGATATGACTAGAATCAGAATATGAGCAATCGGTTCTGAAGGGCTAGAATCAGTAGACTGATCTAGCAGTAGGTGGGGCATCTTATTGAGGTGGTCATGTTAGTTGGTGGTGAGAGGTCGTCTTAGAATCGGCTTCTTCAGTTGGTTCTAACTAGTGGTCTCGAGTTGAAGGGATTAGATCGGATAATCTCTTGTTTGCCATGTTAAGAAAAAACTAATACTCTTTTGCACGAGAGATTCTCGGGAGAGCCATCCACGTTGAAGACTAATCTCACACTGGACAAATAGTATATTGAAAAATATGTTATAAGATAACTGAGTACTATTACCTATAAAGTTTTATTGCGTGGGCTCATAATTGCCTGCCCACATGGTAATTATACAGTCTGAATATAGAAGAGGAAACCCATCTCGTGATTGATTGCCTCCTCGCCTGAGTATGGAAGAAGATATTTGTCTCAAAACTAATTGCTGAGAGTGGGTATCTAAGATATGTGCCAAGCGTAAACATATTAGCTTAAAGTACTTTAAGGTAAAAACGACTCAATTTCTTATAGACTCGAGTAGATATTTTACAGTTGTGGACAGGCACCGTGTTCCATACCGAGCTGTCCCGACCGGACATGCCCTTCAACGAGACACGCAAAATATAAACCACGTCCCAGGTGGGTGCTCCATCGTAACAATGGTCAAATTTAAAGGTCATTGCACGAGTCGTCACAATAAGAAGTGGATCGAAGTCACTGGAAAAGCCAAGGCCCTCATTACTTGAATCGTCCCGATGAAACCGCATCCAAGTCGTGGACAGATGTCAAGATTCATCGCCAGAGTCATCCTAGAGGGACGGTCCATTTAACCCACGAACCTCAGTGCACAGAAGTTCAAAAAGAAATCGGCATCTTTTCTACGGTCTGAATCACTGGTATTGAAAAGTTCGATCGGTTCGAGCCGGGAGGACTCACAAGGAAGTAAAACTCAACTAAGATAAATCCTATTCATTCATAAGACTCGAATCCGATATAGAAGAATTTGTCATCCGTTCCTAGTACATTAATGCTATTATGCAGCCCATGGTCCCAGAAATCTGTGGTGGCCCCCCGGGGCTCCTCGCAAAAGATTCTTGTGGCTCAGAATGTAATTAATCGTCGGCCAAAGGGGAGCATGATTAACCCTCTGTCAAGGAACTCTACCGCGCAGTCGCTGTACCGTGTAACGTGAAGAAAAAATAATTTGTGCCATTTTATTCTTTTTTTTAATTTAAATTATTTAATTAAACTGTTAATAAATGATAATGCGACTGAAATATAGAAAGTGTGTCTTCTATTGAATGACTTTTCATGCTTTGACCAATGGTTACAAGTACATTGCTTGCTGATGGACTTTACTTGAGAAAAAATAAGGTAAATTTTAATATATTCATTTATTTTCTTTTCGACTAATCGATTTTTAGAGAGATATGTATATAAATAATTTTTTTTTTCTAACCTAAAAAAAGCGCGATCACATTCTTACAATAAGATAATTTTACGGGGACAAAATAAAAGAACGCTGAGAGACGACTAATTATGGTATGTCTGGTAACTTGAAATGAGAATTTCGATTATCCAATCCCCATTCCGTAATTTGGTCATATGAATTTCATATGGGATTAGACTAATTTAAAAATTTAAATCTATATTTGATGTACCTTATTTCCATCGAACTTTAAGATTTAATCATTTAATTATCTAAAATAAAATTAATTTATCAACTTTTGATGTATATGAACCGCATAAAATGTAAATGCAATGAGTATTTTATCCTCCCTTTTAACTTGACAGCACTTTTAAGAGCTGGGGACGCACGGTCAATTTAATAAGTTTTTTCTACTTAATTTAATGATTTGACAATTGTTTAACCTGTCAAATAATTAATTGGTTATTTACTTAAAAAATTACGAACTATTTAAAAATTTCTTAATTTAACACGAACCATTTTTTTACCAAGAAAATTACGAACCATTCAAGAATTCTCCAATATGCCACCAACTATTTTTTTAGACTAGAAAATCACGAACTATCCTCATTTTTACTGATCTACCACGTTGTTGATTTTATCTGTTAATTGCCGACGTGTAACATTAATTTTACTGATTGGTATCACACTCGGTGTCCATCTAATCATAAAAATAGGAAACATCTGTTTGCACATTTATTTTTGTGATAAAATAGAGAATTCGATAATAGTTTACACATCTATTTACACATTATTCTCATGATAAAATAGAGAATTCAGCAATAGTTCATTATCATCGGATGGACGCCACGTGCAATGTCACGTCAGATTTCGTTTGTACAATTATTAAAATTAACGGTACACATATGCAATTAACGGATAAAATTAATGAAGTGGTAAATTAGAAAAAAAGAGCATAGTTCATGATTTTTTAAACTAAAAAATAATTCATGATAAATTAAAAAATTCTTGAATAATTTATAATTTTCTAGGCCAAAAAATAGTCATAATATATTAGAAAATTTTTAAATAATTTATAATTTTTTAGATAAATAATTTAGTAATTAATTATCAGTTTATCACATGATTTACTAATTCAATTTATATAAGAATTTGTTAATTATATATACGCACATTAAAAAGGAAATTGACTTTGAGTGGTAAATTCAACCCCATGACTGAAAACTGATTCCTATCAAGTGATATGAGAGACAAGACAAGACAACGGATACTGATATTCCTTTTAGCTTAGTTTACATTTTATTTTTCTTTTTAGAGTTTGACATCCACACTTATTGTCATATGTTATATGTTAATTAGTATTTAATATATCAGTAAAATAATTATAAATATTTTATTTGATGTAGTTAGTATTATTTTTATATTATAACCTAAAAGTCTTGAATTCGATATCGTCAAAGAACTTATCACGTCTCTTTTATCTCATCTTTATCCTCTCATATTAGGTTTATATATTTTTCTGTATATCGAAAAAATAAATTTACATGCCACTGGAAATAGATTTTAGTGCACTCGATGTGTCTTTGACTTACTGGTAAAGATAATGTATTTATCTTACAACCAAGAGATTTTAAATTATTTGAAGAAATTTTTTTACTTATTTATTCACCTATTTATTACATCATCTTCCAGTAAAAAAATAAGTTACATATGATTTGAATGCATTACAAAGTCTGTAAAGTAACTCAGATTGATATGATGGTAAGGTGAAGTATCAGTATCCAATTATCCCGTGCTCAAATCTCACAAGCCCAGCCGGTACCTCTAGGTTTACGCGGTTGTTAGCATGCGTATTACACCGTAGAAATCAGTCGAACAAAATTCGAATAACATGCAATATAAAAAAAGGAGGTCCATAAAGTCTAGGATCGACTCATTCCCTAGAACCCTTTCATTGCTGGATAGGGTGTCCTTTAGGAAGGGCCCATCTCTCCGATGATAAAATTTTCAGTGAAGTGGTTATATTACAATAGAAGTGATATATTCATTTAATTATAATTTAACATGTAATTAATAATTATATATACAATTATCAAATTCTAAAATTTTCTAAAAAATATAAAACTCTTATAAATGGTGAACTCCAATTGGATGAGTATATAAATAGTGAATTGTGATTGGATAAATATACTATATCAGCATTGTTTATATGCTATGGCCGTTCCATTAAAGACTTTTTCCACTGCAAATAGATAAGGTTTATTTGTTCATCAATATCCGCTCTCACATGATAATGTGACTTATATTTGACATGTGCCCTTAAATATGTGCTCTCAATAATTGACCTCAAACTGAACATTTTTCTTCTGTACTAGGGTGAAGGGAATCCATGACTACCGGGAGTACTTTTCTCCTTCGTCCTTGGGCTAACAACTAGTTTGAATTGGACTTTCTCTGTCATATCGATAAACTAGCCACGATCAGAATATTTTTTCTTTCAGTCTCGGGCTTATTCGGCCAGGAGTTTCGCACTCAAATCCGATATGGTATGAGACCAAAAGATCATTCATCAATACCACGAATAAATAGGAAAACAAGAAAAAATATCAGAAAAGAAGAAATAGGACTTAATGCAATTGATACTGCTCTTATCATGTGACTTGGGGGTCCTGATTCGATCTCACCTATGAGACTTTTCATACTTATTTTGTCTCATCATCCTTTGAACGTTTCTAGATTTACGTATCTCTTTTGTACATTAAAAAAAAAAAGGAATAAGTAGAATATAAACAGTTGGCGGGCAATATCCTAAAGATCTGTCGCATTCAAAACTTTCGAAGATGAACTGACTGAATATCTTCAGTGAGTGGAAATTGAGATTCACCATCGATTTAACAGTAAAAAGGAATGTTGAACCTTTAACAGTAGGTTAAGAAGAAGAAGAAGAAGAACTCCTAAAAGTAGAGGTATGAGTAGCTAGCTAGGGTCGGGTTGAAGTCAAACAGTAGAAAAAAGGTGGAAAAAATGAGTCTCGTGAAGCAAAAGCACGGTCGCCGAGGCAAAGGGGGAAGATAAGAAAGTTCTGCAACGCAAAGCCAAGGAATTAACCGGCGTCCTCGAAGCCGCACACGTCTGAGAACAACCCTTTTGTCCCTCTCTACTTTCTTTTCTTTCATTTACACAGTACAATATCCAAAAATTTAATAAATTTAAATTTTTTATCTAAGTCTATCAGAAAATCGAGTCTAAGCTGTTAATTAGTAATTTTCTTATAAATTCAATTTTTTTCGAGCTGGATATTTCTCTTCCGATCTCGCACTAACAACTAGCCTTGAGCCAGACATTTTTTTCGAGTTCCGAGCTTACAGGCCGCAAGCTCCACACTCGAACCTACCTGTCGTGGTGTGAGTTCAGAATCGGCCAGTTCTGATATCATACTAAATTTTTACATGGACCCATGAGAATCTCGAGCATATTTCAACCTAAAAGCCGAACTAGGTTGGCACAGCTAGAGCTCTTTTATATGATTCTCTTTTAGATCTTGTTTCAGGGAAAGGAATTCAGAACCATCTCGGCTCACTCTTATTTCCTCTTTCAACTATTTTTTTTCCTTTAGTTATACCATTGCTCGGTAAGGAGAAATCCTAATTAATTTAAACTCGACTCAGATTGATCTATTAAAATATTAAAATCTTCCATGTTCATGAGATTTAAACCTAAGGACTCTGTAAAAGCAAAGAGAATTATCGAGCTGTCCCCATGCATTCATATGGGTAAAGAACAAAAATCCTATTTGTCTTTTCTGGAGGAGGAGGAGGGCTGCTGCTGCTGGTGAGCTAGAGGGTGCATAACCGGAGCAGTTATTTGTTGTACAGTAATATATAACGAGTTTATCATGTAAATTTTTTTTAAATTTTCACAATTCATAAAGTCTTTATAATTTTTGATAATTAATAATAAATTTATTATATATTATGTATCGAATATTTACCCGTGAAATCGAAATGAATTCCCCGGACGCTGCAGTTTGACTATCATTCCACGGTTTGTCTGGTTTCGGGCAGAGGACAGGAGAGAGAGCCAAAGGGGTCGGGTCTTCTCAGCCTCTCTCTCTCTCTCAGTCCCATCATTCCATTCCCTGCAACATTCCATCATTACAATTGAAACTCTTCCTTCCTTCGTTCTTTCTTCTTCTTCTTCATTTAATTCCGTCCTCTTCTTCATTCCCTCTGCAGATGCTGCCCCCGCTAACCTCCAATTCCTCTTCCTCTACCCTTCTGGTGCAAAGTCTCCCCTTAGCTACTTCGTTTCTCTGCTGCCATTATCACCCTTTTGTCTCCCTCCCCTGGACCAGCCTGCCTGCCTGCCTGCCTGCTGGATTTATTATTTATTATCCATGAAGACAGACCCAAAAATAAAAAGGAAAAAAAAAAGGGTTTTCTGGGTCAGTGGTTAAACTAATTTTTATAATATCAGATTATATTGTATAATATTTTGCATTACATATTACAGCATTTTTATTATAGAATTGGATGTAATGAGAAATTTTTGTAATATGATTGGGAAAGACTTTATATCAAAAAACACGTAGTATTCTCAGATTACATCAACTTTATAACCAACATTATAATATTGCTAATGGAGGTGGTACTGAATAGAGGAGAACTTGTTTAGAGAGATATCAGAACCGAGCTAATAGAAGAGTTTAACCATGTACTAGAAATACCAGTCAAAGTCCTTTGTTCGGAAAGAATGGCATCTCCTTTGAAAAAAACTCATGATCCAATCTTCCCATCCTTATTCGAAAGTACTGTGTCCTCCATCGTCGCTTTTCTCTTCCAGAAGAGAAAAGGGGGGCTAGCTAGTGTGGTAGAACTCATAAGCAAAATCCGGGAAGCAGAGCGAAAGCGAAAAAACAAAAAGGTGCTTGAAACACCCGAACCACCTGCTTCCTCAAGAATTCCATTTGATCTATGGAACCCTCCTGATGATCTTTGCAAGGATCCAACAACATTAGATCATCCCCAGGAGCATTTATGGTCTCTGAAGAGTCTAATCCTATTAGCTCTACGTCCACCAAGTTTTATGATAAATTTTACGTTATTCCAAGCACCAAAACATCATATTGCAATCCATTTTTTGAGAAGAGTTTATCACGGTTCAAATTTTTCAGGTACAGTTTTTTCGGTAATCTAACAATGCCCAAAGCAGGCGCCCCTAAAGTTGATAATTTCCAACACAGTGACGCAATGCTACGATAAGGAGTTAGTCAGGTTTGCATTAAGCCCGTCCAGGTTCAGTTTTTAAATGGGATGAGATCATGTGATCGTTTTAAGTATGCTTGTTAAATCAAGTTCAACCCAATAATGTGTAAGGGACAATAACACAATTTTATAACATTCTTAAGTGTATATTGAACCCTAAACATGTTAATCATATTTGAGGCTAAATGTGCCTCCTGTTTAAAGGGTTGAACTTGTGTAATCCGCTCAAATAAGCATGCGAAGCAGAGTTGAAGTCATATAATCTGATAAAATACCATTGAGTACATCTAACCAAATGTCTCGAGCATACATGTTAACCACTCCAAACCATGCAATGTAATTAATCATAGGAGAAATCTATACCCTTAAGGGCTTGTTTGGATTGAGGGGTGAGGAGGTTTATGGAGGGGAGGGTTATGGAGGGTTATGGAGGTAGGGGTTATGGAGGTTTATGGAGGTGGAGGGTTATGGAGGGTTATGAAGGGTTATGGAGGTGTAAGGTTACTGAGATTTTTAAAGGTAGACATCACGGAGAATTCGTAACCCTCCGTAACCCTCCAAATTGGGGGGTTGAAAATTTAGCTTGGAGGAGGTTTATGGAGGGTTGAAAACAACCTCCATAAACCTCCATAACCCTCCATAACCATCCTATTTTAATTCCCAAACGAGGGCTGAACTTACACCTCCATAAACCTCCATAAACCTCCTGTTTGCCAAACAAGGGTTAGACTTAACCCTCCATAACCCTCCCCTCCATAACCCTCCTTACACCTCAATCCAAACAAAGCCTAAAGGTTAAAAGCGAGTTATAAGGTTTTGTAACGGCCACGTGTCTCAATTTTTTATCCTATGGATATATTTTGGACAGATTTTAGATTACTACTATAGCGTGGGCGAGTAGTTGTGCTATAACACTTTTAAGTTGGTGTTTTGAGATTTGAATATTCTCACATCAAATTTTCTTCATTTTTTATTCTTTTACAGACGACTTCTTAGTATAATTGACTGGATTTTTTAATATAATAAATTATTAATATAATATTTATGGAGAAATAGACAAATATTATTTTTATATTCTCATTTTCTAACACTTCTATGTTGATAAATAAAAAAATATAAAATAACCGCTTTCTAAGTACGCCCATAATAAAATTATCTTTTTTAATTAGAAATAAATCTTTGATGAAAAAGAGGCTTGATTGTAGGTTAAATACAATCATATATTTCAAACATTCTCATATTTTAATATAATTCGTCCATTTCGCTATAATACATTATGTTATATTTATTGTCTTAGTTCGCAACATGGCGCAGACTTCTAGACTAGTTACGATTATAGCGCTTTTAACTTATGCACTGGTCGCATTAACCATGCTGTTGTGTGCACATGGGCCACGCTGACAACAGGACAAAAGCTCACGGAAGGGTCAAATATTCGCGACCTTGGACTTGTGGATCGGGTAGTCCTGGAGGTCCGCACAGTCGTGACATTAAGTCGTGATGATTCGCAAGCTGCACATTGGACTTTCAATGCAGCTAGCTGCTAGGATTCGAAACTCGTTGAAAATATCCGTTTCGTGGGTTAATGCAAAGTCAACACCGAAAAGGGGACACATCCGAGTTCAATCGATGGATGGCCAAACGACATGTCGTTGTCTCACCGGGAATAAGAATAAGAATAATAATAATAATAACTCTACGACCCTTGCCATGCTGCACCTCCCTCCTCCAAAACCCTAAATTTTAATTTCACCTTCAAAAATGTCAGAAGACAAAAGGGTGGTAGTAATTTGATATGATGATCTTGTAGCTAGCTACCGGCGAAGAAAATTAAGTTAAATTTTTAGTTTTTTATAAAATTAATTAAAAAATTAATCTTAAAACAATTTAATTTTATTAGCTGGTATTACTAAGTGGTAACGTATGAGAGTTTCTCGGAGTATTCTGTGTAATAGTTACATTGAGTGATAATACTTATATGGTGTTACCAATTAATAAGATTCGATTATTTTAAATTTTTATTATAAAACTTCCAAAACAAAGAAATAACAATAATTTAACCTCACCGATTTATAACATTGTATAAGTAATGTTACGTACTATACCCATTACATGAAAGAGTTTCTCTCCGACAAGGGATTCCTTTGGCATTGCATTGCTTATATAATATGAAAAAATGAATATGGTCCAGTTGTTAAACGATCAATAGTTATTTTACCCTCCCGTTCAACAGTTGACCTATCGAATTGTAAAATTTCAAGTAAATTATTAAATTTGTCATTAAATTTTTAGCGGGCTATCAATTTAATTTTCAAAATTTTAAATTCGTCAATTTGGTCCCCATTGTTTAATTCCATAAGTTAATTTGGTCAATGGATTATAACGTCATTCACGGATGCTGACGTGGACGGTGAATGCCGCTTTTCAAGCCCCGACATGCCACGTGACAATCAATAAGTGGATAGAATTATATTTTATTTTTTAATTTCAACCATTCATAACTCGGAACGTGGCACGTGGACCCACTGACGTGTTCGTCATCATCCACATCAGCACCTGCAAAGGATATTATAACGCCCGGACCAAATTGACTGATGGAAGTGAATGGTGAGGACCAAATTGATGGCTTTCAAACTTTTGGAAACGCTCAAACTGATGGTTCGTTAAAATTTTGAGGACCAATTTGACAGTTGACCAAAAAATTTCTCCAACTTGGAATCATTAATTATTATTCTGATTTTTTTCCATCTAATGCATTTCACTCTTTTTATGTTATGAGATGTATGAACTACATGGTTTACAGAGCATAACATTCTTCATTTCATCTAACACGAGCCCTAACATTAGTTTGGATTTCATGACTCCGAAAGCCAAAGTCGTGCTGCACGACCATCTTGTTCTTGCACGCTCTCATAAAATTATTCAATTTTTGGACCGATGTTTTTTTTTTTTTTTATAACCGAGGTATTCGAGCGTCTTCCGGGCCCGACGAGCGGTGATTGCAATACCTCCTCCTCGAGGTACATGCAATAACCCGCAAACTACGTGTATCAAGCAAGTCAGACGAACCTGACGGGTTCGAGAGGACCGAAAGCCCCTACTCATGGAAGAACGCCCCTCTTGGGGTTTGAACCTAGAACAAGGTCCCAGTTCCCCACCAGTGGGGCTGCTCCCTATGGGCATTTTTGGACCGATGTTAAGGTATTAAGTAAAAAGACTAGCAAATAATTTGACTAAAATTCAAGATCTCTGGAGCTAGCCCCATGCTTGCTCCAGTGACCTATCAAAAGATTCAGACCGTTTAGCAAACCCTTTCTTTCTTGTTACAAAAGGGCATAAACTTAAGGGATGGTTTGGTTGGATGAAAAAAATAAAAGGAAATAGAATAAATATATGAAAAAGGAATAAATAGAGAATATAAATTAAGATTTGATAGGGATAATTTTGTAGAAAATATAAAAATATAAGGATTAAAATTATTTCAAATATAAGTATTTTTAAAAATGGTCTTCTTTTAAAAAAAAGAAAGGTAAAAGGTGAAAATTTAAGTAAAATTTTATTAATTTATTTGTATTCCCTGTAATTAATAGTATTCCTTATGGGGTCCTCCTCTACTTAGGGAGAAAAACAAAAGCTTCTATATAATCATGTAATTATGCGGTAATATAAATTAATAAAATTAGGATACATTAGAGTCATTTTTTCTTTTAAATTTTATAAAATCTCTTTTAAAGAAATTATCTTAATTTTGTTAGTTGGTATCACTGCATATGCTACATAACTTTTCCTATTTTGGATGTTTCTGATATGTCAACAGAGTGCAGGAAAAAGCTATACCGTGCAAAGTAATTATTCCAAGAGATAGTTATTTTAACAAATCGAATGTGCTGTAAGAATTGAGGTGAAAATCGAATTGGAAACTCTTTGATTTGATTCTAAGTTAAGCACCCACTTAAGAGAAGAGGAATAAGTAGTAGCTAGTCCTCCTGTGTGATATGGCTCGAGTTTCAGTACATGAACAGTCCCTTTCGGGGATTTTAGTACAATTATTACGAGATGGACTCGACTCCCTGCATCCGAATGCTCGACAGCAACGTGCTTTTCTTCTTCTTTGCTTGCTTGCTGGCTGGCTGTCTAGTTGAGAGAGAAGGGCACGCACGCAAGAGAGACTCACAGTTGCACACATCCCGTAAGCCTTACTTCTCCTTCTCCTTCCTCTTCTCTGCTATCAGGTTCGTCTCTTCTGTGGATCCATAAAAGTGAGCTCTCCAACTCCATTTTTGTGCACTCTATCAAGGTCTGAATAGTTCTTGTATTCAAAGAAAGATATCGAGAACACGAGAAATCTCACCGACAAGGGTCGAAAGCCCGAACCTTGTCGGTTCAGACATTAGTATAAACCAGCATTTGCCTGTTTGCGTAAGCACATGAGATGAGAAGGTAACAATGTAAAGGAATGTAATAAAATGAGTCGGTTCTCGGCTCGGTTTTCTTTCCTTCTTATTTTCCACGCAAAATGTTCTCGTTCTAACTGTCGGATGTCCGACCGGTCTCTATCTCGATTGCACCAGACAAGAAAGAGGATAATTCGCTCCACCGCGTTTTACGATAGCTCTCGGAGGAGACCGCACTCGGCCGGGGATCCGTCGAGCTGGTCGTTCGTCGATCGAGGAGAGAGGATGGGAAGCTGCGGGAGGAGCACCGGGGCGGTGAGGCAGTACGTCCGGTCGAAGGTGCCTCGCCTCCGGTGGACGCCGGAGCTCCACCACTGCTTCCTCCACGCCATCGACAGTCTCGGCGGCCAGCACAGTGAGTAGCAATCACGATCCGTTCTCTCATCCGGCTTCTGCAAGTCGTCGTCACCGACACCCATTTTTCTGTTTTTCGAGCTCTTCGGGTTGTCGTAAACGTCTTCTGTTAATTTCAGAGGCTACGCCGAAGCTCGTTCTGCAGCTTATGGACGTGAGAGGGCTCACCATCTCCCACGTCAAGAGCCATCTCCAGGTAGGCTGCTGCCCGTCGACCTGTTTGACTAGTTCGAAAACCGGAAATCGGAAAACTGAGTCCGTTCGCATCTGTTATGGAAGTCATCGTCTTCCATTACACCCTTTTGATGAATTTTTTACTCTCAAATCTCAATCAGATGTATCGGAGCATGAGGAGTGACCAAGGCAGCAGACAAGGTAGTAGTTGCACTTCTGAATCTTTCAGCACTTACTTTGCCCTTCATTTTTTTTTGTTTTTAATTTTTTCAGAAGCAAAAAGCTATGTGAGTGGTGGTCAGGACCCAGCCAGTCCATTGGATTATGTTTGGGCTTTTGCTCAATCGCGAACACATCACACGAACTGAGCAGTTAACATTAACGTTGGTCCTGTTAACACAGCGAGAAAGTCTTGTATGTGACGGATATTTCACGTGATAGTACTTATATGGTGTCACTAAGTAAATAATATCCAATTATTTCTAGGGTTGTTTTTTATTTTTAGAATTTTACAAAGAAAATCTCCAAATGATCGTATCTTATTTTGATTTATGATACCACGTAAACACTGTCGTGTAGTATAACCGTCGCATGGAACACTCTCTCCAACACAACACTACTAAGGCCTACTCCTAGTACATTTAAAACCGGTTTCCACCAAAGTCTGATGCTAAAGATTTCTTATAGTAAATTTTGCTCGAAGGAGATTTGAATCTTCAAATGGGTCCTATGCTCGAGCATAGAGGAAGGCATCTTTGACATCTGGGCCGGATTTGAAAACATTGATTGAACCGGAGGTGGATTTAAGGGAGTGTGGGATGATCGTGCCCACTAAACTCGGAAAAACCTGTAAAATATTATACGCATTTCAATTATTTATCTATTTTTTACTTGGATTATAAGGTTTTGCCTCCTTGAATTCCCTTACCCTACCTTTCCGGGACGATCCCCGGATAACCACCTCGTGTACATCCCTATGTTTTACCAAGTAACATGTTCCTGACGTTTTCTTCTTCTGTTGTTTCACCGTTACAGGAAGAGTTTGCTCCCAGCAAGCCGGGCAGTCTTCCGGGGATTGCCGGGATGAATTTCTTAACGAGGAAAACAGTACAAGCCTCCATGCAATACTTGGTCCTGTTCGGGAGTTCGACTCTCCGATGATGTCCACTCCTCGAGCTCCTAAAAGGTTATTGCAGCATAAATACAAGAAGTTATCATAATCATCTTCTTTCTCGAGAAACAAATGGCCAAACATAAAAAATTGTCACGTGGTATTAATTTCAGCACGTTTTCCTCATTTTCTTATGGTATACGACACCTTGATCACCAGGGCAAGACTGGAGAAGGCTGGTTCGCTCGATAAATGTTACTCGACTGAGCATTGTGCAGCGACAGTGGAGGAGAAGGATGGCAGGGCTCCGACTCGGGATCTTCACGCCAACATTCTCAGAGCCTGGAGGTCTGCAGCTGAAGAATCTTCTCTCCCGGTACGACTCCGCAGCCCAAATACTAATAAATAGATACCAAAAGAAAAGAAGTTGAATGGAGAGCCAATCTTCTTGGGGAACTCAATGCAGGAGATACCGAAACTGGGCATAACACAGTACATCAAACTCCAGCTCTAGGTCGAGAATGAGTACCGGCAACAGTTACAAACATCTTGCAGATTTTGCATACCATGCAGATGTGTCTAACTTTCACTGCCCTGTAACATATGTCATGTAATATCCCGTTACACAAAAGAGTGTCCCGGTCTAAGACATCTTAAACTAGTGTACCGATCCAATGACCACACAAACCCGGGATTTTAACTATGTTAAGTTGCTCTGCAGTATCAGTTGCAGCATCCCAGTTCTAACATGTTTCTTTCACAGTCAATGGAATCATCAACCCAGGAGATTCACTTGCCCCGACATGGTGGAACCGGGGCTGCTGCTGGGAACGAGGACGCTGAAGGTGCCTGCGAGCTGTCTCTGTCTCTGTCGCTTCCCAACTCGTCGAGTCAGAGCTGCACCACTGCATCTTCATCAAGGGAGACCTTGGAAGCTATATGCTCGGCTGGAAAACTAACTGTCAATCTCGAACTTTCGATTGCTCTTGGCGGTACCTAGCTAAACTTGGCACGTCCTGCTGCCCTTCTTTATTTTCTTCATTTTCTGCCTAGGTTCCGGTCTGATCGGGTTCTATGGCACCTCCTGCTCACTACATGATATTTAATCAATCTCTAGGCTCTTCGAAAAGGTTATTTAGAGTAGATTTCATCGCTATATCTTTCTGCGACAGATGATGCCATAAGTGAAGCCTCTCAAATCAGTCATAAAGGTTCCTCTGATTCTGCTCATTCTAAGCTATCCTGGACAGAAACGCTCATCGTGTTCTAGATGACAAAGGAATGCAAAAGATAGTCGATTTATTATCGAAGATATCGGAAGTGTACGATTTGATCAATACACTAAAATTGATAATATCTACAACAGGAGTGGAAATTATTTGAGTTTTGAGAGATGGTATTGACAATACCAGCAAAAACACCATCTTCTGCAGATCATGAAGCAGTTCATTGCTGTGACAGGATGCAACATTGTTTAGTTTGCTTGCTGTATTTGTGTTTGGTAATTGGCTAGTTTCAGGCACGCAAAGGCGAATACCGAACAAAACATAAGAGTGGAAGCATTCAGTGGTTGCTCGGACGGTCGAGTGCCCTGTGGCAAGACCATATTCATACTCATACTCACCCTCAAAAGCACATACTAGAAGGCAGATTCACCAATTGTATAGATCCAAAGTTCGAATTCATGTCACATTTTGACATGTTATATTCTATTTGATCGGGTTTAAATGAGGTGTCTACTATTGACTGTCTACTTCAACGGCTGATCCCCCCATCCTCGAATTACAGCTCCCAACAGCTGAGATTGAATAGCACCAAACAATCATCCTAGTACCTAAACAACACTAAGAATGAGACTGGGCAGGAATAAAGGGTTTTCAGCAGAAAGCTTTTAGAGCTTGGATTGCTGAGGAGAACTCGGTGATTCTCTGGACCATTTGGGAGGGATGATTCGGTATTCTTTCTTCGGCTCTTCCTCTCTTTCCATGTCACTCTCATCTTCTTCCAGAACATCTTTTGAGAATGCACCGGGATTGGCTTTAATGCAGCTCTGTAGAGCAACAAATGGGTTTACACAATCTGATCCCTGAAATACAAAAGGAGAGGTTCGATGATGTTCAGCCATTGAAAAGCACGAACTAAGAACTCCACACAAATTTCATTGCGTCAAAGGTCGAAAAACACATTCAAGATAATAAAGGATCAGCCTTCAATAACTCTGAATTAGAGAATGTTATGTCGATGAATCAGAACCAGAAATGGCAAATGAAAATCAGAGTCTTACAAGTAGCTTAGGTGGAAGTCTTTATCTATACAGTAATCTCTTTTGCAAAGCAGATAAAGTTACCTTTTCTTCAGAAGTACTCTTCAAGAAACAGAGGAAAGCCTCCGAGAACTGGGCCCCACACGGGCCATTTCGCAAGTCAGCTATACAAGGGCATTCCAGTGCCTTCCGAGCCTTTGCATCGAGGGACTGAAAAGATAGTAACAGGTCAGCTTCAGCGATATCTTACCATCTGTTACAAAATGGCAGAAGTCATCAGGTAAAACAAACCTCTGCCTCATCGTCGCCATACACTGCAGCTTCTGCATGCAAGTAAAAGATATTGTCATGTACGGAGTTTCCAAGATTGGAGAATAAAAGGAAGAATGCAGTGATGCAACGCAATACAATACGGATCTAAAGCAAAGCGCATCAGGATTTTGAGTTAATTTAGTCAATAGACATCCTTAAGTCACAGTAACATAAGTTGCATGACTTCAGTAGCAACTGAGTGGCCAATCAAGCATACCATGCTCAGATACTGCTGCACAAGTTATGAACAGCCAATTTTCACAGTCTTGTACAACAGCAGAGCAAGGAGTTCACAGGTCAGCAACAGCATATGAGAATTCGATTCTATTTGCTTAACAATGTCAATACTACAGACTTTTTTAATATGTTTTTCCCGAATACATCTGAACGTGGATAGTTAGTAATTGAAGACAAAAACCTTAAGGACTGCATCCTTCAGCACTAAAGAATCTTGTTGCCTGATAACTTACTGGTTTTACACACAATTTCCTATAAGAGTAGAAATTGAGAATATTGGCAACCGAGGTCAAAGGAAACAGTTTGTATGCGAAACATCCGAGGCATCTCTGTTAAAACCAATGAAGCTTCTCCGTAGAATCATAACAGAGTGAACCACTATGACGCATTATTACTAGAAAACCGTAGTGACACAGTACGTTAAAGCAATAGGGATACTTCGCATCATCTTTAATCATCCAAAAGAGCATTTGGCCAAAAAAGATAAAGAAATTCTAAAAGAGCTTATGCATTGGAGCAAACTTCTCTTTTGCAACAGGGTTCAGCAGCTAAATGAGGATGTAGCACTTCATACGTATCCATTACTTGCAAGTAGCATGATCTCGAGAATTATCAGCTCAGAAAAGCCTGCTATTCTCTAGTTTTCAGTTTTATTTTTATAAGAAACATGCTTAGAATCCCTTTTGTCTAACATTTCATCGGGTGCAATATGCTTCCAAACGCAATTACCCTGCACATTCATCGAGTTTTCCATGTCATCCCGGTAAAGTAAAACAAGACAACGAAAAGATTCCCACCACCAAGCAGTACCCAGGTAATGGTTGATCATGCGGGCCTTCTATATGACGTCTCCCCAGTAGACCATGTTCAGTACCAAAGAACCAATATCAATAGCAATGGAGAATGGACTTGCCCCGGAAAACTGGACAATTCAATTCGAAATTGACAACAATGTGATTGAAGCATTCCCGTTTCCTCATTGAAACTGAATCAGCACTAAGGAGTGGCGCTAAAAATGCCAATTTTTTATTCTTATGAGAATACTAGCAGTTCATATTCCAAAATCAAAGGGAACTGTAATTCATGGATAAAACCTAGCAAACCAGCGGGACAAGGATGACCCAGCTCAAAGTTCTGAAGAAGCAGCGGGAGAGAGACGCCTCAGAATAAAACGGGTGTTCGAGCTCTGACCTGCAAGAAGGGAATCCATAGAAGGGGCGGCGGCGGCTGGCGGCTGAGAATTATGGGCCGGTTCTTCGCTGGCGGCAGCCTCACTTTGAGCTTGACCCATGTTTGAGACACGATCGATGACTTGGTAAATTCGCGATTGCCTATTGGGAAGACTTCAGGAGAAAGAAAGGATTAGGAACACAATAAAGTCTCATAATCCGACATGGAACCAGAACATATTCCATCTTCCTAAAATGACCTCCTCGCAAATAACAAGACCAATTTAAGGTTGATTCAGTGGTTCCCTTGCTAATTTCCTAAATAGTTGATCCTAAAATCCATCCCTAATTGGGAGGGTCGATAAAAATTTTTTCAAAGATTTTTGTCCGACTACATATTAGTCTCGATGTGCGTTTCAGCTGATCCGAAGATACGGTACAATGCAAACAAAAAAAAGGTTGCGTGCAATAAAGCTCAGAGGAGGGAGAAAGTATTTTATTAACAGTTATCATGTGACAATATTTATTTACTAATTGATTAATAAGGCTGTATTATACTCTTATAATTATTTTTGGGTTTTATAAAAGAAATTACAAAAGTAATTACATTTTCTTGGATGATGCTATCGCATAAATATTATCACACAATAATATCGTGACGCAATATTTCTTCTCAGATAGAGGGGAGGTTTATCAATGTATTTCATCAAATCGAAATTGATTTAAGTGAAAAATAAGATCGTTTACTGACTTAAAATACTCATATGAGTAGACAAGTTATACGCACGGAATATTATCTTGGTTTTATGTGAGAAGGAAGGATAGATGGAAAAAATTCCTTAGTTTATAATGAAATTTAGGAGGATTTATTATTGTATATAATTATTATATCAAACAAAATTTATATAATTAAAATTGTTAATACAGAAAAGTGGCACGACTCCTCCACAATTTTTCAAAACTAGCACCGATTTATAATAGTTTAAAAAAATAGCATCATTTTATATTAAAAGTCAATTTTGCCCCTCCCACTCACTCCCCCTCTCCCTTCTACACCGCTCCCCTCTCCTTCTACATCGCTCCCCTCATGGCTGTCGGCGACGAGCATCTCCGGTGCGTCGACCGGCGAAGACGAGTAGCTAGCGTTGGGAGACGGTCGATGGTGCGACGGGCATCCGGCAACGGTGCGTCGGGCGCTGGTGTGTCGGGTGTCGGTGCTGCAGGCGGCGGTAGCAACGACGACGAGACTACAGTTCGGTAAGAGGAATAAGGAGGAGGAGGAGGAGGAGGAGGAGAGCAGCCGGTGTTGGGAGACGGTCGACAGCGCGACGGGCGTCGGGAGACGGGTGTTGGTGCTGCAGGCGGCGGCGACGAGAAAGAAGAAAGAAGGAAGAAGAAGAAGACGAAGAGGAAGAGGAAGAGGCGGGGAGGACACTAGAAGAAGATGAAGGGGCTGGGAGGGAGAGAAGAAAGGGAGAGTTTTAGGTGAAAATTATGGGTATTTAAGGAATTATGAAAAAATTAATAAAAAATAATATATAGTAGTGTTATTTTTGAAAAATATTATAAAGTGACGCTAATTTTGAAACTCATTATTTAATTAATGTTAGAAAAATTTTCACTTCAAATTAAAAATTTAAAATAATACTCATTAGAATTAATTGTGTAAATTAATTTCCCTTCATATACCGGACCAGAATCGGAACCAAAACCGAAACCGGCTATTTTGCAAGTCTTGTTTCGGGAGACTCCGAGAACAGAGCGAGAGGAGGGAGAGGAAAGAAGACGACTTCAATGGGGAGCTCGGCGCCACCTGCTCAGATCCCGACGAGCTTCGGCCACGAGCTCAGGGCCTGCCTCCGCTGCCGCCTCGTCAAGACCTACGATCAGGTTCCCTCTTCTCTCATCTCCCTTTCCCCCCCAATCTCTTCCTCTCACTCAATCCATGCTTCTTCCGCCTCGGGGTTTTCATCCGCTGATATTCCTCTTCATTTTGCTGTGCCGCCCTGCAGTTCAGAGAATCTGGCTGCGAGAATTGCCCCTTCTTTAAGATGGACGAAGACCACGAGCGCATCGCTGACTGTACCACCCCAAATTTCAGCGGGTACTCCATTTCTTCTATAGCAAAACTCTAGTAAAGAGATTCGTCGTTCGATGAAGACTTGTTGAATATCGGCTCTCTGGGTCGACCTTACTGGCCCTAATTTACGCATCCAAATGTCTAAACTGGAGATGTTTTCCTTTGTTGTTTCAATTTTGTGCTGCAAGTTTGCTTTTTGGCTGTGTGCTTTAGTTTGAGGTTTCCATATGCTTGGAAAAAATTTTCAGGATAATTTCTGTCATGGACCCAACTCGGAGTTGGGCGGCTCGGTGGTTGCGGATTGGTATGTTCTGTACATTGATCAGTTAATCTTCTCTCGTTAGATTTTACTGCTGCAGTATTGTGTTGTACTCGACATTTTATTTGATCATATGTGGAAGTTTCTTGAAGTGCATCTGGGCTTCTTTCATATTTAGTAGGTGTTATTTTCAATGTCCATCTATTGATGTCAATGATTGATGCTATCCCTAACTCTATGGCTTCTTCATGGTGGCTTAAGCTCTGGGACATAGCCTGCAAGCAGTTGTGGTAAAGGAGCTATTTAGCACTAAGGCCTCCTGGAAGGCTTGTTTTTGTAGATAGAGAAACACTGTTGTATCATTGCTAATATTTATTTACAGAGATATCTTTGCATAAAGATAGACATAGGAGGGTAAGGGTTCTTGTGTGAAACTGGTGCACTTGTTTTTCAAGATGATCTCTTGAAGCAGAAGGGAGTCTGTCATTCATATTGGGACCATCTATAGTGTTGTGAGGAACAGAGGATTTAATAAGAAAGCACATAATTAGTTTTGAAACGTATTGTTGAAACTTATAGGACAGACCATTCAAGCTTCCAATAATAACAATGCTTTCGATTTTGCCCATTATTTGTTTCTGCATTGTAGATAACCTTTCTCTTCGGTAAGTCTAAAATTCTGCATATAATTGTAGATGTTTGTGTATCTAAGTATATGTCCTCATAACCGCAATTTAATGTTGAACCATATGTAGGGAAATTTGTTCCAGGTGTCTACACCCTTGCAGTTTCAGAGGCACTTCCAGAGGACTTGCAGGTATGTCATCGTCATTCCAAAGTAGCGCAATTTCCTCGGGTTTTGTAAATGATGTAAAATCCTGGTAAACTTAGAACAAGAAGCTCTTATGTGTCAATTCTATAATTAGACTATTCGGTTCAGTCATGCTCCAACTACAATCTCTTCTATTGTATGGCTGTTCTAGTAGGCTGGTTTCTTAGTCGTGAAATGGAACTACAAATGGACATATGGAATACAGCATTGTCCCTTTAGATGGAAGTTTGAAAACAACCGAGCCCTTTATCATCACAATTTAATGCCTGATGGTTGTTTTCCGCTTTGCACCAATTTGTTTGTTCCTTTGATGAATGTTTATGTGAAAATTGGAGGCAACGGATTCACTGAGATTGTTTAATTTACTCCTTGTATTCTCTCTTCTAATGGAAGCTGAGCAACATTCTGAATGATCTTTTGCTGACAATAGCCTCCTTCCTCCCCCCTCTGCGGATCACTTGCAGGCTCTGTGCGAGGAAGAGCGGGTGCAATATATTCCTCCAAAACGAGTGTGAAGGCCTGGTAGCAAGCATTTATAACCAATTGAAGCAGGCCAAGGAGAGTCTCTTTGCCTTAGAATTCCCGAGAGTGTGAAGAACGGCTCGTCCTCTGGTGCAATTTCATTTCATGAGTAGCTGGAGCTTGTAACCTTCGAGAACTATGGTCTAATGGCAGATTCCTCAGAGGTTCTACTGGTTGATGTTATCTGATATGAGTAGTTACAGGTCCGAGGAGGATAAAACTTCTCGTTAAAAATCGGATTCTCTTGGCACTCAGACTGTGGTAACATTGACATTTGTAACCTGGCTTGCTTCATTGGTAGAGGAAAAGTCTAGCTGTTCTCTATTCTTAGAAAGGTTTATTATGTTATGCTTTCATCTTGCCCCGCGGCACAAATGAGTCTGGTTGATTGTAAACGTTGATTGATCGATTAAAGTGATCCGCGGGCACAGTAAGTGTTCTCGGTCTTCATGTTAGCTGAGTATCGATCACTTCAGAGTGGAGCATTTTGAGCAGTGAAATAGAACAGTTTGATTTTACACAAACTTGAGGCTTCCGCCCGTGGGGATGGCGACTTCAGCCCACGGGTAAGGAAACAGGTCAATCGCCTTTCTTGACTTTCTCCCTATATCTTTCTTTCAACGAGAACTCGATTCTATCGGCATTTTACACATTCAGATAAATCCATATGCAAATATATGATTTTACCAAACGCTACCCTTTCTCGAGTCAAGGACTGAGTTTTTGACTCCTGACGACAGTGTTCAAGCGGAGGGAATTTGCACGACTGTCACACTGTCAATAAGATCATTCTTTCAAGACCCTCACAACCGGTGTACATCCATAAACCGAATCAAGCTCTCTTCAAGGCCGATAAGTCATTCTACTCGTATCTGAACGACGAAGATGTATACTGATGGCAGTAGCGCGGTAATGGGTTACGTCAGGTGAAAGGCTTGTGAGCTTTCGTCGCATCCACCGATAAGCAAAATGAACGGCATATGGATACGAGCAGGGATGGCAATAGGCCGGGTCTGGTCGGGGCACGGATTAGGAAAATTATTTAATGATATGTAAGATATAATTCAAAATATAATATAAATTCACATATTTATGATAATGTAATCAAATAAAATTTTAAAATATATATTTATATAAAATAATAATATATAAATAGGAACGGGGTGGGGACGTTGGCGAGAATTGGGTAAAAGTAGTGTAATTTTTGAAAGTATTTCACGAAATAGAGTTCGTCTGAAAGTATTTACCAAAATAGGGTTTCTAAACCGCATCTTGGAGATGCGGTTTTATTTTTAATGAACCGCATCTTCAAGATGCGGTTTAGTCCATTTTTTTTTGGAAATAAGGAACCGCATCAGATGCGGTTCCTTTGTTAATTTTTTTTTTTACTTTTGAAAACAGAGTCGCATGTTAGGGAATTTAGATTGAATATTTAGTGTGTAATATATAACGAGTTCGTTTTATAAATATCTAACAAATCTTTTATGGGTAAAATTTATATAAAATTTTAAGAGTAAATTTTACAAGTGTAAACATCTAAATGGTGATTTATATAACGAATTTTGATGTATCATACATTGAGTACTAAATATGTTAATACTTCGTAGAAGTCTTTCAATTATAACTCAATATGTGTAAAATTGTTACAAAATTTTAAGAGTAAATTTTATCAATGTGAATACCTGAATAGTGATTTATATAACGAATTCTAATGTGTCACACATTGAGTTTGTGTATTATAAAACGAGCTCGTTTTATCAATCTCTGTAAAATTTTTACACGTGTAAAATTTTTACAAAATGTTAATAGTAAATTTTATAAATGTAAATAGCTGAATAGTAATTTATATAACGAATTCTAATATGTCACACATTAAGGTATTAACATATTCAGTACTGAATGTATGATACATCAGAATTCGTTGTATAAATCACCATTCAGGTGTTTACACTTGTAAAATTTACTCTTAAAATTTTATATAAATTTTACACATAAAAGATTTGTCAGATATTTATAAAACGAACTCGTTATATATTACACACTAAATATTCAATCTAAATTCCCTAACATGCGACTCTGTTTTCAAAAGTAAAAAAAAAAAAAAAACAAAGGAACCGCATCTGACGGACTAAGTTTAGAAACCTTATTTTGGTAAATACTTTCGGACGAACCCTATTTCGTGAAATACTTTCAAAAATTACACTACTTTTACTCAATTCTCGGGCGTTGGCAGCCAGACCCAGACCTGCCCCAAAGCGGGGTTGGCTGGGGCGGATTTCACGTGCTCGGGTCAAAAGGGAAGATACGGGCTTGCTTCTCGGCACAGTGTCGCCCTCGGCATTGATGTTCTAGTCAAAACGAAGAAAGGAGGAGGAAAAAAACAGGAACCCATAAAAAAAAAAAGGTAAAGATCCGACAGCATCCTAATTCCTGCAGAAAAATATCACGTGCTGTGGAGCAGATGGCCGAGGAAGCTAATCAGTGGACGGGTGGGAGAGAGCCTGCCGTGGGAGTATAAAAGTCAACAACGCCTGCTCCATCCCTTCATCACCATTCCTGAGACCTAACTCCACCACTCTCAAGCTCCAACCGTCCTTCGTCTTTCAGTGACAGGTACGGGGTTTCAGTTTTATCAGTTGTGCGTGCGATCTTCAGGTTCGATCCTGTGAGGATGTTCTCGCTCGATTCGATTTTCCGATCAAAGTTGGAGTTTTTAGTTTTTGGGCATCGCGGAAAATCTTGCTTATTTGGTGCAATTTTCACTTCGATTTTGGGGAGCAAGGTTAATTGTCTGCGGCGGATAACGCTTTGGTTTTATGCTTTGAAATCTCGGAGGCCTTCTGTTCAGGATTTGGCCGGAATCTGCTGTGCCTTTGAAGATTTTTACACTTATTACCTGGAAAAAGAAAAGATTTATGTTGTTTCATGAAGAAAATGTCTTCTGATTCTGCTCAGAGGGGCCTCGGGGCAGGGTTTGAAATTTGCTCTTCACGATGATGTTGGGTGTCGATTCGAATGTGTGGATATCTATTGTATTGACTGTGTTGCCGATCACTGCTAAGACAAAGCCCTTATTTTGGCCCTTTGTCAGCTGAGAAAAGACGGAGCAGATTGGACTAGCCCCCCTGTACTTAAAAAGTTTTCCGATCTGTCGTGTCTAGCAAGCAAATACTGTGGAGAGGAGCTGTGATTAGAAATGGCGAACATAGACATCGAGGGGATACTGAAGGATCTCCCGGACGATGGGAGAGTGCCTAAGACCAAGATCGTGTGCACTCTAGGTCCAGCATCCCGGTCGGTTTCCATGCTGGAGAAGCTCCTCCATGCAGGAATGAATGTTGCCCGCTTCAACTTCTCACATGGGACCCATGAGTATCACCAAGAGACGCTTAACAACCTCAAGATTGCAATGCAGAACACCCAGATTCTATGTGCTGTTATGCTTGATACTAAGGTCTATTTCTTCATCTTTCCCCAAACTTGATGTTGATTGATTGACTTGTTTTGGGTTATTTCAATTGATCCATGAAATTGTCTTTAGTTTGTTTCTTTTCTCACTTATTCCATTGATTCACAGATAGAAATTATAGAGGCCAGCTGTTTGTTAGATGCTCTTCAGATCTTGTTTTAATTAACATTCAAAGATCTAGGAATCAGATCCCATAATTCTCAGTCTACGCCATGGTCAAGAAGATGTAAACAAGGAAATTCGCCTGGTCATCTTTCCTGTTGGTTAGTGGGTAGAAATAGCAGCAACCAAGTGTTTGTTTTCCCATTTTCTTGGTCTAATTTGATAATCTCATTAAG
This sequence comes from Lagerstroemia speciosa, assembly GCA_037672795.1. Taxonomy (NCBI): domain Eukaryota; kingdom Viridiplantae; phylum Streptophyta; class Magnoliopsida; order Myrtales; family Lythraceae; genus Lagerstroemia; species Lagerstroemia speciosa. Next base: position 13,886,770 of record CM075288.1, on the reverse strand, counting down.
AGCTAGAAACAAGATCCATAATTACGAGTCTAGGTTACTATCAAACACTTGTATTGTGAAATGTAACACTCTGAGATGGACCGAACCTTAAAAGTTGTTTCAGGCTGAGCCAGTCGCAATTGTTGATTGCTAGACATCTCAAAACAGTTTCTGTGCTATCACAATCGATGGTTCTGATGAATTGGGCTAGAAGTATTTTTCTTATACTGGATTCAAGTTGTAAATTTTCATGATAAAGATGCGTAAATCCTGTTTGCTTCAGCACTTCATTGATTCATTAATCTCGCTCTCCTTGTAGGGCCCTGAGATTCGGACCGGTTTCCTCGAGGATAGTAAGCCTATCCAGCTCAAGGAAGGCCAGGAAATCACCGTTACTACTGATTATACCATCAAGGGCAATGAGGAGCTGATCTCGATGAGTTACAAGAAGCTTGCTGTGGACCTGAAGCCTGGGAACACCATATTATGTGCCGACGGCACCATCACCCTTAAGGTCCTCTCCTGTGATCCAGCTGCTGGAACTGTCCGGTGCTGTTGTGAGAACACTGCAACCCTTGGGGAGAGGAAGAATGTCAATCTCCCTGGTGTTGTGGTGGACCTCCCCACCCTGACCGAGAAGGACAAAGAAGATATTCTCCAATGGGGCGTCCCGAACAATATCGATATGATTGCCCTCTCGTTTGTGCGCAAGGGCTCTGACCTTGTCAATGTACGCAAGGTTCTTGGCCCTCATGCCAAGCATATTCAATTGATGTCTAAGGTATGTCCGGCTCTTACATGGGAAACTTTCTCGAAGTTGGGAGCCACACGACTGCTTTTCTGTGCACTGTTGCTTTTCCATGGTAGTTTTGCATTCTTTGTTCGTTATTTCCTGTGACTCTTGGTTGAGTTCTTTGCCCTTTTTTCTACTCAATTTACGGTTATTTGATAAAACTTCATAAAGTTATTTCAAGACTCCTTTGGGAAGCAGAAGGAGGTCGAACTTGGAAGCAGAGAGAGAGAGAGAGAGAGAGAGAAATATGATAGGCCACATTACCAATGAAACTAGATGTACATATACTTGAGGAAATATATGCTCTTCAACTTAAATGATGCTCAGATTTCCCTTAAATTGTTTGCCTATTCTGTTGTTTTTTCCTCTCTCCATCAGCTCCATGACTTCTGAATGTTTAACTCGTAAAGCTTTATGAAACGGCACCTGACTAGATCCTGCTTGTCTGATACAAGATTGAGAACCAGGAGGGAGTCATCAACTTCGATGAAATACTGCGAGAGACTGACTCATACATGGTTGCTCGAGGAGACCTCGGAATGGAGATCCCAGTTGAGAAGATCTTCTTGGCCCAGAAGATGATGATATACAAGTGCAACCTTGCAGGCAAGCCTGTGGTCACTGCGACCCAGATGCTCGAGTCGATGATCAAGTCTCCAAGGCCGACCCGTGCAGAGGCCACAGACGTGGCTAATGCGGTCCTTGATGGGACTGACTGTGTTATGCTGAGTGGAGAGAGTGCTGCCGGGGCCTACCCAGAACTTGCTGTGAAGATCATGCGGAGGATCTGCATCGAGGCGGAGTCATCCCTCGATTATGGAGCCATCTTCAAGGAGATGATAAAGTCAGCTCCGCTTCCAATGAGCCCTCTGGAGAGTCTGGCCTCCTCGGCCGTCCGCACGGCCAACAAGGCCAGGGCTAAGCTCATCGTGGTGCTGACCCGTGGTGGCACCACTGCTAAGCTCGTTGCCAAGTACCGCCCCGCAGTCCCAATCCTGTCAGTGGTGGTTCCCGTACTCACCACAGACTCATTCGACTGGTCATGCAGCGATGAGAGCCCTGCAAGGCACAGTCTCGTGTATCGTGGCTTGATCCCAATCCTGGCCGAGGGTTCTGCCAAGGCCACTGATGCAGAATCCACTGAGGTGATCCTGGAAGCAGCGCTGAAGTCAGCCACTGAGAAGGGGCTCTGCATTGCCGGTGATGCCGTCGTGGCGCTTCATCGCATTGGAGCTGCTTCTGTCATCAAGATTTGCATTGTGAAGTAATGCAAGATACGGCAGGGGTTTGTTGTGCAATTGAGCTGTCATATGAAGTTTAAGTTTTACGAGGGAGCTGTGTCTTGCTCCCTTTTGACATATCATACCAGGATTTGGACCTCTGTTACTCCAGACAATGTTATTTTGCGTGGATGGACCGTTATTTGGGACAGGTTGAATCACGAAATCTCCTAACCTAAACAATAATAAATAACTCCATTTGCATATTTTCTTAAGATCTGATGAATAATGCAATATTTCTTTTTCTCCTGAAGACCCGATGCAAAGTTGTAGGAAATACATCGAAAACCTTCTTGAATCTTACACATTTGTGAAAAGGAAGCAACGGGCAGACATCAGTGGAGAAAGGAACTGCAGGCTTTTCCCATTTCACTACTTCAGAAAGATCACAACTTACAAGGGTCCATCCTGTTTCCAGACTTTCTAACTCGAAAAATCATCTGAACTTTTTCGTATCCTCAAGCATGAAGAAAACCAGTCGCTTAAATAGAAGCAAAGCATGCTCAACTCGTATCTAGAAACAAAAGGAGATAAGTGTGGCACGAGCTCCATGTGCAGTGCAGGGGGTTAGTTCAGTAACTGCACCTCTTTCTCCAATAAAACATCCCGAGCCTCGACAGAACCACGACCCAAGAGCATGGAGGAGGCAGAGGAGATGCCCAAGCAGTCATTGTTGCTTGGAAGTTAAAAAGCAGTCTGTATCAGGGCAGTAGAAGTTATGATGCCCATCAGCTTGCTCTCTGAGGAGATTTGAGCAACCGAGAGGAGAAAAAATCCTCTTATAGAACAAATCCCAATAATGTAATCTGCTTTGACTGGAAGATCTCCTGTGACTCATGAAATTGCTTGAAAGGCAAGGCTTAGTTCGTGTGCGGATTTTGCCACTGATCCCCCTCTTCTACAAGGAAAAAGAAAGATTCAGTATTATGTAACTAAAGGGAAAAGTCTGAGATGGGGTTGGGGGAGGGGGAATCGATGAGTTAAGTTTGAGACGAACCTGGCCAGAGAAGGCAGACAGCTTTTAACCTTTTCAAGCTCTGCATGGCAGAGAGTGTAGCGTTCCAACCTAATGAAACAGATACAGTTTTTCAAATGAGAAGTCAGTATCCATGAAACTTCAAATAAGTTTGAGGAAAGCATATTAATGGGTTCATATACCTCTGTTCGGCTTCGATATCTACACCAACAGGGGTCTGTGCTGATACTGCTGAGTAAATCATGGTGCCAAACGCCCTGACCAGCTTGAGAAGAATCTCCAAACAGACAGACAAATGCCTGGGAATCAGTTGAATATCACAATCAGATGTCAGAACCTCAAGTTACAAAGCCGACAGGAGCACAGAATCAAAGAATTCTCAAATGATCATGTAGATAGCTTAAGATACAAGTTACTGTTTCTCCAACTTAGAGTACAACAATGCAAGGTTATATGAAATAACTATAATTAGTAGAAGCGTAAATAAGTTAAACAAGTCTTTCAGAAGATGTGCTTCTCCATAAAAGCACAAAAACTTGTTGCTTACCAAAGGAAAACATGTTTCCGTTAAGGAAAATAAAGAACAGGTGACTTTATGGAGGAAGTTGAAGAGCTTACCGATCCATGTTACTCTCAAGAAGCCCTGTGAGGAGTGGTAGAAGACACGTGAAAACATCCAAAGATACCATATCGATTTTCTCTGTCAGAATGCCAACCACATCCGCGAGGACCTGAAAATTTTCCATTCAGTAAAAGTACAATTTTGTGGAAAAAATTTATAAGGTCTAACTTGCACATTGAAGTTTTCTCGTCTCCAAAAACAGGAGATGAGTCATCAAACTGCAGACCATAAATGACTCACATAAAAATCGGACATTTTCTCCATGATACTTATGGCTCCTTTGATATCTCTTCTATCCCAAGATCCACGGATTACCTGTAATGAATTTTCCAACTCATCACCAGTAATTACAGATTCATTGAGGGATCCAAATCCTTGCAAATAACTATGGATAGATATGGACAGAATTGGGGGGAAAAAAAAAATCAAAGTCCAAACTTCAAAAAGCAGAGAACGCAAAGTCTCTGAGTAGATGAAGAACAAGGATTGAGAAGTACGAAGTAGCTCTGATATATCACAGGACCGCATGACTTATGGTCTAACCTTAGACAAAAGGGCACAGCATCCTCAGAGAACGTAAGTACACAGACAGGCATACCTGTAGCTTGGCCAAGCGAGCATACATGGAGCTCACAAACTGTTCGTGACTTTCCAGTACATCTGCAACAGCATCCTCATCACTCGAAGGTGTCTCTTTTTCGACAGATGGTGGTGTGCTCCTCTTTTCATCACCAAAATTTGAGAATTTAGAACATTTAATTTAAATCATCCCAAGTAAAATAAATGGTAGACACAAGAATAGCAAAATAAAAGTTGCAAAGGAAGACTGGAAGCATAAAAGTATATTTCTTTTCAACAGGGGAGTAGCTTGAGCAATAAATGGTACAGAAAAACTCGAATGTTTTTATTACCGCACTGAATGAAAGCATGTTAATGGCTGGTCCAGCCCGAGTAGAAATATCTGAAGCAGGAGTATCAGGAGTAGCTATCTCTCGTTTCTGCCATTTAACTGCAAGAGAATGCATTCTCCCTGAACACCAAAAGGACTAATTAGCCAATACCTAAGTATTTCTATCATGATCACCAGCAAGAATTAGTAGTGGCTAGATGTAGACGTACCCCCTCTTTGACTCTCTTTGGAAATTGAATCTTTGGTTGCTTTTGGGGCCCGAGATTCATCTGCAACAGATTTTTAGAGAGAGAAATGTCTTATTGGTGAACAGGAACAAAAAGATGTTGGGACAGAAACATAACAAACTATGCTTAGAAAACTCCTAATAAATCAAATCTCAATTTTTTTAAACAAGTAGGCACTAGAATGTCTCATAAGATACATTTATCAAGTCTGCCATCTGTCTAATTATCCATCTAGCCTTTCACAGTAATGTAGGAGTTAACAAAATTTTCATCGCATTTTAGAGCCTTCTCATATCATATCTTTATATATGCAAAGGCTCTCTAACAGAAGGGAAAATTTAGAAACTATAGTCAAAGAATGTGATGGAGGGATCAGACAAAGTATGTACAGCTCTCATCCGGGCAAACAACAGAAGGTTCAAACACGTTGGTAGCATTTGTCTTGATTATCACAGGAGGCCAATTATCGCTTGAACTCCTTTCAGGTGGTCCTTGATCTTGTTGGCCTTTAAAAGGAGCAAAAGCTTTCCTACATGATAAACTGCCTTGTCCATTGGAATTTAGGCCTGCGGTTTCAGACTTAGAAGAGTCTGTCATCTGCACCAAGTCATCCCTTCCATTAGAGAGCTTCTGCACCTCCATAGTCTTCGACTGAAGAGAAAAGGGCATTGTTCTCGATGCAAGGCTTGCTTCCTTTCTCAATTCAGAAGCTATCTCTGGTCTCGAATCAGTTCTAGGAACAATAACAGGCACAACATCTGCTTTGTTATAGATATGAAAATTAATCATTGACTGCGACTTCGTGGAGCTTCTCTTAGGGGCCCCTGCTACAGTTGTAACTGTACCCAGATTTGCTTGATTGGCCCTTTGACTGGCAGTTATGCTGACTCTTTGGGGAGTTCCTGGTACAATCCCAGTGGCTTTGGGCAGAATTTGAAAGGGAAAATCAGAGGAGGGATCTTCCAAGACAGAAAAGGAAGAAAGAAAAAACTGACTGATGTCACTTACATCCCAAACTTTTCAACTCCTTCACAGGATCAGAATTCTGTGTGGACAACCTTGCAACAGAGTTCGTTTCTTTAACCAAGGAATCCAAGTTCTGAGAGACTGGTAGCCTCCCCATGGTAGGTTTTGTAATGTTATCAGAAACTGAGAGCCTCCCCAAGTTCATCTTCACATTGTTCTCATTTAATACTGAGAGGCTTCCGGAAGATGTCCTCTTAGAGTCCAACTGTACATTGAGACGCTTATCGCAAACATCATAAGGTTCTATTCGCTGCCAAAACAAAGAGTTTATATCAAATTGAATGTTGAATCGAATTTAGCTTCAGTTAAAATAATAAGAATTGTACTGCATTTGTTGGTTGAAGGTCACTACGCTTTGGAAAATAAGATATATTTTCCAAAAGAGATAGAAGAAACAGTCCAAAGATACTTTTGTCCTTAACATCTTGTAAGGAGTAACCATGAACACTTTTTTCCTTAATAACAGGGAACATTTCATTAGTTTCTAAGAAGATAAGATGGAATAATAGAAAAATGTTTCACTTCACAAAATCAAACAGAGACCAGCGAAGAAGAGAGAGTTATAGAGACTTGTCTGAGGTTTCATTTCCCCGTCGACATGGGCTTCAAAGGGAGGCCCAAACTTCAATGGACTTGCATGTGGTTCATGGGCTCGGGGTAGATTAAGCTCAAATGGAGTCCTCAGTAAACTGATCAATAAGTGAAATAATAAATAACAGCTTGTTGAGAGAAATGGTAAGATACCGAAATGTCCACGACCCAGACTCCGACACAACTTTGATTGAATGAGCATCCAAGGAGCTTCCCCTCATGTACATTAAGATCAGAAAGCTTGGACCATCCCACATCCACAGCATCATGGCACTTTACAGGTTCCCAGGAGAAAACCTGCATAACCAAAGAAAGTGCATAAGAGATTCCTGAAAACATAAAACAAAATGATGCGATCAAATATGACCCTGTTCACGTGGAATATGACTAATATTCTGTAATTACCAACCTTAAGATTTTCATGTAATCCACAAAGAAGGCTCCTTCCATCAGGGTTAAAAGTCAAACAACGAACTCCACTGGTCTGGCATAGAGAAAATATTATCATAAGACATATCAACAAGAAAAGAAAATAACATAGTACACAATGGTTTGGTCACTTCACCAAATCTAAAGCCGTCACCAGAAACAGATTTTTACCTCTGGTCCAGCAGAACCAATCAGCTCAAAAGTCTCAAGGTCCCAAAACTTCACAGTCCGATCAGATGAACCTGCACAGGTTCAGACAAGCTACTGAAACTGTACAGTATAATAAAAAATTAATAGGCCCAGAAAAAGATAATATCCTTTAGATTATATAGAGAGAGATTAAAACTGATTCCTTCCACAAGGAGCTGCATTGTAGCTTTTTATTTTAAAATCCTTAGCGCCTCAGTAAAAGACTTTTCAATAATCCACCGAGTCAAGTGATTGATGTGCACATTTAATTTTTCGGTCACGTTTATTGAGAAATTCCAAAGACTTAAATGTTATCCACAGCACTGACAATGTGCATCAGGGGGAAAAAAACAGCACTAACAATTAAAGTAAACTCATATAAAGGAGTTTCCATCAGCTAATACACTACTATATATACCAAGAGAAGTAGCTAGAAATGAAATTCATAACTGACCTGTCGCCAACAAAAACTCATGGGGATGAAAATCGATGCACTGAATCTGCCCCTCGTGGCTCTTAAAATCATGCAATAGCTTCCCCGCAGTCAGATCCCATAGCTGTTGGAATTGGATGTGTATTATTTCTCATAAAAAAGATAGCTTTAACCAGTCCATACTTCACTAGAATTGCATGCATATTATCATTCATCAAAACGATACTTCTAACCAGTTTGTAATTCATTCTAGCATGAAAACAGACTAGTGGAAGAAGAATTCTTTGTGCATAGAATTTGGCTAAAAGCAGTTGAACTGTAGAATTCTAAGTCTGTTTCGCACTAGAAAAATGGTAGATATCACTAGCCTTCCATTTTTCATTGTTCTTAAAGACAAAGTAAAGGTGAAAACAACTGCATAATGCTAAACAAGTGTGGGATTGTAAAAGAGTTTCTGAGCTGCAACTTACCTAAGCAAGAACAGATAACTGGAAAACTAGACAACTGTTATAGAAACAGACTAGCATGTATTGACTTTTAATAACAAGAAAAGCACAAGGGCATTGAATATATTTTTTTCTCAAAAGAGCCACTAACATGTTAGAAAATCCATGAGAGCGTACCTTGACGCTGTTGTCCTCTCCACCTGACACGACCCAACGGCCATCTGGAGTGAACCTAATTGCATTCACCCCTCGAGTGTGACCCTTGTACGTATGGATACAGCCTTTCTTCCGGATGTCCCATATTTTCAGATTTGTGTCCAAAGAACCCGATGCGAAGAATTCTCCAAAGGGATGGAAATCAACAGATATACAATTAGACCTGTGACCAGTTAGAGTGCGAACAACTGCAGAGAGCAATAATGTCAACGCAGATGTCATAAATCAGGATAGTTCTTTAACTTGAGAGATTATTGATGAGCAATTAGTGACTTCATGAGCATACTCTTTGCCTCCTCTAAATCCCAAAGCTTGATGGTACCACTTGTAGCTCCTGCAGCTACCAATACTTCAGAAGAATCAAAACTGACCGAGTCAATGCCACTACTGTGCCCAGACAAGCTCTGAAAATAACAGCAGAATACCCAATTAATTGTCTAAGTAGTCCCTTTTTTGCTGAATTAGTTGTCTGAGTAGTCCCTTTTCTTTTTGCTGAATAAATTTTCTGGGTACTTGTGAAGAGAGCATATGTGATTTCATAAGGCCTGCAATCGATTTCATGATCCAAAAAGGCTAGAAGTTCACATCGGACCTGGACTCAAACATTCCAGATTCTCCACAAAACTGGCAAGCCACTTAAGGTCAGATGGGTACGTCAGCACCAAAAAAAAAAAAGCTATAGTTGCATTTCTGTGATGTTATTTACATAAGCTCGTGAACAGTGAACCAATAATTTTGAGGAAGAAGTACCAACAGCATAAAGTCGCCAAGGTATATTACGAATCAGTCTAGCAAATTAAGTGATTGGCTGTATACTGTGAAACACCAAGGAAATAAATCTAAGCAACAGAATAAGATGAAACTGACCAATATTGCATTGGGCTTCCCTATGGCCCAAAGATTAACTTTGTGATCTTCCCCTCCAGTAACAAGAACCCGCGAAGACTTCCTCCCAATCTTGAGGCAATTTACAGACGCAGAATGTGCTACAAATTCCTCTATTGTATCCCTGGTTAAGGGGCTTCAAGAACCATCAACCATAACACAAAAGATTTTCACTAACAGCGTCACTTTCATATAACATGAGACAATTCGAAACAGAAAAAATGTTGAACAAATGCTCAGAACAAAGAGCCAAATCCAAAAAAAAAAAAATGGAAGGATACGTAGCTTGTAAGCCCGTTTTGTAGTCATGGCACAACTGCAGAAGAAACCCTAATGTCGGAGAGAACTCCCCAGACATTCAAGAGGGGCAGGCAGGTCCTTCAGATGAGCTCTCAAGATCCTCACAGATTAAGCCAGATCTTGAAAACTCCCCGCAGGTCCCCTCTCTATCACGTCCTCATTGCTAATACGGAGCCCAGTGGAAGCAAGAAACGAGGCCCATCAGATCAAGTTTCAAGAAACGAACAACCCCGAAATTGTATGAACCGGAGAAGCATAATGCAGGAGAATAGGGGAGTACCCACTTGATTTCGTGCCTCCTCGGAGCTGCCCAGAAGTGAAAGGAACGATTTTTGGCTTCTTGTCTTCAAGGTCTTGTCTGCCCCTCCCCTGTCCTTCCAAGGGAAGCATTCAAAAATCTGGGAGTTGAAGCAGTTTTGGTTCCTAATCCATATCCCACCACATTTAGGCAAAAATGGAACAATAAACCAAAAAAAAATTAGGCACAGACACGCACACTCTCCCCCTCTGACTAACAGCAGATATAGACAGCAGAGTTTCAGAGTTGGGAGACAACACGGACACGAAAGAAGAGAAGAGAAGAGGAAGCAGTGCCGAAAACGAAGGAGGAGGAGACTGCCAAGATTTGTGCGCCAGTTCCAGAAATTTTAAGAGTAGTTATTAATATTTTCGTTGATATTATCGACAAGTATAAATAATTTGGGAAAGAAATTGAGAATAACAATCAAGGGTTATTTTCAAAATTCGATCTTTTTGGGGGGAAAGGTAAAAGCGAAGAAATTGCGATGCCATATGTCCGGTGTCTTTGAAAACTACCCACGGTCTCTCTGGACCAAACCAAACCAATCCCTCCTTTCCTTCCTGTCAAATAGAAAACCGGGTGAATCAAGAGGGCCAAGAAGGTTCGCTGGCAAGATCAAACGCATGACTTTATGTTATAAGACGAGAACGGTCTCATCTGTGCCAAGTCTTTTTCTTAGTACCACATAACTTTTAGATATTAGATAAAATGCATTGAAAAATTTTAAAAGTAAGGTTCGGTTTGAAATAAAAGGAAAAAGAAAAGGGCTGGAATGATAATTAAGTCACTGTGCCCCACCACAAAATTCCCTTCTAATTAACCCAACCTACCCTTTTTTTCCCTTCTTTCCTTAATTTAATTGATTTACTATTAAACACATTGCTTGCTTCTCCCATCATGTGTCCTTCCTTTCCCCTTGCCATGTTTCATGAGTTTGAATCATGACATCATCAGCCTTTATTCCTTTTTAGTTTTGACTTTTCTTAAATTAAATTGTTGGGACATGGCTATAACAATTTGTTGGACCCCACAATGTGGGAGATAATATTCGGTGTAATCAGTATATTACGGGTCAATACTTATGTCCGTAATGTCACAGATATAAAAAATTGAACTATTCAGATCCCTTATAAATCTGAAAACGAAAAAATCGAAAATAACAGAACTTTTATTAATTTAGAACACCGCGTAAATAATGTCATGTGATATACCTGCTACATATAAGACTTTCTCCACAAGGTGAGCATCAAGTATGGACTACAACTAGGCACACCTGTACAGGCAGGCTGTGAAGGTTGGACCAAAAACCATAATCCTCTTTTGATTCGAGAAGATATTTCAGCGATAATATCGGGTTGCGTGATGACACGTACCGTTACTTTTAGACTTCGAAATTTAAGTTTTCACCTAACTCTTCACTTATCATAGCGCGATTGGATCTTAGATAATAAAATCACGGTGTATTACTCATTGGATGTCTGATATTTTGATTTGGTTTCTCATTAGGATTGACCTTTACAAGGATTTGCTAACCCCTCCAAAGTGTACTTTACTCGGTTTGATAACGTACTCAAGTGACATGAGAAAACACCAATCAAATTATGATAAACGAACAAATTACTGTCAATTAACCGAACAATTACCATAATTATTATTAATCAGAACAGTTTGATTGGCACCACCCAGTTATGAAGTATGAAGTATGACCATTTAAGATTTGTGTTTGATATGGAATATGTTACAGAAGATGGATAGAATTAACGCAAAATAAGTTGGAAGGGTAGCGGAGGGTTACAGTAACCATGCAAAGACGACTTTTTGGTCATGCGACAAAAACAGTACCAATTGTATTAAGTTGTCTTTTTCATTTTTTTTTCCTTTTAATTTATATTATTAACAACTGCATCATTAAGCTAAGGTGTACAGTTTATTCCAATGGAATGATATTCTAGGAAAAAAAGATTGAGAATCATCATTCCATTTTTTTAAATTTATTTTTAATCTATTCATTCACATTTTTAAAATTAAACACAGAAATAAAAGCCAATTTCTTTCAACATTACATTTTATCGTATTAAAACTCATCCATTCCTAGCTACAAAAAGAACATTTCAAGCAGGTTCCAAATCGATCAACCGGCTAAGGGACTTTTGTTCACGATTTTACATGCTTGAAACTGACGTTTTAAGCACCTCTCATTTCAGAGAAAGTAATGTATGTAACGTGTATATCATGTGACAGTATTCACGTGATATTACAAGCAAATTAAATCAAGTCATTTTTAGGATTTTTTCTAGCTTTAGTAAAAAAAATTCTAAAAATAACTGAATATTATTAGCTCGTGATATTATGTTAGCACTGCCGCGTGGTATATTCGTCACACACAATACTCTCTCCTCATTTCGGGTTTGCCCTGCCTCTGCCTCTGCCTCGTGTATTTGTTGGCGCGTACGGGACAAAGAAAATTAATCGAACGAAATCCGGTTATCCGAAATGAAAATAACGCTTTAAACTACTAAGTCCATGCAAGCCTGGGCTCTCCTCCAGGGACCAACACAAAAAAGACTGTAGTCATACGAAAAATAAAATGACGTGTCCAAAAACACGAAACAATATAATTAAACAAAAAAGAAAAAAATTTTAAAAATTCTATAATATTTTACATATTTTCTTCGAGTTCAATGGAGCGATCGTCCCTGCAAATCTCCTCTCTTTATGCTCTGCGAAGAAGAAAATGAAAGAAGGCACCGTAGCCGATTGAGCTCATCATGCACGTCTCGCTCCATGCAATGAAGATGGAACAAGAGGACCATCAGAGCCTCGTGATCCGACACACAAGCATTTAACATTCACGTCCCCCTCCCGTGTTCTCTACGCGTCGGCGGTGAAATTTACCGTGATTAGATCATACACACGGCCGTAGGGATCTCCGAGTTGACGTGTCAGGAAACATCGGAAAAACCTGTGATCCGAAGAGATTCATGTGAACTCCTTTCTCCGTCATCTACAGGAAGGAGGAGCCTGGAGGTGGGTAAGCACGAGAATGCGTTGTTGTGGGTTGCCTTGTCAATTGTAATAAGGGACACCCTGCTTCCTCTGTTTTTTTTTTCTTTTTTTTTTGTGTGGGCCCCTTAACCTACAGGAGCTGGTTCGAAGTAAATATTCATTACGGAAAATATATAATGATTTCATTGCATAAATTTCTGTTCCGATCTTGATACGATCAACGTTAAACTTTATATGTGCTAAAATCTGAGAGAGATCTACACGGTAAAACCATTATATGTTATACGCCGAGTATCTTCTCGATGGCTTATGTTTCTTACAGAGTTTTCACTTACATATTCGATTTCAAAGTAACCATTGTATTTTTATTTTATTTTTTTAAAAAAATATTCCATATGATTTTTTAATGAAGTTTTAATTTTTGATTGTGTCATTAATTTTCATACAAGTGTAGTGGTAAATAAATAACAAAAATACATAACTAGGGGAAAAAATGAAGATTAGAGAGAAGTTGAAGAGAAGTTAGAAGATCAGCGGAAAGCTCATTGGGTCAGGAATTCAACACGTCAGAATTGGAAATGGGAGCTCCAATGGAGATATTATGACCGAAAGAGAAAGCTCGGTAAACTGGATGGGGAGTTGCTACGTGAGAGTCAAAACTGAATAGAGGAGGGTCCCGACCCAAGGTCACGGCCTGATCGCGCAGAATCGATACCCGAGTCCTTCTTGAGTAGTGCAGTGACTGCTTCAATCAGTTCGACTGACTGAATGGCTCCTCCTCTACGGAATCCAAGCAGGCCGAGGAATCCTGTCTACCGGTATGCTGTGAGCAAAACGAAATAATCTCTGTCCTGGTCTTACGGTCTGTGGAAACAAAAATTTATCTGCGAAAAGTCATGGAGGTAGTACGGGGCTCCAACACTGTCAGAGCTCGTCCTGTCCAAAGGCAAAATCATGATAATCCTTCAGTTTTCAGATCTGATTTGAAGAAAATGTTCAGCCTATGGTACCGCGGGCAACACTACTATGAACACCCAGAAGAGTTACTCAGACCGGGCCTGGAACAATATCTCCGGGCTGGATCAATCATGATAGCCGATCGCTATGAATCCTGTGACAGTAAACACAGTTTCAACTCTTATCAATCTCCAATAGAAGGAAAGATAACAGCAAACCAATACCAGTAAACAACCACCCAAAGTGAGTTGATATCGAAAGTTTCCTGCTCGACTTGTTCCGGAGACAATACACTGTGCCAACAAAACCATACTCACCAAACTTCGACCAATGCGATAACTACTACAATCAAGCATAGGGTATGGAGTCAATAATCACAAAGCATGCAATTGAAGCAACTTTCTACCATGAAACCACCTCAGTATGCAGGTTTCAAGTTATTTATTTCAATCAGGTCCATTAGAATACAGAGATGAATAGATAATCTGCATATGAAAAAGAAAGATGCTAAGGGCAATTAATCTGAGCTGTATACCTCCCAGAGATGTAACATATGAGCTATGAACAATTCTCAGGTCTACTAATGTCTACGAGATACCAAAGAGAGTCTGGTGTCACTAAAGAATTCTACAACACAATCTGATCCGAGCCTTTTCTCTAAGCATTCAGTCAAGCACATCAGAGGGTTTGCAAAACTATAAAAGACGACTAACGACTACTACGGTTAAATGAAGTCACCTACATGAGCTCATCACACAAGAAGAACAAACATAAACCTGCAGAGACTTTCTGATGCATCATGACAAAGAGCGATATTGTCTGCAAGAAGAGTACCTGATGGATTCTTACACATCTAGCTGGTCTTAAGGGCATATGAGTTTCCCCGATTTGGCAAAGTTCAGTAAGATAAACATATGCAGGATTATAGTAAAATCTCTCCACCTGTAAGATAGACAACACAATGCCGAGCTTTCAGACAACTTATAAAGGTCCACCAGAAGCGAAAATTATCATCGAGAACCAAGCCTGAAGTTTCGATAACGAGGAAATAACCACAGCTCAGCACCAGTAGACATGGAGGCAAGCAAACTCACAATGCAGCAAAATCAACTAGACCCGAATCTGTCCATAAATTTTCCGTGAGTAATAATCAAATGGGGCAGCAGAGGAGAATCAAGCACCAGCACTCCGAGAAAACCCGACTCATAAATTTCATATATCAAGGTGTTCTAGTAAACAAACAAGCGAATTCAATGCCAAATTGCTTGTTTGATTACAATTAGGAAGATGAACAGAGCTAAAAATGAAAGGAAATAATTCTCAGCTAATCATGCGAAAGGAAAAATCCACCAAGACTAATAAAAATGAGCACTTTAGCATCAATAGCAATGACAGTTTACAGGGAGCCATCAAACTGGAACTACGATACATACACATTTAATTCATATTGCCCATCAGATTTTCTCAGTCAAATTCAGTCATCGGAGCCAAAATTCAGATGAAATCGAACTCAGCTTCCCTCAGGTGAGCGAACAACTTGACAGGGCCACGCCCTTCAATGTCTGATACGGATCAAATCAGAGAAGGAAAAGAATTAGAAGGAAGAAGAAGATTGAAGGATCGGAAGAGAAGATTGAAGGATCGGAAGAGATCAAAGGGAGAAGGGAAAATTCAGTTTCATTCATCGACTGCTTTCTTGCTGTTCTGTTTACACGCTTATAGCTATTGGCATTGTAGACTTATTACAATCTAGTCCTTCACTCTCTATTCATTACAAACAAGCCCATTCCACTTTTCTCTCTATTTACAAAGAGACCCCTCCACTAATTCAACCATAACATTTCTCCCCCCTTAAGAAACCTTGTCCCCAAGGTTACCTAGAATTGAACCACTGTCCACCTGAAAAAAAAAATCTGCAGAGTTGTGAACACATTTGCAAGTACTGAAAAATCAATTGTCCAAGTTGCTTCTTCGAACATGGACAATTTTAAAACGAAATCCTCTATATCTTCCAAGAGAAAAATCTGTCACATAGAAGTCAAGTCTTCCAAGGTTTACTTGAATTTGGATATAGCTGCTGCTTCCCGGATCACAGAGGACTTCTTTGGTACAGAGGTTGCCCACCAACTCAGCTTCGGTCATGCCCAGTCCACTAGCAATGGTGGATAATGCATTGTTTGTCTTGTCTGATTCAATCTTCATTGTAATCTTGTGAAGGAAATTTGCCAAGTGTAGGACGGAAGTCCCATCGAAGAACAAGCCAGAGAACTCCATTGAAAATGCGTGAGAGTCACATTCCTCGGTTACAAATAATCTGTTCCTTTTCAGAAGTGTGCTGCCAATCTTGGTCCACTTCTTACTTACGACATACCCGTGAAATAAGGTCTTTACAGCGACAACTAGCCACTGGTGCACATTGAACATTTCGAACTCCATCAGTTGATCACATACCTCTGAATATTTGTGTTGAATGTAATGTGTTGCATAAAGAAGGAACCAATCCACAGGAGAAGCTTCAATGCTAGAGTTCACCAAACCATAATATATAACTTCCTGAATTAATACCTTGTTTGCATCATCAAGCCATGTAAATGATCTCAAAGACAATGCCAACTCATTAGTTCCTGCATTTTGATCCAAACCATTTCCCTTCCTGTATAGAGAAGCTGCCATGGCCGTAAGTGGAGCTACGATGACGGCAAAGGGAATCATGTGGATTCCCATTGACACCAATCTGCCAGGATATGTTAAAAGATTAAGAAAACATGATTGGTAAAACTTCTCCAGCAGTTTGTTCACTGAACATACAACTCCTTCAATCTACCTACCCCCGGATAGACGGAATTCCTTTTGTCTTGCTTTGCTCATGGAGTAAACTTCAAGTGAAATTTCCAAGGTGAATGCATCAACTGCAAGGAAGCCAAATTCCCATGGAGGTTTTAATCTTCTAGCAATTACACTCTTATTTTCAAATGTAGCAGCCAAAAATCCTCTAGCATGCAATTCTTTCGCCCTCTTTTTCCTTCGACACCACGCCTCCTTTCTTGCTACGACAACTGTAGCACGGGCAGCAACAACAAGTAGAATTGGGGGCATAGTGGAGAACATGGCAACACAAACCCTTGCTAACATCAGTAGCTTCCTTCTTGTACTGCATGCTGTTAATTCCCCTTGGTTCCCTAAAATCGTGCTTCGTGTGTCAATACAGATAATGATATCTCCTCTATAGATGAATGCTTCAGCTATAACACCACCATTTTTGCCACAAGCAATTGCTTCGTGAGCAACATCAACAACCAAGAAATGGCCATGTTTCCTCTGAAGTATTGCAAGCACAAGCATAAGGCCAAGTTCTCTTTCTGTGCTGAACGAACTATTGGTCTGAAAGACTGCTGTCCTCACTGAACAAGTTGACAACAATTGACCCATTCGAGACATGTCACCATAATCCTTATCAGAGGAGTTAGATTCAGGCTCCTTTTGGGAACCACAAGCCACCATTTTCTGTTCTTTGTCACTTTCGCCATCTTCCACATATTTTTCACTAAGGTCTACAACCACCTCAAATGGCCATAGCTTCAGATTAGCTAGAATCGAGGAGTTGCTAATCATCAGCTCCTTTGGCTTCTTCCCTGACACTTCCCTAACATGGTTCCTAGGAGAAGCAGCTTCAAAACTTCCAACATCATAGTGGTAATGGCAGTCGAATTCTTCCTGTTTTTGCCCAATCTCTGTCGGACACTTGAAATTTCTAAACCGAATCCTCCTCTTTCGCCGAACCCAATCAAAATCAATAATCACATCTCGATCCTCTACCTCCAAAACTATTGAGTTCAAATTGGGTGGTGGGGTCGAAACCATATCTATCTTCTCAACAGGGATGTCGAGCCTAATAACATAACCATTTTGATCGAACTCGTTGTCCTTGTAGTCCTTGTCCACATAATCAATTTCAGGCTCTTCCATGGACGGAAGTTGGTCAACTTTCTGAGCAAAAGAGTCAAAAGCCTTATCACCATCCTTGCTATATTCTTCGTTAGGAAGATTCAGGACAACGTACTCCTTCCCGGTACATACCTCCATAAGAGGCCTTTCATCTTTTTGCCCATTAATATCAAGAATACTAGCACCATCTCCTCCATATTCATTATCAAGAAAATTGTTCATGTCAAACTTCTTCTTGTGGGTTTCCTCAAGGTCCATTTCATGCAACAAAGTGGCCTCAGCTTCAAGAGCCACTTCTTTCTGGACTGCTTCCCCAACGAATTTCCTAGCTTCAATTGATTCCATGAACTTATGTGCATCATTTTTCTTCAAATTTAAAGCTGGTAGAGAAAATTCTTGTAACCAAGCTAGTTTGTATGCATCATTAAGGGTCTGGGGTTTAAGAATGCTCACCAAATTCCTTATTTCGTCTCTTAAACCACCCAAAAAGAAGCTGACAGCGAGCTCCTCAGATACCCAACCATCCTGAAATAACGATTGAAATGGTTCGAAATACTCTTGGAGCGTACCTGCTTGAGATCGTTCCTTGAGCTCTGCAATAGCCTCTCGAACCTCCTCGTCGTATGTTCTGAGGTTATTGAACTGCTCTTGGAAATACCTAAAATTGCCGACGTGATCTTCCATTGTCTGAAGATCAACAGGTAAGAATTTGCCCTAACTTCACAGATCCGAGGATGGAGTGGCTCTGATACCAATTGATACGGATCAAATCAGAGAAGGAAAAGAATTAGAAGGAAGAAGAAGATTGAAGGATCGGAAGAGAAGATTGAAGGATCGGAAGAGATCAAAGGGAGAAGGGAAAATTCAGTTTCATTCATCGACTGCTTTCTTGCTGTTCTGTTTACACGCTTATAGCTATTGGCATTGTAGACTTATTACAATCTAGTCCTTCACTCTCTATTCATTACAAACAAGCCCATTCCACTTTTCTCTCTATTTACAAAGAGACCCCTCCACTAATTCAACCATAACAATGTCCTTGACGAACTCGACCTCGAAGGGGAGATTGGCGGACACGCGCTCACCTTCCAAATGGCGACGTACTGCTTCAGCACGCCTTCCCCATCAAGTCCACCTCCGGGACTCGCGGCACGTGTTACACCTTCAACGGCGCTTTCACCCTCACCCTCGCGCCGATCCTTGAACAGCACTCGTCGTCCTCCACAGAGGACCGCGAGGTCGAAGCCTCGCGCTCGGACGGTTTCAGCGCGACCTCGCAGCGAACCTTCCACTTTCTCCGCATGGCAGCGGCGGGGGTCGAAAGAAAAAGATGAGGAAGGAGGTGAGGTGCGTAGGCACCCTCTGCGGCGGTACGAGATTACTGCGGCGGTTCCGGCGCCGGCCGCCGGCGATTATAGAGCCAGCGTCGTGATCGTCGGCATTATGTCCTTATTTTGTGGCTCTTTTTTCAGTTTCCATAATTCTCAAAATACGTTAAAAAATAATTATAACAGATGTTTTATATATTTATTTTTTCAACAGTTGAGTGATATAAATTTAAAATTAATAATTTAATATTTAAAATTAATTCTGTTATACTCTCAGTTTAAATCGTTATTATTTTACTGATATAAACTTTACAGTGTTAACTTTTTTGTTAAGAAAAGTAATAATTCGGATTAAAAATATAATAAAAATGATTTTATAAGATTAATTAACTATTTTTAAATTTTTAAATTTATAGAATTTAATTATTAAAAATAATAAATATATAAGATTCCTAGTATTTTTTTCTCCTTAAAAATTTAGAAATTTTTCTTTGCTTAGAAGGAAAGAAGAGGAAAAAAAATCCATTTTGAAATTTGTAGAAAATCACATCAGTCATTTAAAAAAAGAATTTCACGCCAGAAAAGAAAACGCAAAATTGAAACTCCAACCCCACCCCTCCTATCATCCTCCCTTAATTTCTTCACCAACACCATTTTCCGGTTCCTTTTCCCTTATATCAATTTTTTTTTTAATAACCGAGATATTCGGGCATCTTCCAGGTTTGACTATTGGGGTTGCAGTACCTCCTCGTCGAAGTACACGTAATAGCCCGCAAACTGCGTATGTCGGGTAAGTCAGATAAATTTGATAGACTCGATACCTCCTCCCAATATCAATTAGTGACTTAGGTTTGAAATTACTCAAAATATATATTAACATTTATATTTATATTTGAGAAAAAGAAGTGAAAACTAGCGAGGTGAATAGCAGAGGCATATCATATAGATGGTTTAACATATCTTTCTTTTAAATAATATTTCAGATTCGAGTCTTATAATTAAAAAGAACCTATGACGGTGATTATTTTACGTTTGGTATGTTGACTTTGCTTAAACTTAAATTTGTCGGGTCAAACTGGTTAATTGAATTGTGGGTCTGGAAAATTCCACCTGTACCTATCAAAATTAAGATTTTTGAGAATGATATTATCTGATCAAAATTCATTTTATTAAATTTTTACCTAGGCCTATAAGAGTTCCGAGCCCCGTTTCTACCAAAAAGCCTAAACTAATAGGTGGCAGTTGACACATGTTCACACTTGGCACGTGTCATTAAACACCTGCCCCTAATAACTGATATCGAGCCGAGTATGCAGAAATTATTACAGGGTGGACTTTCTTCCGTTCTCGGGCTAACATACGAGTTGGACTTTTTTCGTACTCAACAAACTTACTACGAGCCGGACATTTTTTCTTCCGATCTCGAGTTTAACGGGCCATGAGTTTCACACTCAAGCCTGACGTGGTGTGAGTCTAGATCGACTTGCTCTAATATTATATTAAATTTATACCTGAACTTACAAGAGTCTCGAGCCCGTTTCACCCAAAAGCCTAAACTAATAGGTGGTGGTACCAAATTCTCTTATAAACCCAAATTTATTCTTCAATATGGTCGATGTAGGATTTAATTCTCAACACATTTCCTCATGCGTTTGTTTTTCTAGTCAAATAATCTAATTCAACCGCTATTTTGATCGAATTCTGACTTCTAACATGAAGATTTTGCGAAACATGAGATGCTTATCCCGTTGAGCACCCGTTACAGATTCCATCAAAAGTAACGGTTTTGACGGACGAAACACATTAATTTTTACAAAAAAAATTGATATTTCCCGTTTATTTTTTACGAAAAATAAATACCCTACTAAACATGACAAATATACCATAATTTGTACCTTCTATGTCACACAACAACGTCCGTACTGAAGTAATTTACATTTCTTTTTTTGGTAGTCAAATGTTGGATGCATTTAATTTATTCTGTTGAGGCAATAACTGATATACAAATCTTACACATTTATTTCATGCATGCATAATTATTGATAAATCTTATTTTTTATACAATCATTAATACCATTTTTTTAATTAAATGCTTAAAAAAAATACATTTCCAACTAAGAGAAAAAATAAAAGCTTATATATTGCCTCTTTGTTTTCTTCATAGGAGGTGTTCAAGAAAAGTTCAAAGAGAAGACATGGAAGCTACTAAGCTACGGGCAACTGCGATTGCCATATTAGTAATCTTAACATCTCACGCAGGACTCGGCTGTGCCGAAACGGGGCCGAATGCTGACCGGTTCAGCCGGGAGTGGTGCCGGTTCTGGTGCACACTCAAGTGCGCCTTTCTGCGCTACAAGGTGGCCTGCATCCTCGAGTGCATGATCAGGTGCATGCACAGATCGCCGGTCGTCGATGGCTACAGTATCGATTGCTTAGCCGCTCGGTGTCCCGTCAACAATCCCGGTACCGTGGCCTAATTCGACTCATTTATTGATTAAAAGAAAACCTTGTCGACTTTTATAAGAAATCGAGCTCGCATTCACCTAAAAGTCAGAACTTATTGGTGGCGGTAGCTCGATTCTCTTATATTTCATATTTCAATCAATTGTCTGTCTGACATGAAATTTATTCCTCGACGCCCGCCCTCAGGTGCTAGCGTGCTTACACGTGGCACGTGCCTGGAATACCCGCACTCAAAAAACTGACATCGAGTAGGGTGTTTTACATCCGTGCTCGGGGCACGGGAGGACAGCCGTCCACGAGAGACTGTAAACTGATCACGAGCCGTGTATTTTCTTTTGGTTTCGAGCTGATACAGTGCGAGCGCACCTGATAATCGGCTCGGACACCATGTAAAATTGTCACGAGACCTATAAAAGATGGGACTCATATTTACGTAAAAGTTTAAATTTACGGGTGATAGTGATATTATTCTCTGTAGTGTAACAATTGTGGAACCAAACCAAACTATTTAAAAATAGATTTAACATTTTTTTAAAACATTTTGCAGGTGCTAAGGATGCTGAAGAATGTGCTATGAAATTCTTGGAAGATTGCAAAAGAGAGAACTCATGGGATGCCCCAAGCAAATCATAATTGAAATGATGAACTTGTTTAAATTTTATAGCTCTATCCATCAGTCTGGATAATCCTAGAATATACTAGGCAAGATAATAATCAACCTTGTAATGTTGTTGATTGTGGACCGTTCGATCTCTTCCATCTAATCTTGTCCGTCCAAATATTACAGGTTCGGTCTTAATAATTTAAAACGGTTATTCGAAGGACAGGAGAAATTCTTCGGTGCATTGGATATATTATGCGACAATGCTGGCATGATATATTCATTCATTTAGAATTCGACGTGCTATCAAAGTTATAATTATAAAAAAATCTAAAGAAATATAAAATACTCTAAATAAATATAAAAAAATCTAATAAATTGTGATTTCTAATTGGACGAATATATCGCGTCGATATTATCATGTGGTATATCTTATATGGGGAAGATTTTTTTTTTCCCAAGACAGGGAGCTATAAACTTGACTTTGCGAGAGAGTCTTGTGTGTGATGGGTATATCACATGGTAATACTGACATGTTATCATAAGTCAATAGAATTCAATTATTTTTACGCTATTTTTAATAAAACTTAAAAGGAAAAAAACCCTAAAAGGGAAAAACAATCATAAAAATAACTCAATTCGATTGGCTCATGACATCGCGCCAGCGCTACCACATGATGTGCTCGTTACATACAAGACTTTCTCCGACTTTACATATTGTTCATTGAATTTCTTTAACCCATATTCAAAATTCACATAAACGGAATTGTATTTAAGTCAAAGATTTCACAACATATTTGTACATGAAGCCCTCTACAGTTTAACAAGTGAATTGTGCAGTGGTGAAAAACCGGGTATGATGTGGAAACGCATTAATGGAATAGTTCATCTGCTAAAGTGTAGAGTAATATCGATTTCACATGTATTTAATTCTCATCACTACGATTGCATGTACTCCTTTATTTCTCACCTCTTTATGCTCTTCCTAGACCCACTTATTAATAAAAAAAAAGAAATATATATTCATATTATTATATGGGAGGAGAGCGAGTAGTTGGTCTCACTTCTGAACTTTCTCAAATATCCTGACAAATAAGTGTTAACCGATAAAAAAAATGGTTAAGGACAGACTGAATACGCAATATATTTGGATTATCACCCGAGTTCTACCCTCAACAAACCGTTCACAGCACAAGGATCGATCCCGAATCGAGTTTGTGCTGTTCAAACTCGCTCTCTCTACTAGGTTTACAACTTAATTCTTGATAAAAACATATTTAGTACCCTGTCAGCGCTCTCAACTTGAAATCAACCTGTATGGGTCTCCATCCACTTCTCACATCCTTAGTAGTTTCGTTGACTCTGTATTCATTACCCAATTTTCATTTATTCACTTTGTTTTTTTTAATTAATTACAACAGTTGACTGCATTTCTTTTGTAGTCAAACATTGAATGCCCCGTAAAACAGTGATACTCTAATTCACTATTTGAAGAGTTCGAGATTTTGATTCGAATTCCTTCTACACTTTTGTATTAAAATATATGTTAAAAGTACACTCCTTGATTATGCACCTTGACGAATACTGACTTCTGAAATTATAATAATAGTTTTAAAAACTGGACCGGACCGGCGGGTTGGACCGGGAACCGGACACCAACCCTGTCCAGTTTCACTAATTACTCCATTTGCATCAAGGACCGGGTTGGAGAGTGAGAACCGGCCGGTCTGACCTGGTTTCCACTGAACCAAAAAGAACCAGTCAAGAAACCGGTCAATGAAGAAAAACAAAAAAAATAAAAAAAATAAAAAACAAGAGTCGAAAATAGAAAAAAAGGAAACCTAAACTCTAAATTAATGTATAAAATATAACAATCTTATTTGTAAAGTTGAAATTATAAACTGATGTATAGAATATAACAATCTTACATTCATATTACTAGTTTTATATTATTATAAGTATTATTTGTAAAAATTCGGTTAGACCCATTGAACCCCGGTTGAACCCAAGAACCCATACCTTGACCGGTTTCCGGTCCAGTCCGGTTTTAAAAACTATGATTATAATAAGATTTTAACAGTATTATATTGATGGATCAATACCGAGCAACTCGTTATTCAGTTCACCCGATATATTCTCGTGATTGAATATAAATAAATCCAAACATGACGTAATAGAGATAACTGAATAATCTGCTAGTTTTTACTCGATTATTATATGCTGCATTTGGACAACAATCAATGCACAACTTACACGTTTGTTCCATGCAAGCCTAATCATCACAATATTTTTCATTAAATAATCACAGAAAATTCATCCAATGCTAAAAATTATGTGAGCAGCTTATAAGTTGCTTCATTTTTCTTCCCTTCGTAAGATGCATTCAGGAAAAGTTCGAGGAGAAGAAATGAGAGCCAGCAAGGTGAGAGTCGTGGCGATTGCCCTATTAATTATAATCTTAACGTCTCGCGCAGGATCGAGCTACGCCGATACGCTGCTGCCGGATGTAGACCGGAAATGGTGCATCTACTGGTGCAAGATCAAATGCAGTTTCCTGCGGTACCGGGTGGCCTGCATCCTCATGTGCGTACTCCGCTGCCTGCGCGGCTCCTCGGCTGTCGACAGCTGCAGCGTCGGTCGCTTAGCAACTCGATGTTCCTACACCGATTCCGGTAACATGGTCTAGTTTAATTCATTCATGTGTTTGTGAAGATTGCAACTGGCTTAAGTGGTGTGGAAACACATGTTTTTTTTCAATTGAAATTAGGAAAAGGGCTAGTTATGATCCTATTTATCTCCACAGAATTAAATCTTTTTTTTCTACTCCACTTTCGATCCCTTACTAAATTAATTTTCTAATTTTTAGATTTTTTCCTAATTTTTCTAAAATTTTAAATATTTTTAATGCCATGTCAGTGATAATGCCACGTGGCAACTCTTTGCATTGCTACGTGTCCTCTAATTCCACATAGGTTATTTTGATGGCGTTATAATAGAAAAATGGATGGGTGGCCAAAACGAAAAAATGGAGGAAATTTTGTGATTTTTAGGTTATTAACAAAATAAATGACAATATAAAAAATAATAAAAAATCACGTGATTTTTTATACTATTTACCCAAATATTTATTAATAGATATCTTGCTATTTACAATATATATAAGCTGTCAAATTTTTTATATTTTCATCAAATATAATATTATCAATTTTTAACGTATAATTTAAGAAAAACTACAAATTGATTTTTTTTATAATTTTAATATTTTCCTTAATGTAGGAATATTCAGACCAAACTCTCCCTCTCTGTATTCATTTTCTTTTTTCAAACATTCTGCAGGTGCCGAAGTTGTGGAGGAATGTGGCAGAAAATTCTTAGAAGATTGCAGAAAAGGAGCTCATGTTACCCACCAAGCAAATCACAATTGAGAAGAATGGTTCTGATGAATTTATTTAATTTTATAGCTTTATCCATGAGTTCGGATAATCCTAAAACAGCAGGCAATATTTCCGACAGTATCGACTTTGAACTATTATAGACCAATCCATATGATCTCTGCCCTTGAATTCCGTTTGTCCAGTATCATTGAAAGATTAAAAAGTTCCGGTTCGGGCGCATTTATAGGCTTTACCTGGTCCGGTGCTGGCATGGCACCGGCCTTACTCGTAATGTGATCGGGGCTTGTTAGTCAGTCTGTCATCCCAAGGTGTCGCGCGCGACCAGTTGATGTGACTCGAGTTGGCGATATTGACATAGGAGGTCAGAAGGAACGTTCACCTTGTTGGTCGGATCCGGTAGACAATGGCAAGTGGCATCGAGGCCGTCTTCGTTAAGTTGGTTCAGTAGTGTCATCTCGAATATGAGAATCCAGTCGACTGTTATCCATATTATTTGTCCGTCGACTTTGGTGGTACTTTAGGATTGTCTTCTTGCTCCTATTCGATGTGGTTTATCAATATTAATACTGATTGTTCAATTTATCTGATATATTTACAGTTGAACATGAAAGATCAAACAATACAAAGTAGGAAATGACTAATTCGCCACTATTACTGTCCTCCTTCTAATATGACACGCACGTATATAGCAACAATAAAACATTTTATAACTCTCACAATGAGAATCGAATTCAAAACCTTTAATTATCTCCGCAATAACTCCACTTTCTCACCAACAATCAGATCTTTCATTTGCTGTAATTTGGACAATTCAGCTTCCCAGTATCAAAATTCAATCAGTGCTTCACATTCAAATAATATAATAATCGTATACCCAAACAAAATAGTCATAATCAATTGTAAAACAAATTTTGGTCTCCATGACCTTTATAGATATATATCAACTTCAAAGGTCAGGTTGGTAGCTGACATCGGCCTTCTTGATCCAACCCTCCCCCTTGATGAACGACTTCACCGAGAACTTCTCAGCCTCCTTGCTGCTTAAGTTCGTCCTCAGCCCCTTCCACTTGACCCGGTTCTTCGTTGAGGCCCCAGCCCCAAAGTTCCCGTACTCCGCGTAGTAGATCGTGCTGGGGGCCGAGTCTCCGGTCCACGGCAGCCAGCCATTCGGGTCGATGAACCCGTTCATCATCGTCTTCGCGTACACCGTTGTCGAATAGTTCTTCCACGGCCGGCCCAGGAAGGTCTGCACCAAGCTCAGGTCCCCGGACGGCCAGAGGGTGCAGTTGTGGATCGAGATTCCGGTGTTCTGGTTCGGGTCAGCCCGGCCCTGAGCGGTGATCGTGTTCTGCTGGCCCTTCATCGGGACCTTCGGGAGGATGTTGCAGTTCTGGAGGACGACGGCGGAGTTGCCGAAGATGAAGTCGACCGTGCCGTAGATGTCGCACTCGCGGTAGAACTGCCGGTTCGAGTGCGTGTACAGGGTGTCCTGGAAAGCGTCGAACTTGCACCGGTAGAACACCGAGTGGTCTGCCGTCGACATTAACGCCACAGCCTGGTGCTTGCTCGACCCCGCCGTGTTGCGGAATCCCATGTCCCGGGCGACAAAGCCTTTGCCAAAGACAGCTGCAGGGCACGGAGATTATGAAATTATGAAATTCATCAGTAATATGCTCCTTTATGTTCCGAGGATGGTGGCGTATACAAGGGGAAGTTTGGCATACTTCTTTCGATCTCTCGGTGTTTTCTCTGATAAGTCTAAGCTTAAAAGGGGTTAAAAATTGAATCTTATATCGAAAGAATTAAAAAAAATTACGATATATAAAAAGCATTTGACATATCTAAAAGATGATAAATAGAATTTCCATATATATGATTTTCGGGCACCCCACCTGTCATGTTATACATTGACCGCTCAACCCTCTCGCTAAAGCTGTAAAGGGAATTCGTGGCCGATATTTTAAGAAAAATTCGAGCTAGAAAGAAAAATATCTTGTTCGGGTTTATGGCAATATCTGAAACTGGAAGAAAAATATTCGATTCTAATATGTATTGGTAACAATAGTAGGAATTAAAGCCTGCGATTCGGGTAAGAGATGATATTCAACCTTATATTCCATAGACATTTTTTCTATTTATTTGTCATATATAGAATTTTAACTCTAAATAATTCTTTTATATATATATATATATTTATGGATGCATATGTTAATCGTTTGTGTATGTATTTTGTAAGAGAAGTAAATGATTCATTACCAAATGTGGCGGACTGAAACGTCGGCGTCCCGTCCACGACGTTGAGCTTCCCCGTCACGACGGTCACCTCCTTCCCATCCCCGACCATCACCACGTTCCACTTCGGCTTCTCGACCCGAACGTTCTCCTCGTAGACACCCTTCTTCACGTAGATCACGTACCTCTTGTCGCTCTTGTCAGGAACATCCTTGAGCGCAGCGGCGATGGTCTTGTACTTCCCCGAGCCATCCTTAGCCACCACCGCGTTCGCCACCTTCCTCAGGTCCGCTGAGCTCTGAATGAGCCTCCGGTCCTTCGGTTTCAGCCACTCGGGGACTCTGCCGACCTTGTGACGGTACTCGAACCCCATGAGCCGCCTCAGTTTGATCGAGCCTAGGATGCTCGAGATCCATGTGACGATAGCGAGGCTGTTGCTGGTGAGCTCCTGCGACGCCTTGAGGTAGCCCTTCACCGCGTCCTTCAATGGCAGCCCTAGGGCTAGCTCGTCGAACCCATCGATGCATGTCTCCTGGCAGGATCCAGCCGTGCTCAGCCAGGTCCGGAGATCGTCCGACGAGTCAAGATCGGCCAATGAGTAGGACTCGTTCAGGTGGTCTAATGCAAGCGCCAGGAGGTCCTGGCAGCTGTCGAGAGCAGCCACGACGGCCGAGTTATTGTTATCCGATTTCAGCTGACCCGACAACCGGCCAGCCGCTCTGCTCAGTTCTTCCATGGCAACCTCGACTGAGAGCTTGAACAGATCCTGCGGCCGGACAACCTGGCCGGGGTT
Organism: Lagerstroemia speciosa; assembly: GCA_037672795.1. Lineage (NCBI taxonomy): Eukaryota > Viridiplantae > Streptophyta > Magnoliopsida > Myrtales > Lythraceae > Lagerstroemia > Lagerstroemia speciosa. The sequence continues at coordinate 13,858,447 of CM075288.1, read as the reverse complement.
CACCTTCTGGGACATGCTGCTGTAGCAGGCATCCTTGTACAGGGTCACGTCGCACACGGCCTTCACCGAGGTCGACATCGACCCCGGGTCACCATCCTCGCTTCCCTTCTTGGAGCTGCCACCACGGGTCTGGGTCCCGACCACGGCGGCTACTATGACACAGACGAGCACGACAGAAGAGAGCCCGATCGTGGTGATTCTCTTCCGGGATTTCCGGCGGGCTTCGAGCCTTGCCTGCTCGGCATCGTCGATCTTCCCGTACGGGGAAGCCATCGTTGACAACTGGTTTGCTGGACCGGACCACTCGATCTGTATCTACAGGGATTTTGATTCTTGTGCTTCGACTTGCAAATCCATTTATATATGTCTGTGTGCATGGACTGGTTCATCTGGTCGGAGAACATACGTGCGAGGCACGACAATTTCCTGGTCAATTATCAAATAATAGATTTGATTTGAAAATATTGATGAAACATGGAGTGGGACTCATGTTACAAGTGACAATGAAGGTCGTCACTAAGGTTCGAAAATCCTACATAACATATTTTGTGGAAATTGCTTCGACTATCTTAATTCTAAATTTTTTGATAAAGGAATTTAATATAGTAATATCCTCTAAAATCTAAAATAAAAATTTATGGGATGATGTAATTCTTTATGTCCTGTTTTTCATTGTATATATCACATGACATCTGGAAGTTTAGTGGGTCATAAATAATTTAGATTCAAACCGGATTAGTCCACTTCGTGACAAAGTTCTTGCATGTTAATTTTCCCTTCTTCCTCTCATCTATTCTAAACCACCCATCACAAGGACCGATCTAGAAGACCTAATTAAAGGGAGCTAAACTCAATTGAGGGTTAAATGATGAATTTAAATAGATAAAATAGGATAATTTAATAAAAATTACAAATAAAACCAGTAGAAATTATACATAACTCCACGAATTTTTCCAAAGTTAAAAGGGACAATCTTCCCGCGCCCCTTAGATCCATCCCTGACCCTTCATTTACAACTCTCCCGTAACCGACCAAAAAAAGAGTCTAAATTTCCCCTATTAAATCACATAATTTTTCTCTATATTTTTTTATATTCCATTCATTATTTCCTGTGGATTTCTGAGATTTAATTTTATTTAATGGGCATGACAAATTAATGTTTTTTTTGGGTAAAAAAGCATGAGAAATTTCAAAGAAATATTTCATTGTCATGCACATACGGGGAAGTTCAGTTCAGCCTTAGCCTTTGGTGCTTCGCACGACTACCCTGTTCGCCGGCGCCTGCCCGCCAACATGTAATGAGCCTCTCGAACTTGTAGTAGTCCCTCAAAGCTTATCATTGCAAGGGATAAAGAAAGAACGAACATTCTGTTTTAGAGTCTGCATTATGGTGGATCAAGCAGCATTTTATATATTTCACCCAAAAAAAGGTAACATTTTATATAATCACTCAGCAGATAAAAAAAAAGGAGTTTTATATATTTGAGAAATGAAAATTGGTACAATGATATTTTTTGACCTAAAATCTGAGAGTTTTGAATTCAATTCTCGTTGATAAAATCTTATGTAATCTTATATTCCTTTCTATCGTCTTCTTCGTAATATATATTTGTAGCACAAACTTGTCTGGAAAAGTATTTCGAGCAACCGCATTACCACCTCCCAATTAAATGATGCCGCGAGAAAAAATTAATTTTTATAAGATTTTTTAGGTTTTTAAGAGTTTTTTTGGAGTTGCTTATATTAGACCTCGCATTGACTAAATTAAGAAATAGTAATATATTTATAAGATAATTAGGTACCATTACCTAGTAACTTAAACTTTTAAGTGGAAACATGTTCAGCCTCCTGTAAGGTTCAGTAATAATAATGTAAAAAGTCATGAGTTTAATTCTTGTTAGTGAAATTTTCTTTTTATTTCCTTATTTCCCATATCCTCTTCTAGAGCAACCAACCTTAGTAATAACAAGGAAATGTATTTGTATGGGTTGCGGTCTAGTGGTTCAAAATTCAATCGCATGCGGCCTGATGAGGTCGAGATCCGGGGTTCCAATCATGCTATATGCAAAAATATTAAAAGGGGATTTTTTGAGCCTGGGCTTTACATGGTGAGGATTACTACTACTTTCATTTTTACTATTGATTAGAAAATAGACTTGGACCAAATTGGAGCTTTGATTGACTCTGGGTGTCAAATCATTATGGGCCCTTTCCAGTTTTGTAGCTGGACATGAAATCCAGTCATTTTTTAGTTAGGACTGAGGTTGCACTAAGGCCCAATCAGATTTCTTGGTTTGCAGGCTATTTGCGCGTTTTCCAAGGAGGAGGTGCCGTAACTAGTGCTGGTCGGGTCCGGAAGGCGCTCAGATACCTCGGCTATAAAAAACAATGCCCAATGAACTTTTCCAATATGTATGTATATATACACACACTACATGCTGACCCGTGCAACGCACATAATTATCTATTGTATAGTTAATTACAAATTATTACTCTTGATAATTGAGTATATTATTGTTTTATAGATAGTTAATAAAATATATAATTAGAAATGGAAAATAAGAGAGTAGTTATTTGGAAGTTGTGGTTATATGAGTGATTTTACCACTTTATCTCCATCTGTCTTTTTCTATTGGTTAAAAATATATCTATTAATGACATTTTGGAGAGTTTAAAAGTGAGACAAGCTAATGCACTTCTCTCATATAATAATTATAAGGTACGTGCGTGTGTGTATGTTAATGTCGCATGTATCTGGATTTCACTAACTAATTCTCACGGGCATATCCACATGCCTACAAGCACACATGGCAAGGTAAACCCATATGTACAGTCTAGCCCCTAGAGGAGCTTAATCTTGGATGAAAAGAATGCTTAATCTTCTCCTTACCACCGTACCAACCCCTTGGGCTACATTATTTTTGTATGATTCATTTAATGTCCAAGATCTCGACTAATTTAATATGTTTTCGATTCAGACATATATTTATAAGGAATAGAATTCTCCCATTCACAAATTTTCTTAATAAGAAAACTCGAATCAAATGGACCCGTTGGTCTCAAATAGTAATGTAGTCGGAGTCCCAAAAATTGATTTAAATAAAAATAAAGGTCCAAGTTCAATGCTTTGTAATTAATAATACAGATTAAAAAATGTAGTGATACATAATTATTTTTTTCATCTGTCCTATGCGTACATTCAAACCGTAGAATTTTTCCTTGTCCACCCTCGGGATGCATTTACGGGAGGCACGAGAGAGTCATTGTTTGTAATCTAAAGTCTCCTTTTTTTGTGTAAAGATGAGTCACATATGCGTATAAATAGTAGAAGGAAGACCGGATAAAAAGGTACAGGAAGTGCCATGATTGTATCGAACTCATGACCTTTAGGTCATATGATAATAACGGTACGAACAGTAATAAGACTTTTTCTTTTGTGGTAAAGTCTCCTCTTTTTGAAAAAGGTTAATGGAAAATTTTCTCCCAGTCCGGGAAGCCGGGAGTCACATGGATTGGGAAGAAGAGAAGGCCAACCTCGCACGTGAAAGTGATCCTGGGGGGGACCTGACATTTCCAAAACAAGTAATAGAAAAAGCAAACAACGTGCGGAGTCAACTTCAACGGCAGCCAAAATTAGCAAGCCCAAATCTATATATATATATATATATGTATATGTATACAATAAATAGAGTTTTATATGTTTGAGAAATGAAAATTGGTACAACGATATTTTTTGACCTAAAATCAGTGAGTTTTGAATTTAATTCTCGTTGATAGAATTTTATGTAAACTTATATTCCTTTCTATCATCTTTTTCGTAATATATATTTGTAGCACAAGCTTGTCCGGAAAAGTATTTTGAGCAACTGCGTTACCACCTCCCAATTAAATGATGCCGCATGAAAAAATTAATTTTTATAAGATTTTTTAGGTTTTTAAGAGTTTTTTTTTTTGGAGTTGCAATCTCACATTGGCTAAATTAAGAAATAATAATAAGTTTATAAGATAATTAGATACCACAACTTTCACTTAAACTTTTAGGTGAAAACAAGTTCAGTCTCTTATAAGGTTCACTAATAATAATATAACATACGAGCACTTGACCGTGTCAATCTCTGATGTAAACTCGGACCCGTATCTGGTAGCCCCTCATTGATATAAACCTGCAAACTCGATAGTCTCCTCCAAGTCCAATCGCCTGTTTCGTCAATGGTCTACTCACAACAACACAAACAACAGTTTAAAATATTTAGATTTTTTTTTTTACAATTTTGTAATTTGTTATTGAAATTGTCATTATTTGCTAATAAACCTTATCTTCTTTTCTTCTTCTTCTTTTTCCCAAATATCTTATTTTAAGCGATAAGTGTTATTGCATCATCTGTTGCATGAAATACCTTCTCACAGATTACATGGTTCAGTTGATCTTAAATTTAATAAATTATGCAAATCGTTCAAACATTGATGACATTACTTTAGTAAATTAGGTGAATTACGAATAAATGGGTTGAGTTAAATGTGAGTTTATGGCAATACTGGCAATTATACCCTAGAGTCCTTCCCTTTTTTTTTTTTTATGTATATTACTTGATACCTAGAAATTTAACGAGCTCTAACCGATCCAGGTTCGAGTCAGGTTGACCTGCCAGAGGATAAATTTGTAATTCCTAACATGAATTTTTTTTTCACTCACAGTACTCGAATCGGAGACAATATTTAGGGGAAAAATATATCTGACCATCTCAACCAACTCAGATAAGTAGAGTTTTTCCCTCTTATTAAATACTGAGCGAGTATTATTCATCAGTGGTGAATGAACGTCACAGGTCAAGTAAAAGATTATATAGATCAGAAAGGAAGATTGGTATAGTGATATTAGCCTTATCGGTGAGCAAGATGTCACATGTCATGAGTTTAATTCTTGTTAGTGGAATTTTCCTTTTATTTCCTTATTTTCCATATGCACTTCTAGAGCAGCCAACCTTTGTAGTAACAAAGAACAAAGAAATATATTTGTAAGGGCCGTGACATGGTGGTTAAGAATTCAATCGCATGTGGCCTGGTGAGGTCGAGATCTAGGATTCGAGTCGCGCTATAAGCAAAGTTATTATAAGGGTTTCTTTGAGCCTGAACATTACATGGTAAGGATTACCATTACTTTCATTTTTACTATTGATTAGAAAATAGATTTGGACCAAATTTGAGCTTTGATCGACTCTGGGCGCCAAATCATTATGGGTCTTATCCAGTTTTGTCGCTGGACACGAAATCTAGTCATTTTTTTAGCTAGGACTGAGGTTGCACTAAGACCCAGTGAGCTTTCTTGATTTGCGAGTTATTGCGTGTTTTCCAAGGAGGTGTCGCAACCAATTCTAGTCGGATCCAGAAGGTGTTCGAATATCCCGACTATTAAAAAAAAAGGCCAAGTGAGCTTTTCCGATATATATATATATATATATATATATTAGATGCTGACCCATGCAATGCACGAAGTTATCTATTGTATAGTTAATTAGAAATTATTACTTTTGACAATTGAGTATATTATTATTTTATACATAATTAATTTTTAAAGAGTATATACTAAGTAAATAAATAAAATATACAGCTAGAAATGAAAAATAAGAGATTAGTTATTTGATAGTTGTGGTTATATGAGTGATTTTACCATTTTATCTCCATCTGTCTTTTTCCATTAGTTAAAAATATATTTGTCCATGGCATTTTGAAGAGTTAAAAAATGAGACCAACTAACTCACATCTTTCATATACTAATTATAAGATGTGTGTGTGTAGTAATGTCGCATGTATCTGGATTTCGCTCGACTAATTCTCACGGCCATATCCGCACGCCTGCAAGCAACATGGTAGGTTAAACTCATATGTACGCTCTTGCCCTGGAGGAGCTTAATCTTGGATGAAAGGAATGCTTAATCTTCTCCTTACCACCATACCAACCCCTTGGGTCAAACTATTTTTGTACCATTCATTTAATGTCCAAGATCTCAACTAATTTAATACGTTTTCGATTCAGGCATATAATTATAAGGAATACAATTCTCCCATTCACAAATTTTCTTGATAAGAAAACTCAAATTAAATTGACACTTTGGTCTCAAATAGTAATGTAGTCAGAGTCTCAAAAATTGATTTAAATAAAAATAAAGGTCAAAGTTCAATGCCTTTGTAATTAATAATACAAATTAAAAAAATTGCAGTGACACGTAATAACTTTTTTCATCTATCCTGTGCGTACATTCAAACCGTAGAACTTTTCCTTGTCCACTCCCATTGATGTGGGAGTAGGGATGGACTTGCGGGAGGCACGAGGGAGTCATTGTTAGCAAATTTGCAACCTAAAGTCTCTCATATATATATATATATATGTATATATATATATGAGACACATATGTCTAGAAGTAGTATAATGAAGACTGGATAAAAGGGTACAAAAAATCTCACGGGTGATATCGAATTCAGGACATTCAAGTCACATGGTAATAAGAGTACGAACAGTAGTACTAAGACTTTTTCTTTTGTGGCAGTGTCTCCTTTTTGTTGGAAAAGTTAATGGAAAATTTTCTCCCAGTCCGGGAAGCCCGGAATCACATGGATTGGGAAGAAGAGAAGGCCGATCTCGCACGCGAAGGTGATCCACGGGAAAACCTAACATTTCCAAAACAAGTAATAGAAAAGGAAAACAACGTCCTGTGTCAACTTCAACGGCAGCCAAAATTAGCAAGCCCAAAAAAAAAAGAATATATATATATATATATATAAAACAAAAAAAAGTGAAAAAAGAGATCCCAATTGACGTAGATTGAGGATCTCAAAAGACAACCTTTACTTCCAAGTTTGTTACGATATAAGATTACACGTCAGCCTTTTGGCTAAGATCGATGAGTTTATAGTGTACATTGTGATCGGTAACATCTTTATATATAAAACAAATGAATTTCTTAAAATATATTAATTTTATAATCCATTTATTTATATTTGTTAAATTTTTACAGTTAGCTTTGCATCTATACAAATACAACTAACCCACTTTTCAAAACAATTTTACCGTAATTTTAAATTTTCTTATAAATGAACTCCTGCTACATTTTACGACAGACTTTACATTATTTCAAATATTACAATTTCACGCTCCAATTACTATTCAAAAAATATTACTATGACTAACAATTTTTTTCGTAATCTTAATGAGGGGATCTGACAATATCCGTATAAAATACTCTCTCGAGGGAAAAACGTATCAAAAGTCACAACGAATATTTTTATTATAAAACATCTATTTTTCTTAAATAATACGTTTATTTCGAGTCTTGTAAAATGAATTTATCCGTTTTAAACTAGACTAGTGTAAGAAGATATTGGGGGTAGAGAGAGGAAACAGTTATTTACTCGGTTTTAGCAGACAGAGTAAAGAAACCCATGACTCGTCTGCTTTGTTATTCCCTACAAGCTGAGGAGGAGCAAGAGGAGAGAGCGCAACGAGACATTGATTCTCAGGTACCCTTTGAGCTCCCAATTTCAAGCGTCCTGCTTTCATCCTCTCATACTGACCGAGAGATGAGTGTTTCTTTTTCTCTGCTTTCAGTCGTACTAGCCTTGGACTGGCTGTGTATGCGGATATAAGAGGTTAAATTTGATATTTGAGGAGTCTCTTGTTGTTTGATGGTTGCTATCTGGTGTTGTCTGGTTCATTTCCAGGCTCCCCTGCTGATTTCTGCCCTGCCCTGGGCGACTCAGGTGGATTTCGTGTTTTTCTTGTTGCTGTTTTGGATTGTTTCCGCATGCGGTCATGGGTATGCCAAGGATCCTATGTTATGGCCGTGCTGAGTGTTGCCAGCCCTTGGCATATATCAGTTCATGGTCAAGTTTAATCACGTGTTTTCGATCCCTCCCTCGCAAGCCCGAGAAAGCCAAGATTTTCTTATCGGTCAAGGTTTGAACTTCTAAGGAGTTTTTAATTCTGGCAAAGCTCTGAGATTTATTTTCGGGTTAAAGGGGCCTAGAATGTATAGGAGGAAGAGGGGATCGATCGGCATGGGGTGAATCAAACTCAAGATCTCTTAGTCGATGCCACAACACCAAGCACCCTTCTCAAAACTATAGATTTCTTATTCAGCGTCAAGTTATGTGCGAGTTGGATAATTGCTGGATTGTTGTGGTTAGCATGCTTCTATTCTCTTCCTCTTTTTTTTGGCAAAAGAGCATTTGCCTTTTCCGTATGTTATCTAATTAGCGAGATGATGTCTTCTTTTGCTAAAATAGATGTTACTTATTATCCTCTTCGTTGCTAATAATAATGATTAAATAAGCTTCTAATTCCATTGGAAGGATGTTTCTTCATTTGTCCCAGGTTGCCGGCAATAGGCTTGCTATTGCATTGGTGTCTATCCGAAACCGAAACCTTGCTCTCTTTAGATTTGCATAGATAATTCTCTTATGTCGTGTTGAACACAGGAGAGATGATTTCATGTTTTCAGCTATCATTCAGTTGATCTGACTTGTCATGAATTGTTTTTTGCTACTTGTAGCTGGTAAAGAGAAACCATCTCAAGTCCTTGCTTGGTAATATGATATTCTCGGTGCTGTGTTGGTATTAGTGCTGATTTTGCTTTAAGGGGTGTTTACTTGCTCAAGTCACCCTACTCTTTTTCTATTTTTTTCTATGTCTGTTAATTAAATGGCTTTCATCTGTTCGATACTCTCTTACTACATTGCACAGGCTGATACTGAATTCATGTACTGGAATTCCTGGCCTCTATTTACTGCCTGATCTTTATCTTCTTGAATTGAGTTATCCACGTGTTGGTCTAAGTTCCCACATTTGTGTATTATGCAGGCCGCTGATTAAGATCTGAGACCTTCTTATATCAGGACTTTTCTGCAAATTGAAGGAAAAATATATATTGTAGATCAATAGACGGATGGAGGAAGTGGACCTATGTGACAGCTTCAAGTTTCTCTCTGGTCCGCATGGGGGAGAGGCGGCATTAGAACCTGAACAAGAGGCGGCAGCGGATGAGGATTATAGTGATGAAGAATTGGATGTTGATGAACTTAAGAGGAGGGTGTGGAGGTACCGGATGCTCCTGAGGCGGGCCAAGGAAAAGAAAAAGTCCAAGAATGGAGGAGCTGGAGCAGACATCACGGAGCAGAGGCAGTCCCAGGAACAGGCTCGGAGGAAGAAGATGTCACGGGCACAGGATGAAATTCTGAAGTATATGCTGAAGATGATGGAAGTCTGCAAGGCGCAGGGCTTCGTTTACGGTATCATCCCCGAGAAGGGAAAGCCCATAAGTGGGGCTTCGGATAATCTCCGGGCCTGGTGGAAGGAGAAGGTCAGGTTTGATCGGAATGGTCCTGCTGCGATCGGGAAGTACCATTCCGAGAATTCCATCCTCGGGAAACCTGAGGGTTGCAGCTCTGTGGAGTCAAACCATACCTTGCATGAATTACAGGATACGACCCTCGGGTCCCTACTGTCAGCCCTGATGCCACACTGTGACCCACCCCAGAGGCGGTTCCCGCTCGAGAAAGGGGTAGCCCCACCATGGTGGCCCACAGGGAAGGAGGAATGGTGGTCCCAGCTTGGCCTGCCCGAGGACCAGAGCCCACCACCATACAAGAAGCCCCACGACCTCAAGAAGGCCTGGAAGGTGAGTGTCCTCACTGCGGTCATGAAGCACATGTCCCCGGATATTGCAAAGATTCGGAAGCTTGCGAGGCAGAGCAAGTACCTCCAGGACAAGATGACTGCCAAGGAAAGTGCCACATGGCTCACTGTCATTGCTCGGGAGGAAGCCTTGTCTCGGAAACTGTATCTAGATCGGTGCCATCCTGTATCAAACTGTGGAAATGAGTTGTTTACAATTGGATATGCGGGCGACTATGATGTAGGAGGAGCCGAAGATGAGCCAAAGGTTTTCTCCAAGCCGCATGATATGAACATGGCTCTCTTCAGTGGTAGAGACAGTAGGCTGGTAATGATTCCTCCCCATCCTCCATTGATTCCTCAGATCAAAGGAGAGACGATTGAGAGGAATCCTGATCCTGAGCTGATCAAGAAGAGGAAGCAGCCCTGTGATGAACCTGGGGTGAAGATTGATGAAGAGATGTACACCTGTGAGAACCCTCAGTGCCCTTACAGTGATGATCGGCTTCGTTTTATGGACAGGGCCTCGAGAAACAATCACCAGCTGAATTGCCCGTTTCGAAAAAATGACTCCACATCACAGAGATTTGTTGGGGTTCCAGACTGTCAGGTCGGCGATGAAATCAAACCGATTCTCTCTCAATCCTTTGCTCAACCAAACCTGTCTCCAAGCTTTAATGTCTCTGCACTGAATCTTCCTGAAGATGGGCATCACATCATATCCGATCTCATGTCCTATTACAGCATGGATCATCCAGGGAGCAAGGATCCCTTGAACATGAAATTTCCAGCAGAATCCCATATCTTCCAACCATCACACAAAGCTCTGCATGATGTGGATGATGACCTCTTTTGTCAGGGAGTCATCAACATACCTGAGGAAACTGACAGTTTGCATCTGAATCACTCTGTGTTTCTGCCAAGTGAGATTCAGTTCCATCGAGGAAACGCTATCGGTTCTCCATCAGAATCTACCGGCCTCAGTTATGGCATCGGGGACTTTGGGTTCAGCTCTCCCTTCAATTTGGCAGCACCATCAGAAGCAGTGGACCATAATGTGAACCTGTTGCTGAAGAAAGATGCCTCCATGTGGTACCTGTGATATAAACTGGTTCCTCAATGAGGTAATTTCAAATAATATATAAGAACCAGCTGGAAAAGGCTGATCCTTCATGTGTTCTTGTCATCCAAGGTTAAGGATCTTCCTTCTGAGGTTGTTCTTTTTTCTTTTCAGTCTCATTGGACTTGTCAGACTTGGGCAAGATGGGTTCAATTCAATACAGATAGGATCTTGAAGGAGTATTACTCTTGACTGTGGTAAGAACCATGCCTCTTACCAGGTACTGCCGTTGTGCAATAATTTAAGACTGATGTTCCTGTGGGAACATTTTATGATGGCATGTACATGTAATGTTGTGCAGTAGTATACTAATTTGAGACTGATTTTGCTGTTTCTTGAGATATTGCTCGAAGCCTATCCTTCTGATAATCCTTGTAGAATTACTACTTTGTCCAAATCAGAAGACCACCCTGATCGCAGTCTTGCAGTCATTGTTTCAAAGAGGAAAAATCTGAACAGAGAGTATGACTAAATACATTCCATCAGTCATGAATTCACAAATACAGTCAAAGGTCGTTTGCCAGAGTCCCTGCGACCACTGTTTAACTGAAAAACGTAGCTTTCTATAGCAAAAGGGCAGCCGTGCAAGTTCACCATCTGTACAGACATGTACCGATGAATCCGAAACTCATCCAAAAATCATCGAAATCTTGCCCTTGAGGCTAGTCATCTTCTCATCAGTGGCCTGACTTCGGTTAAGCTCTTCCGGAAAATACATGCTGTTTCTGAAAAGGTCGTGGTTCCTTTTCGGCCAGCATCCTCTACCACAGTTTCTCGAGTAGGAACCTGCAATCCTGCATTCTGGTTACATCTTTTCTCCTCCCTCTTTTCCTTCTACCTCCAGCAACACTACCCCTGCTCGTCCTTCACCATTTCATTTTCGTTCGGATGATCGGTGTTTTACTACGTTTCACAAGTTTCATCTTGGATGCAGTGCTCACGCTGGAATCACGAATCAAGGCAACCAGAGAGTGGAATTAGTTTACTCCACTTCTTGTTAGTTAAGTAGAGAAGGCTTTGGCATTTTGATGATACCCACCCTATCCAGCCGGTCAGAGTAACTCATATTTTGGCTCCTACCAAAAAAAAAAAACTCATATTTTGGCGTTTTTGGATGTTTTGGACATATAAACCCCGTTGAAGATGCAAAATTGCTATATCGAATGAATGTTCATCGAGTTATCAACCTAAATATGCAAATGCCACATGAATTGGAGCCTCAATGAAAATTATGAACGATTGATGTTAAATGCATGAGCCGATTTCCTATACGCCCGGTTCCCATATTCTCGAGCGGTCATTCCTCTCATCGGGTGGATTGAGACATGAAAGAATAGGATGAGTGATTATTACAACAGAATAGTCATTCCATTTTTCTTTTGCACAATCAAACGGGGGAAATGAAGCGATCGGGTCCGATTCCGATTCCGATTTCTTTCCTTTTCTTCCAATCAAAGGGAGCCTAGTGTAGCCCCCTCCGCTTCTTGGGTCTCTGTCTTGTAGGGTTCCACTTTCAGCAAATCTTGGCCCAATTTATATATATATATATATATATATATAATTGGAGCCTTTCGTTAATTAGCCAAGAATATATACAAAATGTGCAATGGATGTATACGAAATTACATTGAAACCAGCTTAAGAAAAGCCTTTAAAGACGGGAAATTGATTAATTTTGCCCCCAGTCTAGGAATTTATCTAATACCATCGCTGATCATGTTTAAGACTAAGGCTTGCAAAAATATGGGGCGGCATGGAACTGTTCCCAAATATTATGAAATTCCTTTCTTGTCATATGCAATAGACGAAGCAGGTGAAAGTTAATTTGACAAGAATAGTCGGAATTGCCTTGGAACTCCTTAGATTGGTAATCCACTAGAGTCCTGTCTCCCAATTGCCCACACTTCTAGAGTACTGTAGTCGGACAAGAACATTGATCCGCATACTTCTAGTTGTAGGACATTCAAAGAATAGATGATGATGAGTTTCCGCCGTGATACCGCAATCCTTGCACAGTAAACTAGGGAGGGAATACCAATTTGCCAGCCTATCTTTTGTGGGCTATCTGTCCAAGATGACTAGACAACTGGTGAAGGAAGCACAAGGAATGTGACCATGAAACCATAAGGAGCTATACATGCCATCGAACTTTTAGTAAATTGGGCCTGATACTTTCCCAAATATCATGAATTTTAATATGGGTTTTTGAATCCCGGCAGAAGATATCAATTTCTTCTTTCTTCTAGAAAATGGAAAACGATTTTCTAGAGATTGGGAGGTGACGATAAGGAATACACGTATGTAGGAACTGAAAATTCTCTATTCTTTTTTTTTTTGGTACAAAAAAGGCACATAAATCTAAAAATTTCTTAGATCTATGATTTAACAATGTTTTCAGGCCGGTCCTCATTGTTTGAGGCTCGTGCTGAAAACCGAATAACCTATCGACTAATACAAATGTTGTCTGGCATTTTTATCCCAATTTGGCACTTATAGAGGTTGTAGATTTAAATGTTTTGGATATGAGTCAGTGAACAATTTTTCTTGGGCATACTCCGGTTGGGAGGCCCATTCTTTTTTCTTTTTCTGGTTCGTATCACCCGGTTTCTAAGAACTCGATAGATCGTGATCAGTTCAAGTTAAAGTCGAGTCGGTCTACTATGGAAAAAGCTCTCCATTCATGAAAGTTCTTCACGCGCAAATTCTTTAATCTGAAATTTTATTTCAGAGGGAAGGGTGTTGACCCGACGGTCACAACGGACTTTGTTGGGAGGGAGATATATGAATGATTTAGTTGGCCGACTCCCTTAGTCAACATATGGTAGTTTACTAATTGATTTAAAAAAAAGGGTAATTTTAATAATTTTTAATCATCCGTGTTTGAGTATTGCATACTAATTATATTATTAATGAATTTAAATTTGTCTTCTTCAACCTGTCTCTTCTAATTATTGCCCCCGTAACACGCATATAAGCTTCTCATCAAGTCTAATTATTTAAGAGAAAGAGGGTTTGGTGCAATGATCTCATCCTTGACAACCTGAGATCAAGAGATTCTGTGTTCAATTCACTAGTAAGATTTTTTGTAACCCTTCATTCCTCATTTCTTCCACTCCTTTTACGAACGATATAAAACTTCTCAATTTTCAATATTTGAATCAAGATTTTAGTTACAGTAAAGAGATATCGACCTATCCAAATAGAACTGAAGGGGGAGAAGAGAACTGTTAAAAGGACAAGAACACTTCCCCGTGAAGATTTTTGATTGACTGAGTCGTGTTTGTTGTCTCTACACCCTCGGCAGTTGTCCTCTCTCAGCTTGTTCCTCTGTCTCCCTTCACAGACTTCATGCACTTCTTCTCCCTCCCGCATAGAATATGTATTTCCTTAAACTAATCAAAATGTCACCAACCATAACACCCAACAACAATTTCAACTTCTTCCCCAACTTCTTTATTCCATAACATCATCATCTTGTTCTTCTTCTTCATCATTCAATTCAATCCTGCATCTGTTGGGTCATTCTTCCTAGTTTCCCAAGCAACTTGCTTTGCCTTCCATGGGACAGGACGCTAGAGGACTCCTAGATGACTACGAGGTGGTCGGTGTCCTCGGCCGAGGAGGCTTCTCGGTCGTCAGGAGAGGTATCCTGAGATCCAGCGACGACCAGAAGCCAGTCGCCATCAAGACCCTCAAGCGCTTGGTGTGGTCTCCCGCCCTGCTGCCCTCCCACGGCCAGACGGGGACAAGAAGAATGTGTTCGCACCATCACTGTCATTCCCGATGTGGAAGCAGGTCCCGATCTCAGACGCCCTCCTGACCAACGAGATCCTCGTCATGAGGAGGATCGTCGAGAACGTGTCCCCGCATGAGAACGTGATCGACCTGTACGATGTCTGCGAGGACCAGAACGGCGTCCACCTGATCCTGGAGCTGTGCTCGGGAGGGGAGCTGTTCGATCGGATTGTGGCTAGGCGGCGGTACTCTGAGGTCGAGGCCGCTTCTGTGGTGAGGCAGATAGCTCGGGGGCTGGACGCCCTCCACAGGGAAAACATTGTGCACAGGTATCAAGTAATAAAAACTAAACAAACCGTTAGATAACGAGGTTGACTTTTTTTTTTTTCAAGAGAAAACAATTATGACGACTTCAAATTCTGTGCAGGGATCTGAAGCCCGAGAACTGCCTGTTCCTGAATGAGCGGGAAGACTCCCCGCTGAAGATCATGGATTTTGGGCTTAGCTCGGTGGAGGAGTCCGACCCGGTGATCGGTCTGTTCGGGTCCATCGACTACGTGTCCCCAGAAGCTCTCTCTCAGGGCTCCATCAATTCCAAGACTGATATGTGGTCTCTGGGTGTTATTATGTACATTCTGCTCTCAGGGTACTCTGTTATGTCCCTAAACTTTTTCCAATTAATGCTTTCCCGGTCGATTTTCTGGTTCTGGACGTGTTTTCCGCCATCCATCTTCTCGTAATTGAGGTATCTGGAACATCGTAGTTGGATTGTGATTTGCCTGGTACACTTGCTCCGGAGTTTGTAGTGCTGATTTAGACTTTGGAAGGATGGTTCGAAATTGATGGTTGTTTTATTGTAAATGTCAGGTATCCACCGTTCACTGCCCAGTCCAACAAGCAAAAGCAGCAGATGATTATGAATGTACGTTCAGTTTTTCTGGTTTTTCGTTTTTCTTGAAAAGATTTTCCAGGTTACAATCCTTTTACAACCCAGCATGTTTCTGAAAAGGTGACCGCAATCTCCATATGATCATGTTGGTAATCGTAGTAATTTGATTATGTACAGGGAGAATTCAGCTTCGACGAGCGGACTTGGAAGAACGTATCTTCGTCTGCAAAGGACCTGATCTCAAGACTCCTCTCGGTCGATCCTCAAAGGAGACCAAGGGCCCAGGATGTATGCACACCAGATGAACTCTCTGAATGCATCTTGGTTGATGAACAGCCACTTAACCATTAATACCTTGAAATGCAGATTCTCAATCACCCGTGGGTGATCGGCGACTTGGCAAAGGAGGAGCAGATGGACCCGGAAATCGTTTCGAGGCTCCAGAGCTTTAACGCAAGGAGGAAGCTCCGAGCAGCAGCAATAGCGAGCGTGTGGAGCAGCACCATCTTCCTGAGGACGAAAAAGCTCAAGTCCCTCCTTGGATCCCATGACCTCTTGCCGGAGGAGCTCGAGAACCTGAGGGCCAACTTCAAGAGAATGTGAGTAGGAAATGGCACCCATCTGAACTCCTAGCTGTTTGGAAAGGGTTTTCCCTTAAAAAGAGTGAATCCATATCAGTAGAAAGATTTACTTCAGTGTCAACTGTGTTCGTTTTCCAAAACAGGAAAACGAAAACTGATGCTGTTCTTCAAAAAGAGATTCTTAAACGCGAGTCAGAAACTGCAATTTTTTACCGTTTGGCACACACCACTGAATCGGTTCTCGATGTGTATTCCTTCGCTGTTGGAAAACGACATATAGTTTCCGGAAAATGAACATTGTCTAAAGTCTAAACCACTGAATCGGTTCTCGATGTGTATTGCATGCTCAATTGGGAGACTGAATGTACATCTGATCCACGATCCATAGATGCGCGAACGGTGAAAATGCTACCTTGTCTGAGTTTGAGGAAGTCCTGAAGGCGATGAACATGCTGTCTCTCGTTCCCCTGGCACCACGGATCTTCGACCTGTTCGACAACAACCGAGACAGGACGGTCGACATGAGGGAGATCCTCTGTGGGTTCTCGAGCCTCAAGAACTCCCAGGGCGAAGATGCTCTACGCCTCTGCTTCCAGGTTCGACATAACTACCACATTCATCTTCTTCCGGATCCGGAAATCTTATGGAAACACTATGCTGCTTTTCCTGGTTATGGAATTTTGACACCTGAAAACACTGCAGATGTATGACACGGATCGGTCAGGTTGCATCACAAAGGAGGAAGTTGCTTCAATGCTAAGAGTGAGGTCCCCATTTCCTCGGCTCCCATAAATTAATAGGCCTTTACTAATCCAATCCGGGTTAATAGTATCTTGATCTGATACTGTCTGAGCAGGCGTTGCCGGAGGAGTGCCTCCCAGCGGACATAACAGAACCCGGGAAGCTGGACGAGGTTTTCGACCTGATGGATGCAAACAGCGACGGGAAAGTCACCTTCGAGGAGTTCAAGGCCGCTATGCAGAGGGACAGCTCCCTCCAGGACGCCGTCCTCTCTTCTCTTCGCCCGCAATAGACTCCGATTCTGAGGATTCAGTTCCTTCTCAGTCACATCAATAAGGTGAAGGATAACGAACGGAACCAGAAAATACATCTTGTCCTGAATTTATTCGCAAGTTTTCGTGTTTTAGGCAATCAAATGTGTTCCTGATCAGTTGGAGAAGTTCGATCGGTCTTGTGAGTAGACAATCCCTATCAAACCGAGGAAAGGAGAGGCATATGCAGCAAAAAGAAGTCTTCTGATCCACTGGACAAGGCAGTCTCCGTTTTACTACTGAATCTCTGTCTTGATATGTTGCTGGCTAGAGTCTGTTACTTGAATCAAACTTAGAACCATGTTGAATATTTGACGATACATTCTGAATCTTAGTTTAAAAAAAGCCACGTGTGTATTAGAAATGGTGCACAATTCTAGAACTTTGATCTGCAAGGAGAAGCCCGTAGATATTGTTGAGTGACAAGTAAATTATGCGGATGAAGGTAAATGTAACTGTTAGGTAGAGGAAGCCACCGGGTAGAAGTTTTTTCAACCACATGTTAAAACCCACCTCACCAACCATGAACTATTCTAAATATGTAATGGACCTCTTGTGCAAGTATGCCCAAAGGGAATAATTCCATTGCCTTCCTCCTCTCATATATTACCACAATTCAATTCAGTCCATTGAATTCTCCAGCTCCTAATCATTCTAAACACTCTCATCCTTCTTCGTCATACTATAACCATTCTACAATTCTCAAGCCAACCCATCTGTGATATCAGAGCAGAATCCAAATGCAACTTGGTGTAAGTTTATCATGGCCGAGTGCGTGCTCCATTCATCTGTTATGGTACCGATTTTTCGAGTTGAAAATTTCGACTGTTGGTTCATCAAATGAGAAATTATTCTTACGCTCACAATTTATTGGATATTGCAAGTAATGCATGTACTGTCCTCAAGAGACATCTAATTTATCTTCTACGTTAAAGAAGGAACTCAGGGAGAATCGGCAAAAAGATCCTCAAGCTCTACTTATTCTTCAGTTAAGTTTGATTAAAGAGCTCTTTCTAGAATCATGGAAGTGAATACTGCCAAGGAAGCATGAGATAAGTTGCTAGAGGAGTTTCAAGGCAATGGAAATGAATTTGAGTTGAGATGATACTTGAAAGGAGGAAGGCAATTGATTTTCTTAAAGCACACACAAGAGGTACATTGCATTTTTATACCGGTTCAAGATAGGTGTGGTAGGTTTAACTTGTGGTCGAAACACTTCTATCTAGTAAATTCTTCTTAATTATATCACCTTTATCTACACAATTTACTTGTCACACAAAAAGATATCTACGAGCAATTTAGACAATTAAAATTTTAGAATTATGCACCATGTTCTAATACACGTCCTTGGTGTACAATTTCCTAACTCGAATTTCTTCTCACAATAACTCAGACTTCACTCTTGGCATTACCTTCGTGAAAATGCCCAGTAGTTATTCTTTCATCTTTTAATGTTTAATCTCTATCTCTTTATTAACCACAACATCTTTGATGAAGAGATACTTGATACTTATCTGTTTAGATTTAAAGTGAAATGCATGATTCATCGTCATTGATATAGTTGACTTGCTACGGCAATAAATCCTCGTAGGTTCAACTTGTTTCTCCCCCCATGTCTTCAAGTATGCGCTTGAACTATATAGCTTAAATTCTTGCCATTGTCTCTATAACGTATTCTGCATTAGTCGTTAACTGTGCTACTATTTCTTGTTTCTTTATTGCCCATGAGAATATTCTTGAGTTAAGTGTGAACGCATAGTTTGATGTGCTTTTCATATCACCAACCGATCCCACCCAATCACTTTCAGTATGGCTAGGTAATCTTGAGTTAGAAGTGAATTCGTATAATATGCCATAGTTCTTTATTCCTTGCAAATATTTGAGAACTCTTTAGTAGCACCGTAATAAACTTTTTTGAGACTTTGCATGAATCTTGATAGTAAGCTAGTTGCATATGTGGTGTCGAATCATGTGGTTGTCAAGTAGAGTAGACTTCTAATGAGACTTCTGTAAACTGAATTGTTTGTATCTGATGTGTTGTCTTCCAGTTTGAGTGCTTTGTTATTGTCTAAGTGTATAACTATCTTGAACTTATTGATGAGATATTCTGCATTTTTATTATGAAAGATGAATTCCATCTTCTTGTTGATTGATTTCTATTCTCAAGAAGTAGTGTATTAATCTCAAGTTGATCATCTTAAACATCTTTATCATGTCTTTTTTGAAGTCCTCAATAATCTTTTCATTTTCTCTTGTATAAATAATATCGTTGACACATATAGAGACAATGAGTATGTTGTTCGTACCTTGAATATTCACGTAGAGTGTTGGCTCACTTTTGCTCCTCTTGAATACTTGCTCAATGAAGTAATTGTCAACTCTACTATATTGATATTGCTCCATGTACATCTTTTCATCAATATAGTCATTAAGGGATGCTAATTTTACATTCAACTGGTTAATTCCATCTTTTTGACTTGCAAGTGCGATTAGCACCCTTGTCATATCCATGCATGCAATATGTGCAAATGTCTCATTGTCGTATGCTCCAAACTGTTGTGAATAAGCTTTAGCTTTATGCTTTTGGATTGATCCATCGGGATTGTAGAATAGTTGTAATAAAAGGTTAAGCACAATGCAAGGCTAGAAGCAAAATGTTATGCACAATCGTTTGGAGTCAGATCAGCGAGACAATTGTTCATGATATATGCATAGACACGATAAGGGTACCGATATCACTCGGTGCTAAAAAAAACTGGAGGATCTATTGTTTAGATGTAAAATCAACATTCCTTAATAGTTATCTTGACAAAGAGATCTATATGGAGCAATTTCAAGATTTTGCAGTGGAAGGGTAGGAAGACAAGATACTCAAGTTAAAGAAAGCTTTGTACCTACTAAAATAAGCTCCTTGAGCCCGGTACAATAGAATTAATAATTACTTCACAGAGTAAGGATTCAGGAGGAGTAAATGTGATTCAACACTCTATGTTAAGACTAAAGATATGAATAATACATTCATTGTCTCCTTGGACGTTAATGATCTTAATTATATAGGAAATAATGAGAAGATGATGGAGGATTTCAAGAAAGACATGAAGAAGACTATGGATATGATCAACTTGAGATTAATGCATTATTTCCTGGGAATAGAGATCAGCTAATAAAAATATAGAATCTTCATCGCCCAAAAATATGCAAAAAGTCTTATTAATCGATTCAAGATGAATGGCTACAAAATCCTGTTGACAACAACAAAACATTCAAAGTAGAAGATGTAACATTGAAGGCAAACATTTCAGTCTACAGGAGTCTTATTAGAAGTCTACTCCACTTGACCTGACATCATGTATATAATTAGCTTGCTATCAAGGTTCATGTAAAGTTCCAACCAAATTCATCCTAGAGTAGCTAAAAGAGAGCTCAAATATTTATGAGAAACAAAGAATTATGACTTGTGGTACAAATCCACTAACTCAAGTTTACTTGGATATAATAATAGTGATTTTGCAAGATCAATAGATTAAATGAAGAGCACATCGGGCTATTTATACACACTTGCCTTGGGAATATTCTCTTGGGCAACAAAGAAACATGAAATAGTGGCACAGTCATTAGTAGAAGTAGTATACGTTACAGTAGCAATAGCAATAAATCAAGTTATAAGGCTTAAAAACGTACTTGAAGACATGAAAGAGCAACAAGCTGAAATCACCACGACTTATTGCAATAGCGAGTTGGCTATAACAATGGCAAAGAATGCTATATTTCTTAGTAGATCCAAACACATAATTTTTAAGAATTACTTTATTAAAGATACTAAAGCCAACAAGGAGATGGAGCACAAATACTGCAAGACTGAAGAACAGTTAGCTGATATTTTCGTGAAGGTATTTCCAAAGTAAAATTGGAGCTACTGTAATAAAATATTGGAGTTAGGAATTGTACACTAAGGAGGAGTATTAGTAATCCTGCACAGTAGACGATTGTAGATATTCTTGAGTGACAAGTAAACTATATGGATGAAAGTAAATTATGTAATATAAGTAAAACCCATCACACCAATCACAAACTACGAAAGAATGTAATGGACCTCTTATGTTCGAGTAAGTGTACTAAAAAGGAATTCAATTGCTTTCCTCCTCTGAAGTACAACAACAACTCAACTCATTCAATTAAATTCTCTAACTCCTAATCATTCTAAACACCTTCATCCTTCTTACTCATGCAACAACTACTATATAATCCTCAAGACAAACCATCAGTTCCAAGCAACCATGAAAATGAGGCCCTCGACTCGTTGACTCCAAGGAAGCTCACAACAAAACAGTATCGTATGACCGTGATGGTTAGCACTTGTGAAAGGAGCAAATGGAACTTGACAATCATTCTGCCTATATGCCCAGATCAAGTCTTATTGCATCCCCGAAGTGAGCATAAGATATCATTGGTCATGCATAAGCCCAAGACTCATTGGTCATGGGATCATCAGGATGGTGGTCAGATTGTCCTCTCTAGGTCAAAAGGATCTGATGGAAGTTTTAGGCAGTGTTCAAGCACATAAACCAACCATATCACGCTTTTGACCTGTGAGGTTTTAAGGTCCATTTAATCTCCGTGGAGCCCTGGTAATGCACACAAAGATCACGAGTTCAAAACTCATTGATTCTTATGAATCCAAAAAATTGATAAAAATTTCAATTTTGTACAAAAAGGAATGCATCGGTTGTCCAACTCAAAATAAATGAAATCTAGAAATAGAAAATAATAAGAATGGTGAAACAGTTCATAAATAATTGAAAAATATGAACTACCACTAAAATTTACAATAAAATGAAAAAAATATCATTTGAACTCCCTACAGGATAAAATTTTGTAAAACCATGGCACCAGTTGGTACTTTGCTCAGAAAGCCATCTCCACTAGAAAAATTGCCCCGTTTAATTGAAAACGAATATTGTTGACTTTTCTGCTCAAGCAAACCTTTGTAGGGTCTTTTGGGCCTCTGGATGACCCATTTAGGTAATGAAATCCAATTCCATCAATCCAACATATTACCCTTTTAACTCCAGGCCTCAACATGATGAGAGTATTGTGTAGAATGTGCACATTATCTAATAATACTGATATAATTTTATAGATTAATAAAAAACTATGTTAAGCTTTTTTAATAAAATCCTAAAAATTTTAAAAAAATAACTTTAGAAATAACTGAATTTTATTAATTTGTAACACTATATTAACACTGTCTATAATACGTCCATTACATTCAAGACTTTCTCCAACATGACAATTCATTTTCGAAATACAACTTACAAGTAGAGTTCTAGACATTCAAAACTTGATTTAATCCTCGTATGGTCGACCCTTACCCTTGCTTTTCAAATGGGCCTAACTGTGAGTGGACATCTTTCGATGAGGTTTTAATGTCACTACTTGGCGATACTGTGGAAGTTTCCGTATCCCGTTCTTGTATTGTTTAATTTATCTTAGCAAGGTCCCCGGGGGACAACCCAGTGGTGAGTAAGGTCTTCCTTACCTCCCAGGTTCTGGGTTCGAATTCTCGGAGACACGAGCCCGTCAAGATTATCCTGATTTACCTGGTACACGTGGTTTGAGGGCTATTGCGTGTACCTCGAGGAGGAGGTGTTGCAACTACCGCTGGTCGGGCTCGGAAGACGCTCGGATACCTCGGTTATAACAAAAAAATTATCTTAGCAAGTCCAGGGGCATCTGCTGATGTCTTCACGATAAAAGATTATGCAAGTGAAAGAATAAGTTGATTTATTTCAACTCTATGTGACATGGGAGAGGGAATTCAATTCCCAAACCGTACAAGTAATCTTTTTCTTGTCACCTTTCAATCGGGTCATCAAGGTCCTCTTCCTTAACTTACTCACCCTGGAAACTGTCTCAAAACTATGCCAAATTGCGTTTATTCCTCCCTGCCATCCCATGGCATCTACCCAATATTTCCTCACCACTTCAAATCAAAAAGTCGATATGGTCCTCGACTAAAACAGGTACTAGCCCGCTCTGGCCACCAATAAGAAGGTCCCGTTACCGTGAATTCAGTCATTCACAAGATTTAAAACCGATACCTTACTTGAAAGAGAGAATTATCGAACTATCTCAACTAACTCATGCCGATGCTTTCAATAGGCTTTTGAACTCTTATAGAGCAGATAAAGTCGGCCCCTCTACTGAAAATGCAGCTTGCAAACTGCCTCCATTGGAATCTAGCCTTTTAAGTTTACATTGTTGTCTTGATCCACATAAATAAATAAATACATATGCATGAGAATTAAAATCGATGGCCGGCAACACACGTATAAGCTAATTCAAGCTTCACCCATGCATCCTCCTCTCTTCTTCTCCCTATTCATTTGTCCTGATCGCAGCCGTCTGATTCTCCTCTTCCCCCCCTTCACCATGGATTTTAAAAACTCCCACGAACTCCTAACTCTAACCAGTAAGTCTCTCAAACACCATCACCAATGAGCAGCATCAGCAGACGAAGACATGGCCGACTCTCCCTCCTCCTCTTCTCCCTGTGCATCACTTCTCTAATATGCAGCATCGGCAGCAGCAACGCCGGCGGCCACCACCCCATGCATCGGCTCAGCTCCTGCCTGGCTGAGCACGGCGTTGGAAACTTCACCATGTTCTATAATGTCACAGGTCTGGCTAGCACCGGCCCCAGTCATTACAACAACTCATCCTCTACGTACTATGAGCTGCTCGAGTCTTCGATCCATAACCTACGCTTCTGGGGGCCGTCGGTTCCGAAGCCCGGGGTGATAATCCTGCCGGAGAGCCTGGACCAGCTGGTGAGCACCGTGAGCTGCTGCAGGCAAGGCTGGTGGGAGATTCGTGTGAGGTGTGGCGGACACAGCTACGAGGGGACTTCCTCGGTGGCCACGGATGGAGCTCCGTTCGTTATCATCGACATGATGAACCTCAACAGGGTCGAGGTGGACTTGCCGGCTGAGACAGCATGGGTGGAAGGCGGGGCTACCCTCGGCGAGACTTACTCGGCCATCGCGGAAGCTAGCCAGCTCCATGGCTTCTCCGCCGGGTCGTGCCCGACGGTTGGCGTTGGCGGTCACATCAGTGGAGGCGGGTTTGGCTTGCTGTCCCGGAAGTACGGGCTGGCTGCTGACAATGTGGAGGATGCGCTACTGGTGGACTCAAGAGGGAGGGTGTTGGACCGCAGGTCTATGGGGGAGGACGTCTTCTGGGCCATCCGAGGCGGTGGTGGCGGCATCTGGGGGATCGTCTACGCATGGAAGATCAAGCTCTTGAGGATCCCGGAGAGGGTGACGGGTTTCATAGTCTCCAGAAGGGAAACGACGACCGAGGGAGCTGGTGAAAGCAGCGGCCGGATAGCGGAGCTGGTGAATAAGTGGCAGCATGTAGCTCCCAGCTTGGATGGTGATTTCTACTTATCGTTTTCATCGGTGCCGGCCTCCCCGAGGCCGGGGGCATGCCAGGGATATCGGCCACCTTCAAGGGCTTCTTCCTGGGTCCTAGAAGCCGAGCTGTCTCAATCCTGCACCAGGTTTATAGAATTTCAAATCACCATAATCGATTGCACTAAGATCAATGTTGTCAGATAACCTGCATTGCTTTTGAAGATCCATCTTGGAAAATTAGTTAAATAGGAAAGTAATATATGCAAGGTGACTCAAACCTACGGTCTGACATTATAACAGAATTCTGTCATAATCGTTCGTACAGGTGTTCCCAGAGCTCGCTGTGGTAGAAGAGGATTGCCAGGAGATGAGCTGGATTGAGTCGATCCTCTTCTTCTCCGGCCTCGGCCAGGGAAGCTCGGTATCAGATCTCAAGAACCGGTTCTCACAGGACAAGCTGTACTTCAAGGGGAAGTCGGACTACATACGATCCCCGATCCCGATCGCCGGCATCGATTCAGCCCTAGACATACTGGTGATGGAGCCCAAAGGGTACATCATATTGGACCCCTACGGTGGCATCATGGACAACATAAGCAGCGACTCCATCGCATTTCCCCACCGGAAAGGCAACCTGTTCACCGTCCAGTACCTCGTGGAGTGGCATGAGGAGGACAATGAAGGCTCGAGCCAGGGCTACATCAACTGGATCCGAGGTTTCTATGACTCCATGGCACAATATGCCTCGGGCGCCCCGAGGGCTGCTTACATCAACTACATCGACCTCGACCTCGGAGTCATGGGGCTCGAGCTAGACCGTGGTGGCGGAGGAGACGTGGAGGCAGCGAGGATGTGGGGGGAGAAGTACTTCCTCGGGAACTACGAGAGGTTGGTCGCGGCGAAGACGATCATTGACCCGAACAATGTGTTCAGAAACGAGCAGGGCATTCCTCCGATGGAAGTGCTGAGCAGCAACACATGAGGCTACGATGTATGTGTGTCTGTATGTGTTTGTGTGTGTTTGTATGTATGTGTACATGAAGACAGAAGCTTAGCGGGCGGCGCCAGGCAAGATACGGAGCTCTGGAAGTGGACGGATTGTTAAATAGGGACAACCTCGGCTGCCGGCCGCCGACCCCGCCGCATCAAACTCATCTGTCACTTGGCTTTCTATACGTTTTGATTTCTCAGCTCCGGTCGGTGTTCATGTTCACCTCAGCTCCTAGATTGCACGAACATGCGTTGTGACGTGAGGAAAAGGTTTACCTTAGCCAAGCGATTAGACATGGTTTTGAGTTTATGGATATCGTCGAGTATACACAGAAAAAAGATTGTGGAAACAATTCCATCATTCTAAGGGTGGGTTTGATCTTAGTATTATTAAATTAAGGAAAATATTAAGATTAGGGGAAAATTTTAAGTCATAATAAAATTTTCTTGAAAATGGGCTGGAAATGAGGAGAGAATATTACGTGTAATGAGCAGTATATCATACGATAACACTGACATGGTATCGTAAATCAATAAAACTCAATCCAGTCCGGTGGGCCATTGTGGATTTAACTTCATTTGGGACTCACTACCGTCAATGGTCGATCAACCGAAAGAAAATTCGAGTTCCCGGGATCGTGTCTCGGCTATTTAGGATGAACTTGTCCAAGATAATCTCAACTTTGAACGTCGAGTTGTGGAGTCACCAGCTAGTCGTCGGGAAATAAATTTTAGAGACATTCATCAAATTTAATCAGCGCACACCATGGGGATTGAGCCATGGCTGCAACGTCTCCATTAGAGCCCCCAAAAGCTCTTAAGGATTTCAGATAGCATCAGCTCCAACTCTAGACTCTTGGCTAACCGTGCCAGACAGCCAGTCGACAGTGCGTCGTTAAGAGCTCCAGGACGACTCCGAGACGACGTCTCCAAGAGGAGATTCCCGAGTTTGTTGAATGAAGGTAGTGCTTGTTTTGATGTAAAGTGTCACTGTTGTTATTGTGAAGTTAATTAAACCCGGCAATTTTTGATACGACGACGCGGTAACTCGACACGATACGACACAGAGTTAGGTGGATTTAGGTCAAGTCTGTTTAGACACGAACACGTTCTGACACGATAAATATGCGTGTTTAAATAGGTTGAACATGTATGACCTGACAATACGCATTTAAACACGTTTATTAAATATATTTTACTATTTGTATATAAATATTGAACCTATTTAATATATTTATATATGAAAATTTTATAATATGTTTCATTATTGTCAGATGTTATGCAATCAATTAATCTTACTTATTTATGATATTAATTGTCTGTAAATATAAATATTTCAGTAGTAGTATAATATATTATTAGAGTACAACTGTATATAATAGATATTCTATATTAAATACGTCAACCCAGTTTAAACACGATTTAAAAACTACCGTTTAGACATGAACACATTTAAAGACGAAAAATAAATATGTCATGTCTAGGTCATTAGGATTTCGAATCCAGACACGTTTAGACACGATACATTTAAATACGATATGACACAGTTTATCAGGCCTAAAGTTAATTGGAATATGAAATTAACCATGACGTTATAGTGTGGTTAGTAGTATCTTCACATCCAAGACACAACATTTTCAAATCACATCAACTTTACAGTCATCTTGTATTCTACAGCAAACTTTACATCACTTCAAACACAACAATCTCACATGAAAATTTTACCATGATTCATCCTTTCCCTGTAATCATGACATCCCCTGTAATTTGCATTGTAAAAAATTGCAGCAAGCAGTAACACTCGGACAAGGTTGACTACCCAACAGATTTGCTCATAATGCTCTTGATGTAGCTAATTACAAATGCATAAACTAGGGAAGTGTTGAACGCATATCATGTTACTGTACTTCGCTACGTGTGAGTGCAGGCGATTAATAAGTTTCCGGTATGCAATTCCCTGTGATGCGCCCAGAAAAGATTTTCAGATAATGGAGCCAAGGGGAGAGAACGTCATCGAAGCAGCACCTCCATCGCAGAGAAGCAATCCTCCCGACTCCACTCGACTCTTGTGTATCACCTTGTCGAACAGCAGGCTCTGAACTGATGCCTGTACGTGATACGCATCAACACCATGCTGGCCTGTCCTTGAACTCCCGGGGAAACGCTCGTCTCTTGGGGGGTCGGTCTCCAGGCTCTTGATGTACTTCCTGATGTCCTGCTGAAGACTGTAGTATGAACTCGGCCTGCCAGAGAAGGAAAACTGGCATTTTCGACCTTCTACATTCGTGCTGCTGGAGCTGCCTGGATCAGAGCTCTGGCAACGAGGGTCGACTGTTCGGAAAGTTGGATGTTCGGGCTGAGCTGGATCTGGTCTGCTTCACCTGTATCCTGCAAATGTGAAGGCTGCTGTTCTCAGCTGAGTAGACACTTCATTTGTGTTCTTGACAGGGAAACATAGATCCGATGTCGGGCACATCGCACACAGTTCGATTCTGTTCAGTTTTTGTTTAGACTAGGAAGAAAAATGTTTTGTTGCTCTCTGTGAACAAGGTTTAGAAAGATTCTTGCGATGCAAACATATTTTCTTCATACTCCATAGAAAAGTGGAAAAATGGAAAACTTACTGTAGTTCAAAAACCTAAGAGGGATACTGAAATATACAGCAAGAACACACCTGCACAAATCACTTTAAAAACTAATCCATGATATTGACTGACTTAAATTTATGATGCCATGCTGTTATTTAAATCCTGAATGTTGAGCTTTTCTTTCTCCCAAAAATTTTCAACCTTCTACGAGAATAAACATCTAGCTAAAGAGACTCGACGGAGAAGAGGAAGGATTGATCAAGGATCTTTGACATCAATCTAGAAGGACCCATGATCGAGGCCGTGAAGATTGCTGTTGATGGCTAGGCGGGGGTTCAGAGATTCTCTTGCACCACAATTGCCAGAGAACCCTTGTTCAGGAGCCCACATCACATCTTTTGAAGAGATTAAGAATAGGTGTTTTGTTAAGTAGACAGACTTTATTAAAGAAGATTAAAGCAGAGGAAGAAACCAAGAAAAGCCCAATATTGATGAACCATTCATGCTGTTTAACCTAAAAATTATTAGTTTGAGGAGACAGACCTGGTTACCATAGAAATGACCATTGACATCACACGTGACTGACATAGTTGAATGTGCTCCAAACATGGGCTTAGTCTCGCTGACAACGGGTCTGGCATCTCCGACAATTTTAAGTGGCGGCTCCTCAGGTGATGAGAAATCTGAACTATCAAAAGTTGACAGGGAAACACACTCGTCAAAGTATGCCATGGCCTCTTCCGTCAAGCGTTTCGACATCTTTCTTCGTTCAATGCTCGCCTGATTACGCACAGCAACGAAAATTACTAGGGGAGATCATCCATAATCAGGACACAATTAAAATTGGCATTCTCACTCTCTTGGGCAGATTTCTGAAATGATATATGTATATTTTGCATTAAAACATGACTTCAATTCCTAAAGGGCTTACTCTTCTTGCGGGACGGTGCTTCTGGGAGTTGGATGCCCTAGGGTCGGGAAGTATCTCCTTCAGTATTCTGCTTAGCTCTTCACCCCGATGCTCTTCAACAGCAAGGTCTGCTCGTAATTTTCTAGTGCGTTCCTGGGACTAAATCTCACAGTAAGTGACCAAACTTTATGCCAAAACACAGTAGAGGTTTCAAGGAAAATCAACTTAGTGAACGGAGTCCATGGTGGGGAAAGGGCGAAGGCAGGGAGCTAGACAGCCATTATTTTAAAATTTTGATCTTTTAAAGGAGGAAAGTTAATGTACGGACCCAACTCGTGGAGCTTGCTTTAGATTCTACAACGGCACTCTCCATAGATTGAAGATGGAGGTCAGACCCACAACAAAGAGTTCATATTTGGACCTGGACCTCGTCCATGGAATAAATTAACCCACACAACAAGCTAAGTGAATGCCTCAATTCTCGAATCTCAGAGCCCAACTCTAAGCAATGAGCTAAAGGTTAAATCATTTGTATTTCCAAATTTTTTCTACTATGTAAAGCCAAATCATAAATGCATGAAACTCCAAAACTTATACAGCAAATATCTTCAAAGAAAAAGAAGAAGAAGAAGCTACCTACCTGCTCCAGCTTTTTTGCATATTCACTTCTGATGTCCATAACTAGTTCAACGGCACCAGGATTTACCAGATCAGGAGGGATATCCACAATATCTGAGCTCGCAATGGCAGTAGAATGGTTCCTTCTAATAGCCTGAAATCATAACAAAAAGAAGCTGTCCATACAAAGACAAATGACTGCAAAACACATAACAATATTCCAATGAGATGAGAATGGCATCACAGAGCAGAGACATTTGCATGAAGCACATAGTTTGGCTCATCTTAATATCTTTCTCAAATATACCTCTAAGAGCAGTGCGTGAATAGAGATAAGGAAATCCGTTTCTGATCTACTTCTTGAACTACTCAGTTCCCTGACACTTATTGAAATGGCAATTCAATTATAACCATCGCTAGATGGTAAGAATATAATATGATTAGCTTATTCCAAATACTAAGGCATGTAAGGTAATATGACTTCATCACCAATAATAACGGTTTTCAGCAAGCTTCACACAATGGTGTTTAACTTGAAACTCTCCAAATCAACAGACAAATTAGTTATCACACAGTATAGAAGCAAGAAATTAGATTTAGCTCATAAAAAACCAAAATTCATACACTTTCTAGGTCACTCTGAATATCAGATATCGCTCGCCTCACTTCAGATCGGACAGTTTCGTATATGCTTGAACTTGTGGCCCGCTCTCCCAGCTGATTTCCTTGCACCGACTGCTGAATATTCAAAATCAAGCATTTAATGACAGAGTGCGCAAGCAAAAAAACCCTCCTGGGATATGTCAAAATGTATGAGAAGAGAGAAATGACATAGCAAAACAGAAAAGTTTCAAACCTTCATTTGTTCACACACTGCTTTTATCGTCTTCTCTTCGACTTCCGAGAAAGAACCCACCAAGAGTCCATCTTCCCATTTAGGAAACTCCACGCGGGACTAAAAAGGATACATACACAACAGACCAATTTTGAGGAGTCATAAGTTCCTTGTCTTTACAAACTGCCAGAAAACCCAAGTTCTTATATATAACCTGAGCTCATACCTGACTTTCTGGATTGGCAGATGGCTCAGTGGGTGGATGTTGACTGGACCAGGTTCGCAGAGTTTTCGCTTGGCCTGGATCAACACTTTCTATACTACTCCTCGTTAGATTTAAGCTTGACCTGTTTCTCCAGCTCCTTAGTGGACTAGTTTCCAGCTCAACTTCACTCTGCATATAACAAAAAGCATAACAGTCACCTTCTTTAAGTAGTAACTGCAACAGGGCGGATCTAAGCATTGATAGCTGACTGATTGTCTAATAACTTCTGGAAATCTAAAGATCCTACACAAATTATTCACAGACCAGCTAAACCTGAACAGCCAGTTGCACACTGCAATCAATCATCAAATCGAGTTAGAATTTTTTCCTCCAATTTTATGGGAACATATCAATGAGGAATGGAGGGATCAGAAGAAAATAAACCGAACCTCGGAGCTCACAGCAGCAGGCCTCCTCGAGACTGGCCTCTGCGACACAGAGCGGGCCCTCCCCCTGGAGACACTCCGGCCGATGCCAGAAGGATTTGATAGATTCCTGGACGCGGACCTCCCCCTCTTATCATCCCCCAAACTGCCAACCCCGCCACTTCCGCCTCCCGATTTTGCTCCACCCATCCGATTCGACTCAATTTTGCTCCAATCACCATCTGCGCTCAGCTTCTTTGACCGGGAACAGCCGCCCCATTGCACTCCGGCGGGGAGGACCCGCCGCTGAAAAACAGGGGGTTGTCCCTCTTGTTCGAAAAATCTGACACCTCGCTGCTCCTCGAGAAGGCACTGACGCTCCTGGACCTCCTGGGCGGCGCGGGCTTCTTCTCGGGAGGTGGCTCCCTCCCGGCAGAAAACGACGACGACGGCGAAGAAGCGGCCGCGCCACCCCTCCTAGTGGCGGATCTGAAGGCCGATACCGCCATTACAGGGACGAGGCGGAGCAGCAGGGAATGGGAATCGAATCGACGCAGATGAAAGTTGGAAGCTTTTGAGGGAAGAGACAAAAAGAGGAACCTGGGTATTGGAGAAAGCCACCGGGGGATGGAATCGTTGTCGGCTTTTGGGCTTTTCCGTCACGAAGGATACGGTGGGCTCTTTGCAGGTTGGTACGTACGACTATGGAGGTTGGCTAGGCCCTGGCCCTGCCCTTCAGCTTCTGCTTCAGATGGGGGCACTCAGGAGTTTTGCTTCAAACTGTGCGACAATTACAGAGCTGTGTTAATTGCTACGTTATCAAACACGGATTGTCTCTACCCACGAACAATCATTTACCGACCGGTTCGGGTGTTACATGTGAGAGTTTTAAGGAGTTTAATTATGGCAGCTCCACTCCGTCGAGAGCATTACATGTAACGGATATATTACAATATGAGTAAGATTCGGTTATTTTTAAAGTTATTTTTTTCTTATTTTATAGATTTTATTAAAATGATACCGAATCGTAAATGTACGTGACACGATATAAATATTGTCACGTGATATATCCGTTAAACCTCCTCACTCGACAAAGACTGATGATCCCTTTGTTTGCCCTTGAGGCTGGACACCCGTCGTGCATGGCTGTCGTCGACACGTGCTGTGAGGCGTTGAGTTAAGCCCCGCACGAGCACAATCCTCGTGCTTAGTTGCCACTGTAAGAGTTTGAAATCCTGAAATTAGAGAGAATGCATTACAATGTTTCTAATAATTTAACTGTAGTAATATGGAGGCGAAATGGTTGTAAATTAGTCATTTTGAAAATTCCACGTGGAAATTTTCACCCAGTACGGCTGAAAAGTTTTTAATTCTTGTGAATAAATGTAAAGTTTGAATTTTAAACGAAAAATCCGAAGAATACACTAGGTCAAAGAAGGTCCCATTGCTTTGAATGTAAAGTTCGTGCCGTTATAATACATACGTAAAAACTTTTACAACCAACTTTATCCGAACTTACCAAACTTTATTGTCTACCACCTTTATATTTTTCCAAACACCACAACATGACGTTCCAACCTATGAGGAGGAATCCGGGAAGTTCATCCGAGGATGGTGAAACTCAATGGAAACATACGAGCACGAGTTTAGAGGGGCGAAAGGAGAAAATTCAACATAAAAATTGATAAATTTGAGTGAAATTTATATAATATTTCATAAAATTTATCGAGTTCAGTGGATCGCTTGTCCCTAACTCATCCCCGATTCCTTCTAATATTAACATTTCTCACAGTACAATTAACCCTGTACAAGATGGGCAGCACAGTAGTTTTTGCAGTAAATTATGGAAGGTGGAATGCTATTATGGAGTTCTTGTTGGATCCAACCAGAGATTTTTTTTTTCTCTGTGGCCTCGCAAGGAGAAAGTCTTAATGAATTGATCATATCATACAGAAAATATTGACATAGTATATACATTCAATTATAATTTATTATTTATATATTTATCTAACTAATGTTCACATTTTAGTATATTTTTTAATATTTTTTTAGAAAATTTTAAGATTTAATAATTATATCTATAAATTATTGACTACCTGTCAAATTCTTATTCGATGAACACACCACGTTATCATTGAGACAAACGTGGCAAACCATTTTCACTGGAAACGGAGGGTTTGTCTGAAATATATTGAAGTTTCTCTATGAGACGAAAATTTGCTGAGAATACTAATTGCTAATTCCAGCAATCTTGCCATTTTCTTATAAATTGGAATTTATTAATTTTTGGGCAGAAGCAAGATGTGAGTGCCGCTGCACGAAGTTTTCCAGGAAAATCTTTCTGCATGTCACGATCATTAACTCATACTGTCAATTGAAGATGATACCTAAACTAAACCCAAAAGTATGGCTCAGCATCCGCATTCCCAGTAGTTAATCAATTTTCAAGGAAAAAGATACGGGTCGTACTCGAGTCCAGTCGCCATTTACCATGACTGTGGCTGCTCGAGCCAACTGCCGGCCTGGAGGTTGAGGGCAGCCCATGCCCATGCCCATGCCATGGTTGAACTGAAGTTCCACACTGTTCACATCACCAATGGTTTTCTGGGAAACCGTTTTCCTGGCAAATATTTCCTCTGAAAAATGGCTCCTCTTTTCCGCTGCATTATCATCAATCAATGGCACCATCAGAAACATACATGAAGAGTTCTCAATCGCAACTTATTAGATAAACGAAGTGTTGGCATGCTGTCTTCTTTGCTCCCGTAGAAACAGGCACCTCTTCATTCGCTTCCGGAAAGAGAACTCTTCTGCTTCGCTGTTTCAACCTGCTTCAGATTTCCATTCATGTGTAGCATTCTTCAAACCGGTCCCAAGCTGCACATTCCCTCCCTCTCTTAGCCCTTCCTTATACAAGGCCGAATGGCCTGTTCTCCCTTGCGGGAATAGGTAGGTTCAGAGCTCAAGAGTTCATCTATACCATTCTCCAAACCCTTCTTGTGCTGCAGATTAGGCGCAGTCCTGAAACATTCTGGAAACCCTTCTGGATCTGCAGAGTAGGCAGAGTCCTGAACCATTCCTGAAACACTGCTCGAGTGACAGATTTGGCAGAGTCCCGCGATGTCCTCAAACTATGGAGCATGAACTAGCTCCAGAGTTCTCACCACACTGTAATTGAGCATTACAAAAACTTCTGTGAAATGTATGAACTCATGTCTGCTTTCTGCCAACAGTTCCCCATGCATTGCAGATAGTGGCAAGAAAGCCCTGGATTTGCATTCCCTACTGATTACTGGATGAAGTGAATGGGAATTGTACAGGCTAGTTCCCTCCTCCTCAATCAGTCGGTAATGTTAAAACAAAGCTTTGCCTCATCCCAAGGGCCATTTATCTCGAACTTGTACTCCTGAATCCTTATAAGCCAATATGGACACAGAACAGTCACAAAAATCAGCAATACCAAGAACATGACAAAAAGCAACCTATGCAGCCCATACACAAATCCCAAGCTCACGGCCATCAGCACGAATGAGAACAGAATGTGCAGTCGGAAAGAGTACTTTCTGATGCAGTAAGTGACCAGTGGAGCAAAGAGGAAGATGAGCAATGAGAAGAGCATGATAGCAAATACATTTCTCCATGAAGGGAGGCGAGAAGCGACGAAGACAGAAGCGACGATGGAGGCATTTAGAGAGATGCAGCTGGTCAAGCTCGGGTTCTTCCATGTTCCAGGAGCTCTAACTGCCGATCGAGAGTAGTCGTGCAAAAAGAGATGGATTATTAGCAGCGAAGCTGTCAACGAGTAGATGGAATCGGAGCTTATGGACCTTGTCAGCGTCTTGTATATTGGAGCAAGAATGTATAACCCCGTCATAAAGAATGCTATGTTAAGGAGGTAATGGAACAGGAGGTTGAGGGAGAGCATTTCTTCGGTTAGAAGAAGGACCAGGAATCCCGACACGAGGAGGCCAACATCGATAAGCAGGAGCGAATTCTCGTCAAGTGTAGAGTTCAGAGTATAAGTCCAAACAACTCCTACTAAAGCGACGATACTTAGATACTGAGAAATTGAGATTGAATCCTGCATAACCTTTACCATGTCCCGCTTCACAACATTCGCGTTCATGACCATGTCTTCGAGGAAGGAATCATCGGTGTAGTTATCATCATAACCAGGCTGCATTCCTCCATATGCGACCTTTCTCCATTTGGGTCGAGTTGGAGAAGAGCTTCCACTCATCTTGATTCGCTAACCAAGAATCTTTAACTTCTGAAAATGTTACGACAAAGAAACATCAATCTGCAGTTTCCTGCTCTTTGGTATTAAGCTTTTCTCCCAGATGTAGAAGCAACTAGCTATAATAAAAACTGCAAAAGTGGGGGAAAAAGATTCCAGCAAAGAAAACATTTTTAATGGAAAACCTAGGCACAAAAAAGAAACCTAGAAAAAATCAGCCCACCCAGATGAAACTGAAACATTTTCTTTCAACATCATGATGCTCATCAAGCCGGAAAATTTAGATAGGCTTGAACCGTTGAAGCACAAGGTCTAATGGGTGCAAAAGGGCTTTCCACAAAGACTCATATTTGTTAGGATTAATACGCAGACGGATGATGATAAGCACTCACATGTATAAATTAACGAACACTTTGTGTGCACTCTACCTGGATCCCGGTTTGGCAGCCTCCGTGTTCACAATACAATAAACAAGAGCTCAAATGCAGAATCAAGAATCGCGGTGATCAGACAGAGATGGAATCCAAGAGAAACCTGAAAGAATCGAGAACATGAACAAGGAGATCGCACCACATTCCCTGCAATTCCCAAGCCAGCAACGTAAATCGAGTCGGAGATGAGAGATCTTACGCTTCGGCAGTCCAAAGAATCAGAAGGGGTGGAAGCATATCAAGAAGGCGGCTCATTTCCTGTCCATCGTGCGAGGTAAATGGAAAGGGGGGAAGAAATCAAGAAGGCCCATCCGTTGCCTTCCTGCGCAAGTCCCTGTAATTACTGTTCGGCCCCTGTACTTTTCAGTGGTTCTCAGATATGCCCCTTGTGGTTTGTTAGCATGAAATAAGAGAAATTTTTAGGTGAGCCAAACTCATTCATGAAATAATAGACTTAATCAATGAACACTTGACACGTTAATAAATATTTTAAATTATTTCTTAAGAATTAATATTATTAATTATAATTATGTGTTAAATATTTATTAGCAGAATTTACGAATGATATAATGACCCAACTCATACAAGAATCTCTCAATATGAATGGAAGTCAATTCGAGGATTACAGCCCGATCCATTCGCCGCTCGATTCTGTCAGAAAATGGGAATGTGTAACTGTTATAAATGCGACAAACTATTTATAAGAAATGCAGAGAGTTGATCGTGACCGACGGATCGGTGAGCAGTCACAGCATACGATGCATACCCAACAACAAGAGGAGAAAGATGGGCAGGCTCTTATGTTTTATTCCTTATCAATCGCGAATTTAACCCCCACATTGGAAAAACTTCTACACTAGTAAAGTCTTTAGATGGTAATGGGCAGGGGTGGGGTAGGTTTTTGAAAATCTAGACCCGTCCCGTACCCAAATCTGGTCAACCGTCTCATGACCGGTGCGGGGCGGGTTAAAATTTTTTTAATATTATATAAAATATAGTCTAAAATATGGTATAAATTTATATATTAATAATAATATGGTTAAATAAATGTAAAATAGTTATAATTTTACATAATTTTAACTAAACCGAGTGATTATTATCTAATTTATTAAGATAAAATATTCATAAATTAAAGAAAATAGCAGGACGGTACAAGGTCCAATGATAGACCCAAACCCAACCCGCCTCATGCACAGTTCGACTCGGGTTGACCCGATAGGACG
Source organism: Lagerstroemia speciosa (assembly GCA_037672795.1). Classification (NCBI taxonomy): domain Eukaryota; kingdom Viridiplantae; phylum Streptophyta; class Magnoliopsida; order Myrtales; family Lythraceae; genus Lagerstroemia; species Lagerstroemia speciosa. The sequence goes on along the minus strand of CM075288.1, from coordinate 13,821,526 downwards.
GGTCACTTTTGCTGTCACTAGTAAGGTCGGTGAAATTAGGTGAGATTTGATATAAATCAATGGGTCGTATTTCTTCGTTATGTTGATAGGATGTCGTATAGGAATAAGGTGAATGATGAAAGTTTTTTTTTTTTTGGTCGCCAGTCACGGTATCCAAGCAGGTCCCACCAGCGGTGAGACGGCATCTTTCAGCCAACCATACTTGACTAATCCGTTGGTCGTCCCGAGTCGCACGTCTGACAATGGCAGGTGAGGCTCCCAATGGGGTGTTTGCGTACGTGAGGTCTCGAACTTGAGACCTCCTTAAGCAGCGTCGAGCTACTTACCACTCGGACCAACCTCCGTTGGTAATGACCACTCGAACCAACCCCGTTGGTAATGATGAAAGTTTTAACCAGAGGGGGTGAGATCAATGCCCATTCCCTAGTTGACCTACTTTAATATGATAAATGATCACCATCATAAGCGTATGGTTTACAACTTTTTTTTTCGGTGTACGTAAGAGGCACGTAAGTCTAAAAAGGATAGAAGAAAGGAACACGAAAAGTCTCACAAATGAGATCGAACCCAGGACCTCTAGGTCACTCGGTGAGAGTCGTACTAACTGTACTAAACTTACTTTCTCAATAATATTTTTTTTATTTAATTACTAATATAACAAACAAAAACATTGGGTCTGATTGCAGGGAAATACCTCTAATTGTTGGCCATGTTTGGAAGTCTTGCATGTAATACATATATGGTGTTAAAAATTAATAAGATATTAAAATATGTAATACCTCTAATTATTTTTAGAATTTTATTAAAAAATTTTAAATAATAAAATATTATTAGCCCGTGATACGGCGCAAATATTATCACGTAACATGTCGTTTCAATATATAATTTACTCTTCAATGTCACATTAACAATTGTCGCTTTGGCCGAGTGGTTAAGGCGTGTGCCTGCTAAGTACATGGGGTTTCCCCGCGAGAGTTCGAATCTCTCAGGCGACGGTTATTTGATTTTTTACAGCTTGTGGCCCTCCGGGTACTGTTCCACCGCCTGGGCAGTTCCCAGTGCGGCCTGGACCTCTGCAGTTCCCAGTTCCACCTCAGCCTTATGGGCAGAGACCACCTATGGTACCACTGCCTCGGGCCAGCGATGATGAGAGGACCACCAGCACTCCCACGACCAGGGATGCCTGGACTGCCATGCCACATCTGCTGTTCCAGTCTTTGGCCCACCACGACCAGGGATGCCGCCACCTCCAAATGCTCCTCAACAACAGCCTCCACACTGATTTGGTATGCTCTGCAATCTCTCTTTGTTCAGTGCGATTACTTTCAGTTGGCCTTATGCATTGCACTGCCTTCTTCTGTAAGTATCGAATGCCCGGTATTTCCATTGGATGCTTTTGGGTGTTGCCAATAAGTTTCAGCTCCTGAGGATGGTCAGAAAATTAGATGAGATGTTGGCAGTCAACCACTGCCGAACCTACCTAGGAGCTGCGTGGTCATGGTGTGCAAACTGATCTGTAGTAGTTGATTAGATGACTCCAAGGTTGCCAAATACGATATTCACTGCTAGCAGCATCTGGTATGTACATCGAATACAAGCGTTACGCTTCCTAGTCAAGTTTGATGTACGAAGATCGTAGCGTCTGGGGAAAGCAAAAGTGGTCTGATCTGGTTCCCCCATTCGAGTAGTATCCAAACTATCTACTCAATCCTCATTACAGCAGCAGCACGGTAGTAGCATTACCTTAAAGAGCTCGAAATTTATGGGCCGCGTACCGTTTCAGTGGTCCTAGTTTTTGAGCTGGTTTAGTTTAGGATAAGCTGCTTGGTGTTTTTTACAGTATAAAGGTCAGGTTTGGGTTGGGAATATTGCTGCTGATGGTGAAGCATTTGAAGGAGTAGTAATTGCTCTGACAAAATAACTGTGATGTTTGGAAGATACTAACTTTTAAACTGCTGAATTTAGGTGAATATGGTGGATTGATCCATGAGAAATGCTATAGCGTCGGAGAAAATCGTATTTCCGACCACCCAACTGAGGCCGGAGTATGGATTCAGAAATCTTCGCCAAGCACTGTTCTTTGCAAGGAAAAAGGAATAGGGGATGCTTGTCTCCCCCCACCCCTCAGCATGTTCTTGTTTCCTTCTACTCGGACTGGATTCTTCCATCTTGCTCTTGAGTTGTTTAGGAGATTTCGTCTTTGCCTTTTTCTTTTTCCCCCAACTTGAAAGTTGCAGTGATTTACAAGTTTCAATCTAGAAGGTTTGTATAGAGGGTGTGCACGGGTACCGGATGGACTCGGAATTGGTAGAAACCTACCTTATTGGGTAGGTTCTAGATAGATTTTAATGACAGTAGAGTAAATTCTTAGTAGCGAATGAATAAACCGGTTAGTTTTGGTTCCGGTTCTGGTTTCGATTCACGGGGTGCTTGGAACCGGAACATGTGAACTTATTCGTACGGTTAATTTTAACCGTTCGTAATTTTTTAACTTAAAATTATTAATAAATAGTACTTCAGTATAATATAAATATACTTAAAATTACACATTTTATTACGATAAAAAATTATATGAAATAATAATAATTTTGAAAAAATATTGAAGCAATCCATATTTTAGAGGTAAAAACTAAACAGATTAGAACAGGTTACCTGGAACATGTGGTACCTTCGGGTAGAGTCTGGTTCGAAGATGCAACATAGTATGTTCCGACTCTAAAAGTTAAGAACTGACCCTATACAAGGTAAAGCTTGGGTGCCATAAAAAAAATATAGAGTACCCGGACTTAAATGCCCCTAAGTTTAGGCTTCGTTTGAATCGATACCGTAGTAGTAAGGCTGGGACCTTTAGACCTTTCCGCCATAGCCACACACGGTTTTTTATGTGAATTATGGGGATCGCATCAATCAGTAGTACATAATTATAGAGAAACGGGTTACGAGTCTTACGAGTTTCTTCTGGTACTGCAAGCGCGAAACGAAGTTCGAGCCTGACGGCCGTGGTCAAACTAGATCGACCCTTTGATATGTGAGTCAGAGAGGGTTCTACTACCGAGAATACAAGAGGATAGAGAGTATGGTAGAGGCTGAGAGGTTAGGCCAGTCTTGAAAAGAGTGGCTTGGCAGGTCGTGCAGCTGTTCGGACAGGTCCGACGATCAGCCAGCAGCTTGGTTTGGGAGGACTGTTCTCTTGGTGCTGTACAAATCATTTTCCATCTGATGACTCCTGTCATACAAAATAGACATGGATGGCATTCGCAATCACCTCGTACGAACGAACTTGTAAATGGGCCATCCATGCAAGAACGAACTATTTCCGATCAATAACTATCAAACCGTCAGGTTCGCAATGCGGGAACAGGAACGGAATGGGGCAAAATTAGGCAGGGAATCAAAATTTTCAGTTTTTGTTTAACTTCGGTCCAGAATCGAAATCCGATTCTCTTTATTATTATTAGTTAGATTAAACTAGAGTGAAAAAATAAAATAGAAATATAACAAAAATCAATAAGAACGATTTCTGAAAAGTCGAAAATCTAATTAACATGGGAATCACATTTTCATTCCCTCCGGTTTTGAGGGGGAATGGTATAGGGAATTGCAATTCCTTTTAATTATGGGAAACATAATCCCTTCTTATCAAAATAAACAAACATCATGGAATCGCTTATTCTGTTTCCTGTTTCCATTCCCTCACCAATTTTTTCACCAAACAATCAGCCCGACCTGGCCACTTAGATGATCCTACCTCACAATGGTAAAAGGATATATACCTTACCTGGCTGGGCAGGCGTCGATGAAGGAAGGCACTGCACATCAGTTGACGCCGACGCAAAGGCCTCCTCATGCCTTCGAGTTTTGAAAACCATGGAGGGAACAAAAATATCTCTATTCGATTTTTTCGAGCATCCTCTAAATATGCAAGTCAAAGCATCTATAGTACACATAATGATATCAACCTGCTAATGAAGCCATCTGGGAAACTGCAGCTATGAGCTATCAATCCTATGCTACATCCTACTACTGCATATATATCGAAAGATCAGCTATTTCAGAAAATCAGCCGCGCGAGGAAAAAATAAGAATAAATAGTTGTGCACGATCACCTGGGGTTTCTTTTTGATCTCCTGCGCTTACCGAGAAGTTTCAGCATGTTGTCTGTGACATCAGGCCGGGAATCACTAGCATCCTCGTCTTGGGTGTTGCTAGTATCGGATGTATGAGTCAACCAAGCAAGTGCTTCTATGGCTGCATCTCTCTCGGCGAGCTGCTTGTTCTTCTTGGGCTTCCCCACAAACTGCATGCCCTTGAACTCGACCAGTGCTCGGAACTCATTTGATTTAAGGTGCTTGGTCTTGTATCTGGGAGGGGAATGCCCCGCTCTCATCAGCAGAGTCTGCAGGAGGCTCTTGGGATTCGTCCCATCCCTTGTGAATTTGTCGCTGTTGGCGGTGGCCAGAGGCCTCTTACTCTCCCGACCAAATACGAATCTGCCTTCGCACTGGTCTCCCGATACCAGCTCCTGTACCGCGAACATTAGGTACTTTCCTTCCTTGTGAATATCAATGCCGGGATCGTGTAGCTACATATAAGAGGCAAGTAACACATTCAAAACCATTTTCTGATTAAAAAAAAGGTTAAAAATACAACTGTTTAAAATTTTTCTGTGTCTGAATCTTCCCCAGTTTTAACAGACAGTAGAGGGTCCGGTCCAGTGGGCTAACCGGATGACTGAAAAAATTTAAGGCAGGTCATGGGTCAAACAAGGACCAATTTAAATCTGGATGCTAATTGAACCATGCCAGTTAAGACAAAATTGAGAAAGATGTAAAGTCCATTTCGACAGCACAGCAGAATTATTATTCGACAAGGTGGTCGAACATAGAAATGTAGCCAAAAATGGTTTATGCGTATAAAAAGATGCTGAAATGATTTTGAAATTGGATCCACTAATTTAGGTATTAATATTTCAGCAAGTCCCATATCCAATTGAACATGAGACAAAAATACAAATTAAGATCATTTCTTTCCAAGTAAAAATTGATATATCTTGTGACAAGACAAGAACAATATCAAAGAACCCAGGCAACGAAAAACTGTACATCATCTTGTCAAATGTGTCCTTGCAATATCAGGTTACAATGAACTTCTTAATCAGGATATGCAGTAAAACACATTGGGGCTGAGATGGCTGCAAAACCAGAAGGCATAGATATAATGCAACTACACAGTGATTGCCAAGTGGCTGAGTTCAAGACCTACCTTCTTCTGAATAAGCTTGCTGAGTTCCTCCTTCAGTTTTAAGTAGCAATCTGCCAGATTAGGATCCATGAAAAAATCAACGTACCCATCTAACATCTTCAGATGTCCAGGCTGCAACGAAGGCAGATTCAGCTACTAACACTGCCCAAAACTTTACAATTTAGGGAAAAGAGGAGCATTTACAAATTTTAATGAATTACCTCTATTCCCAAGTTTAAAGCACCTCCAAACAGAATCAATATCGAATCAGAAACACCAGTTGAATCACGTAAGAAGACAGTGTTGACTTTCATTTTTTCTCCAAACACCAGCCATGGATATGGGATTGTCTGGTAATGTGCATTAACAGAATTCTGCAGAAGATTAATACCAGCTTTTAGATAGGGCAAAAAAGAAAAGATAATAGAAATCTCTATAAGTATTTATCACTGTAAGAGTTGATTCACCTGTTAATCAGGTAAATTTCAACATTTTCAAATTCGTTTACTACAAAATTGTCACTTACCGCATAAAGTAGAACATTACCGTCATCCATTGTTTTGAATGACATTGATGTCTCCCTGTGCTGCAATCATTGAGGAAATAGAAAGCGTCAGAACACAAATTTGTTCTCAATTTGAAGGGGAAATTCCTTTATCGAACTCACAACAACAGAGGCGATCCCAGGGAAGAGTCCCGAACATATGATTGCACGCACAAGTGACTGGTTATGACTTAGTTTATTGTTAATGCTTGTCTCTTCATCTAATAAGCCTGCATCCTTTAGGATGAAGCTGTACTGTTTCCTGAGAGAATGGATAGCTTGCAGGGTCTGAGGAGACAAGAAGTTCCTCCAACAGTACTCATATGCTGAGCCTTCTCTTTCTGCATCTTTCCATCCTTCATATGCACGGACAAGGGCCATGTGATCACTGTAGTCCTTTGCTGAGAATCTAGATTTTGCTGTCCCTGCCAACTAAATTTTATACAGAACAGTATTGGAGAATGTATAATTAGCAATTTTGAGAATCTCCAAGTACTATACTTGTAGTGTACGGTTTAAGTCGACAGGAGATTGAGTTAATCTATTATAATAACCACTCCAAGATATTATTTAGGCACAAATATAAACAAAAGGCATTCTTTAGTAAAAAACAGGCATTCTTTAGTCAAAAGCAGCATTGAAAGATTGCTTCACTCATTGGAAAATATTAAAGGAGGGGAGAGGCGTGGAATAGAAGCAGTTTTTTGTGACATTAAAAAATGGGAAAAAGGGTGAGATGTTCCCCAGAAAGCACAGTATTCATCAAATGACATCTAAAATTGGGAATTTCCAAGAGCTATAGCTCCAAATCTTAGATGCCAATGCAAAGAGGGCATGATAGAACATTCGCTACAACTGGTGTGATTATGTTACTTACGTCCTTTTTATCTTGAGGCAAAAGGAAAGGATCTTTGACACTAAGTGCTGATACAATTGTCAGTATAGGATCAAAGCAGCGAAAAATGGCACCCATAATGAGCATCTTCCCCAGCTTTGGATCCACAGGCAGCACTGACAAAAACTTCCCTGGTAGAGAATGGAAGAAGGATAACAATTAAAATTGGCAAAAGATAGTACATAGCCAAAGGAGAAGGAATGCTCCAGTTCAATAATCTGCAACCTTACCAAGATCTGTTAGATTCTCCCCCACATCCAAGGCTCCAATCATTTTTAAAAACTCCACGGCATTTTGGACCTGTCATGCATTTAGCAAATTAATGCATAAAACAGAAAAGTTGATTGCAAATACTAACTGAACGTCCTACTTTGTTGCAAATTTAAATCAAGCTAGAGAAGATCTACTACCAAATTCCATATGTACAGTCTATGCAATTATGTACTCTCCTCTACACGGTCTCATCACACATTTCCTATCAATCATTTTGAAGTTCGATAAAAGACAGATAAAACTTGCAATATAGATGATACAACTTCAACTATCCTATCCAAGATTCTTGGAGTAAGTTTCTACGACCTACTCTTTCTATGAAATTTTTGTGAGCCATGGACTGGTCTTACGATCCATAAGCCAATTTAGAAAGTTTAATGCCTGTGAATATTTTTTTATTCTTTTTCTTCCCCAAAAGCTACTGAACAAAGACAGAGAGAAACGCAGAAAGAAGAAGAAAAAGAAATAGAGGAGAAAGGGGACAGCACCGGGAGAGATAAGGAAGGAAAAATAGGATGTAGATAAGATCTATTTCAAGTCTAGTAGATTTTATTACTTGATAGTTACTACGGTTTGAGTAGAGAAGTATGGATAATAGGATATGTAAAGGTTATAGGATTGATCATGGTGGAGTAGATTAAGCTCCTTAAGCATTTTTACGGCCATTTTTATTTGAAGACATATGTGGATATTATATATATATATATATATATATATATTGATTTTACTATGATTAATATGATAAGAATTGAAGAGATCCAAAATAGACATTTTGGAGACCAAGATTGGTAGAAGATCGATTAGCGGGTGGTTTTTTCCATTGTAGAATAATTTATATAAATGATTATACTGTTAATATAATTATTAATTTATTTATAAGTATAATATACTTAATATGTTGTATTTAACAAATATATTGGTATATAAAAATATATTTTGTGCTAATGAACAAGTGTGCATTGTTATTGGTGATTTTTGTATTAATGCATCATTGTGTGTGACTTTACATTATGCATTATTGATTGTATTTGTAAATAATCATGGTGACCGCTAAACCGGCGAATTAGAAACAGGTCAAAAAAAAGGAAAAAGATAAATCAAAGTGAAAATAGAGAGTTTTAAATTACCGTTAGTCTCTAACGGAATATAAAAGTTCAGAGGAAAATTCTCCTACTGTCAGGGATAATAGACGGCCCCTGCGGGAGTGTGATGTGTAGATGAAAGACACCAGAAGATTTGGTGAGGAAAAATTGATATTGATTAAGTCACGGGGTCACAGTATTGTCAGAGAGCAGAGTATCAATACCGTTATAACCCTGTCGCAGAGGAAATCCGCCCCCATGGCTATTGTTTGTTATAATCGCTTTCTTTGCGTTGCATATATGATTTTTAAGCATATTAGTTTGATATCTTCTTGTTCTGTGAATATACATATACATACATATATATATACACAAATTATTAAGAAATTATATTTATGACATTATTTTACTTTAAAAATTTGTACTCACTAAATTCGTAGCTCACCCCTGCGACATTTTCTTTTCAACCGAGTAAAAGAGGATCAGCCGCTTGGAATAGCCATTTTGTTTCGGGATCATCGTGAAGCCTTTTGTAATTAGATCCTAAGGGTATGTAAGTTAGATATATAATAGTTTTGTATATGATGTTTTATGACCTGAACTTTTGATTGACACTATTTTTGGATGGTGGAAGGATGAGTTATTGTTAAGGATGTGATGATTGGAGTAGATATTACTTGAATGGATATTATAGAAGGTTTTTGTCTGATATGGAATATTATAAAAATAAGGAAAACTCTGCCAAATTTTTGGGTCGTGATAATTTCCCATGCAACAACCTACCACATCAATGATGGAGATACACATCAAACTTTTATTAATTATTGGTTTTGAAAAAGCAATAAATTAAAGAAAGAAGCAGATATCAATAACAGTGACATCAACAGATTGACTCTATGCAGTTATTGTGCTCCCATTCATAGCACCATATTCATTATAATAGTCAAGAACATGTGCCCAAGGAATTTGACACGCCAGCTCCTAGTAAAGAAAATCCATAAGAGAACAGATTTTAGCAAAAGAATTACTTACAGCAAGGGGTTCTGGTGGCTGCAGAGCAGCTGAAAGGAATTCGCCTATGCTTCCAACTTGCAAGCTCTTTATTTGCAGGCAAAGGGAGTTTAAAGGAGTTCTCAAAAGTTCTGGAAGCTGATATTCAGCAAAAGCTTCATATACACATCTTGGATATAGGTGGTAGCATTCTCCTGGCTGTACACGGCCAGCCCTACCCCTTCTCTGCATTTCATAGCAGTATTCGGAACGTTTTAAAAGAACTGAAAACCGTACAGGATGTAGCTGAAAAAAGCAAAGTTGGCGATGAAAGTATGGAACAACTGATATGCTCCCAATTTAGGGAGTTCACACAGCCGTTCTGTGCCAAAACACTAACTTAAACTTCATATTTTGTGGCCAGAAGTCCGACCAGGTCAAAGAGTAAAAGGAAACCCACATCCCAGAAAGCAAGACTGAGATTTTAACATCAGGTTTCAATACATGAAAGAAAAGAGGAAACAAATAGGCGGAACATATATTGGATGAATATATACATTTTGAACACCAACAGTTTTTTTGGCTGGTCTTATTAAGATCCAAAGGATGCTTCAAAAAAAGAATGGAGTAAAAAACATAACCTACTAAGATCCGATAAATTTCCTGCTTGGCTGACTCCATAAATTTTTCAGGTTAATTAATATTCTCAAAATAACCCCAAATGCAAGATATAAGAGAAGATAGTCAGTTTAAATAGACTCACCTGTCTAGCAGATGCTTGTGATATCCAAGAAGGCAGCAAACAAGGTGTATTATTCAACGCATCATAAGTGGTCTCCTTTGCTTTTCCACAATCAACTACGAATACTATGTCATTGATTGTAATACTCGCCTCCGCCATATTGGTTGCAAGGACTATTTTACGAACATTGGGAGGTGGTCTGTCAAATATTTGTCTCTGCAGAAATATCAGAAGAAGAGAAGCAATATGAATGGACCAAGCTGAAGTATTCATCTGGCATGGGTCTACAGTATATTCCTCTCCTAACAGAAAGGTACTATTTGTCCCTAAAGATCTCATGCTCCAGCGAAAAATTCATCTGTACATAATCTTAAAGTGAGGCGAATGCTGCTCTGAAGAGCATAAAAGTAAGCTTACCTGTTCCGATGTCGCCATTGAACCGTGACAAGTTAAAAGGAGCACCCTATTAGGATCCCCCAAGAGTGGATGGGCTTTAAGTTGATCTCTCAAGGAGCTTATATCCTCCCAACCAGTCATGAAAACTAAGACAGCACCTGGTCTTTCTTTCCGGCATATATGGCATAATACTGCTTCAATAAGGTTGAATCCTATGCAGTCAGGTGTCCAACATGATAAAGAATCGCGGACACGAGAATCATACTTCTCAAAGCTTGATTTATTAAGAGTATCCTGGAAGTAAATGACAAGACCATGCTTTGACATTTTAGGCATCCAGTAAGTAGACGTTCTAGAAAGTTTAATTGAACCTTCAAAGCTTTCAAATATGGACAGGCATTACATTAAGATTCAAACCTACTGATGGACAATAATAAAATTTTGAGCAGGTTATACCTCTACAAGCGCCGTGATCTGGTTTTTCTTCTTCCTTGGAGCTAGCTGCTTCTGTGTTTTCCACAGCTTCTCTTGACCATAATCATCAATTTGATTAAAAGAGGTCAACTTGTATCCAGTAATTTCCAGTACATCTTCCAAGAAGTGAGCTCTCACAGGATAGGTGAACCCCTAGAATACATATTTATATTACATACAAGCTTACTGGATGCCAAAAGTCCTAGTATTCAGCATGAACAATTCATCAAAGAATTATACAACACTAGATATGCCAAATCTTTGAAGACTTAGAATGGTATAACTAACCGGGATGTGAATAGTTGGTGCTCCTCCAAAATAGTTTGAGAAGAGCTCGGCATTCAGGGTAGCACTCATCAAAATCAATCTCAATCCCGACGGCGTGGAAGAAGTTCCTTCAAGACAATCAACAGGAAGTCTGTGGAAGGCATGAGCACATTTTATAGCAGACAGGGAAAAAAATGTAGTAGTACAAGTTGCTCATCATCAGCACCTTCATTCATGCCTCGCTCATGTATCTCATCAACAAATACATGGGTTATGCCAGTCAAGTTCCTGTCACTCAGTAATCGTCGCAGGAGGATGCCACTGGTACAGAAGAGCAGGTGAGTATTCTTCCCTTCATTCCTTCAAGCCGAACTTTATATCCAACCTAGCAAGAAATCTCTGTTGTCGTATAACAGAACATGGAGAACTTAAAAATGAAGCGACAATCATTACGGTAGAACGAATCGGTGCAATTCTTTTGAACTGACGTAAGTCTTACAGTTTCTCCGAGAGGCTCGCCTCTCTCCATAGACACCCTTTCTGAAACTGCCATAGCAGATATTCTCCGAGGCTGAGTGCATATTATGCTACAGAGTGCTCCTCGACCAGATTCCACTTCTGATTCTAAAACATACTGAGGAATTTGGGTGGTCTTACCACATCCGGTCTCTCCAGATATCACAATCACCTAAGATGGGTAAAAATTTTAAGTTATTTTGATTCAACAGCCAACACCGGTTATTAAAAACAAGCAGAGCATTAAATTTTTATGCTACGAAAAACAGATACCAAACATATTACTTTTCTTTTATCTAGTATACTGCCCTCCATTTACTAGAGACATCTGACTCTGATATTACAGGTCTCTTCTTTCTTCCTATTCATCTCATACTGTGATGATGAATAAGTAGCAACTCCCAACAACTAGCAGTATGTACCATCTATCTGCAAGGCATTAATTTTTCCTGGTGTCCAGTTACCAGCCTCCCATTTAAAAAGTTCAATTTTAAAGACCTAGAGAAGTAAAAATGCAAAGAAACTTTAAAATTGCCACCAAGAAGGTAAAATTTGAAAGGCTACCATATTTTTCTTAAATGAATGAGCAGTATACTTCCATAATAAGAAAAAAAGGCTCATTATGCTATGAAACCTGGTTTCTCGCTATTGCTTGTAGTAGCCGGTCCTTCTCCTTGAAGGCAGGTAGAGACTTCCGAAACTCCATCATTTTCCTGCCTTCTGGTGATTCCTATCAATTAACAGTGAGGTTTTGAGTAAGCAGATAGATGAGTGAAAATGCAAATATAGCACATCATGGTTCATCAAATCAAACACCTGCCAAGTTCTTTGCATATTGCGCATCCTCAAGCTCCTCCTTTGAAGAACTTTTTCCATTACAGAGTTATCAAGTAAGGAATCTGAATTTTCATCTAGATTGACATCATCAGCTGGATCAATGGTTTTCACAACATTTGGACTCCCACCATCTTTCCCAGCAGCCAAATGGATCCTGTCAAGATGCTCCTGGAGCAAGCCTTCTACCCTTCTATGCATACTCAAAGGGAGAACAACCTAAAAGATGCCTCTTAATAAGGTTCTAATTTCAGAAATATCAACTTATGGGCCTGCTTATGTATATTCATAACTCAGCGGTCCAAGTATTACCTCCCTTTGAGGCCGTTTGTCATCGAGGTCTGGCCTGTAATTCGGGAGAGGAACTTTGCTAGCAACCACCACCTTCCCATATATCTCACTGCAGGAGCATCAAATATTGTGTAGGCGGATCTCAACCCAGATAGTGACAACAGAAAAGTAAATGTGGGCTGTATGCCAAACCTGTAAAGCCCCATTCTTTTTGCAAGGTTAGAGATTTGCTCATAGTCCCTTCTATCTCTTTTATCTCGAGAAACGATCTCTTGGTCCTTTTCATTGCGCAAAAGCAGACTGAGTTTCCATTTCCACTCATCAATGTTTGCGACCGAAGACGATGCCTACCAGATCAATAGGTGTAATATTTCAGTCAAGCAAAATAATAATATGCTCATGTAATATAAATAATATTGCCCATGCAAATTAAGTGAGCAACAGGGCTTGTTGCACAAAGCAAACAAATTTAAAAGGGTTCAAAATTCGCAATTTACATGCCAAATCATATATGATTCCTTTCAACATTCACATATTTAAACTTGCCACCAAGTTCAGTTCACCCATTGGAGAACATCTTACATCTTGAGCACCCAGAGTTTTAGAGGACCCCAAAAATAAAAGTATATCCCAATACCTTTCTAGAATTTCACCCTTTATAGGATGAACCAGGCCTATTGCATCTTCTCCTAACCAGATGCCTATCATTTATTTATAATAATCAATGATTTGGGAAACGGTGTGTACATTGGCAAATTTTGCGTATATGAACTGATCGGGTAAAAGGAGAATCATTGGGTTCTCCAAACATAATTGTGTGGAACTCCATAATTGCAGGAATAATGTTACCCATCTTCTCTTATATGATTCACCAATGACGAACAAACTTAATGGTGAGATAATAAGCTCAACCACAACTAAGAACGGTGAAACCTCTTCAATGCGCCGCCCAAATTTTACAACTTATATCCATTCAATTCCAAAGTGTAAAATCAACCAAATTTCCTCAAGTATCAAAATTTTAAAATCCACTTGGCTGAATCCAATTCAGGCAGAATTAACTAAACCTTATTCCCCTCGAAGTCACACTCGTACTCGTCGTCCGAGAACTGCTCCACCGCGTAACCTGAAAGGCCTCTCTTCGTGCCATACAGCTTCCCATCGGAGCACGGAAGCAGGAAAAGGAACCTCTGCAAAGAGCTCCGCTCTTTGCTGTAGCTGTGAGAGACAGAGCTCTGTACCGACTTGGTGCATCTCAGAGCAAAGCATGCTACCTTATAGTTTTGCATGTTAATGGATGTATAAGTTCGGGAACGGCCATTAATAGTGGAGCTACGGTGCCGCAGATTGCCGTCGGAGAGAAGGAGAATCCGGCCGTCCGACCATCAGCGGCGTTCCCTTCACTTTCAGACACTGGAGAAGGAAGGAGAGGAAGCGCGGTCTGATTTTCTTTTTTTTTTTTTCCTTTTTCTTTTCTGATTTTAAAGAGCTAGATTTTTACGGACTTGGGTCCTTAAACATACCGGGCCGCTCCAGCCCATGGAAAGAATCTTTTTTTTCTTTTTAAATCCAGCTAAAAGGAAAATGCTCTCTACTCTCTAGTCTCCACGAGCCAAAAGTGCAATTATTGAAAAAAGATGATGACCCAATCTGTTCTTAAAAAAATAGTTTAGGACAACGATAGCAAAGGAATAAAAAGTTGGGGACTAAAGTGTGATTTTACGCCATTTTTAGCAGATATTCGAAGAAGAGGCGAGGGGATCCGGAAGAACGTAAACCAAAACATGGAGGAGTAAAACGGATACTGGGGCAGCCTGGATTCGGAGTGATCGTGATCGGGTACCTTATATTTTTATGGTATCCAGACCCAATCTTGTATAAGATCGGTTCCTAAATATTAAAATCGGAAACTACCTCGAATCTATTAGATATTGAGGTTTTAGGTATCTTGTTGAAACATATTTATTTATCTCTATAATACAAATTATTTTAATATTTTCATTTATTTTTTTCGATAAATAGGTGAAAATTAAATATAATAAAGAAGTTGTATGGTAGCCCCTACAATATCGCCAATAGTAAATGACGCAAGAATCGAGTAAAACTCATGAACGCCGAGAGAGATACTACACTGCTTTCTTAACCAACCAATCGGCACAATAATTTTCTTCACGAAAAGTATGTCGAATCTGGACAACCGAATCTCGTGATAGAAGTTTAGAGATATCGTCTATCATTGAGCAAAGTAATCATGTTCAAGATATTTTCATAGTTATCACTATTTGTATAGATATTTTATTATATTGTAATTTTAATAATATTTACTGTACATTTAATTATTATTATTATCAATTTTAAGTTATAATGATATTTTCGACACGATAAATTCATCAAAATATATATAATTAATATGTCAAATGAAGGATTATCGAGCTAGAAATACAACGGTTTAAACAGTTAGACAATCGGAGTTCAAACGAAAAAGTTAAACGATTAAAATAAACAATGTAAATCTATAACAGGTTTCAGTTTCAATTTCAAGTACCCTGTTCATCGGAACCGGAATTGACCGATTCCTTATCTTGTTACCTAAAACCTACTGGAATTCCATCGGTATCTACCGGGAATCTATCCGATATGATAAGTTCTTACTAGTTTCGAGTCTACCTTATTAAGCATGGATTGAATATAGCAAAACACAAGGTGCATGTTGGAATCAATCTAAAACAGCGGGTCCAATGTGAATTATGTAACACTTCAGGGGTGAAAAAAAAGGGTCTCCCAGAAGGTTCCCCTCTCCGACCTCTCACCCTCCCGTTCCGCGGCGCGCAAGCCTCTCTCTCTTCCCAAAACCTTCTTTCCAGTTTCTCTTCTGGTTCAAGCTGTCACATACTGTTTCGTGCAGCATCATCCGTTACCTGGCCCTGCTTTTCTTTTCGACGGCTCAGCGGTGCGATGGCTGTTGAATTCGAGCGTTGAATCCGTTGACGACTCCAAGACTCGGCTTCTCATTCTACCTCGGTTTTTGCAGGGTAAAGGACGAGGGAGGCGAGCATAAGCTAGTTCAGAGGCGGAAGGGATGTCGAAGACGCTGGTGCAGCCCATAGGGCAGAAGAGGCTCACGAACGTCGCAGTTGTTCGGCTCAAGAAGCACGGTATGCGCTTCGAGATCGCCTGCTATAAGAACAAGGTCCTCTCCTGGCGCTCTGGCGTGTAAGCCTTTTTCTTACCTCTCTCAATTGACTACTTTTATTAATCTAGTGTAGTTTATAATTCCAGTTCGCTCTGTGTTATATTTGCGATTGGTATGAATAGAATTTTCTTGTCATGCTGTTCCTGTAGTGATTTGGTTAAATTTTTTTGGAGATCGCCACATTTTTGCTCTGAAACTCAGGCCAATTTGCAGTGTGCCCTAACTTGGGCAAGTTCATAGGATGCCTACAAGAAAATCTACATTTCGGATATAATAGAATCAATCGAGCAAAGTAGAAGGATAATCCTGTTCCAATTTCAACGGTTGTCTCCGATGCATTGTCCTGTTGTCGGTAGCCAATTAGGCTCATGATTTTCGCAAGATGATATGTTGCTGTATTGTTTGCACCCCTCTGATGCTTCAGCGAGATGTCTTATAGATTTCGTGATTGAGCGTGGCGTGTGAGATTTTGAAAAATCTCGAAGCATTTCCAGTAGTAAATTTGAACCACTTGCAGTTTAGCTGGTGTCTGATTTCTGATCATATGAAGAGCTGAATTGGATTGTCTCTTCTTCAAGTAAACAAGACATTATTAGTGGATTGTCTATGGATTCTGTACATATCCTATAGATGTCTCAATACTGACTTGTGTAGATTTTTGGAGGCTGAAGATGACTATTTATTTGTGATTTAGCACTTCATAGTCAAACAACAGGCATTTGTGAAACTATGAATGCTGATTGCTGAATAATACTTTACATTGCTTGGTTGTGAAATTTTCTATAATTGAAAGTTCGTCCTTTCAGTCCAATTCATGATTTCTTGAGATTTATATTTATAATCTCCACTTGCATGGTAATTTGGAAACAGTGAGAAGGATATAGATGAAGTGTTGCAGTCTCATACAGTTTACTCGAATGTGTCAAAAGGAGTTTTGGCAAAGTCAAAGGATCTGGTGAAAGCATTTGGAACTGATGATCAAACAAAAATTTGTTTGGAGGTTAGTGTCATCCATGAGCAGATTTCTCTGCCAGAGGCAAAATGCCATTTATTTTGTTATAATATGTGAGAAGCAGTGAAAATATTTTGATGTACGTACTGACTTTCAATTAATATAGATTTTGGAGAAAGGAGAACTGCAAGTTGCAGGAAAGGAGAGGGAAATCCAATTTGCCAGTCAGTTTAGGGATATTGCTACAATTGTAATGCAGAGGACCATTAATCCTGAAACTCAACGCCCTTATACTATTAGCATGATCGAGCGGCTAATGCATGAAATTCATTTTGCTGTGGATCCAAATAGCAACTCAAAAAAGCAGGTGATTTCATGTTCACCCTGTATGTGAACTCAATCTCTTTGAGCTGTTTGAATTTCATTCTGAGCATTTCATGTAAATTGCATTTACTTAATCTGCTCGCTGTGATGCTCTATCGTAATTACCCCAATAATCTGTTGCATCTTCTTTGGGAAGTAGATTACTTAGCTAACCTGATCTATTCATTTAGCTTCCAAATTTCATACTACTGTGGTGTCAACATAATAAATGACATAAAATAGACAGTGACCTAGTACGTATTAATTTCTATGGTCCATACATTTTGGAGTTGGTAGACTGCATATAGTAATAACTTGCAGATTTTTCAGCTATCTGCTGATACTATCTGTGGCCATTACGTTGTCATATTTTGCAGGCACTGGAAGTTATTCGTGAGCTTCAGAAACACTTCCCAATAAAAAGAGCCCCCATGAGGCTAAGATTCACTGTGGCTGATCAGAACTTCCCTTCTCTCATGGAAAAGCTGAATTCCTGGAATGCCAGCATTACTTCAAAAGATGAAAATGGAAGCCAAATATCTGCTGTAAGATTAAGTTTTTCTTTCTCAACTTCTCTTTTAGATATTAATATCTGTGATAAGATTCGGTTTCTCGACTTGAACAGGTGCAATTGAATTAGTCCATGGATGATCCCTTGCTTTGCTTCCACTTCAATACTAGGAAATTGCTGTCAATTATGCTGTTATGTAGTTGTGGCCTCACTTCCGCTGATTAAAAAACGGGATATTCTGCTTTAATCACTTTTTATTTAAGATTTCAAGTGGGCCATTTCCTGTTAGTATGTTGCATATTTTAATTGTCATTTTTGAAGATACAACCTCCTTTTAGTGTGATGGGGCAAACTTACAAATTCCCATGCTCCTGAAGTTTGAGCAAAATTCCTACTTGGTGATAAGCCTTGTTTATAACTTGTGAATACTGATGTTTCAACATGTGGTGACTTATGTTTTGTCTCTTGCAGATATGTGAAATAGAACCAGGATTCTACCGAGAATGTGAAGCTCTGATGAGAAATCTTCAGGGTAGACTGGAGGTTCTCTCATATTCTGTCCATGCAGAAGGAGACACCGAAGTTGAATTCTACGATGAACATGAAGAAGCCCTGCCAATTCCTGAGTCTGATGATTCTGTGCTCAGGTTGAGAGAGAAAATGCACAAACAGACCATTTCTTCATCTGGAGAGGGGAGGAGCACCGAGGGTGAGGTAAAACAGAGCAAGTGCAGCACATGCAATGCGGTTGTGGGTGACTCTAAGCAATATAGAGACCATTTCAAGAGTGACTGGCACAAGCATAATCTCAAAAGAAAGACTCGGAACCTCCCTCCTCTTACTGTAGAGGAATGCTTGGCTGATATGGACTTGGAGGACTCGAAAACTGATTTGAAGGATTACTCTTTTTAAGGTATGGTGGTGCATCAAATAAATATCATTTTATGATGGTTCTGATGCATGATTTAAGAAACCGATCTTGACAGCCCGACCAGTCACTGCACATGGCTTAATTCGATTTCAAAATACAGAATAAACAATTGAATAAAACTGTCCTCCACTTATTCAGTTTTTCCAGTGTCTTAAATCTTCGGATGATATTTAAAGGTTATCTCTATCAAAGCCATTTGGAACCTGTTAGTTACACTTTCAAGTCTATAAATACATTTATCAGTTTGGTTCAACAAAGTTTAGTTCAGGAACAGTGCAGTGCCTGCTCTTTTTTGCTTTATCTCTTCTTGCTTTTCAACTTATGATGCGCGTCTGTTGACAGGACATTTTGCATCTTCGGTTGCAATACTCATCGACCCCAGTGAGGCGAGGAGCAGAGTCAAGTCTTCAAGATGGTCAACTGATCAGGTTTAGTTTCAATCATTTTGTTCCGTCTTACATTTCGACATTTTGCATTACAGGTGGAAGATTAGAATTGTACGGAGAGAGCTTCTCTCAAGTGGGATTTGTTGTTAGTTCCAGTGACTGAGGATCCCGGAAAGATGATATAAAGTGAATGTTCTTTGTCGCAATGAGCCTTTCCGACTCCGTGTAAATAATAGGCTGGCATGATCTCTCTGGATATGCCTCATTAATCGATATATGAAGCCATTCATACGAGATGAACTAAAGTTTCACCTGAAGATGTTCTCTAGTGTTGCTCCATTCTTGGCGACTGTCGAAGGTAATACCATGATGCAGGGGCAGAAAGAGCAAGTTTGAGAGGATGCTTAGGCCCTGATCACTACTGTTTTCACACGAGATCCAGGGCTATGCTATCAAACTGCCTTCGGCTTCGGGAGTCTGGCTAAGGCTTTACCTTTGACTCACTTTCCAGAGGCGCTATGCCGAGGGAATGATCCACAACTCTTCGGGCCTTCAATCTTTGGTTCCAGCTGCCACCCAGGGGCTAAGCGTTGGTTTATTAAGGTCGTCAGCCTAGTTATATCATTTCGCCCGGTCCAGGAGCTGGCCCTAGCACACTGAGCTCATGGAAATCTTGCAATTTGATTCCATCTAGTGGAATCCCACTGCATGATGCGAGTAATTTATCAAAAATCTTCATATGTTAACGATATGAACTAGGGAACGACTAATTTTTATTCGGTCATTCTCAAGTTAAATATAATACCACAAATAATATATACTACCATCCTGGCCGAATCCAAGATTCGCTCTCGTTTAAGGCTCTGTTTGCAAAGCCCCGCCCACCTCACCTGTCAGGATTCTACGGGTCAAGTTCGGCATGGGCCTTCTCGAGGACCCGATGGCTGATTTAGGGTATGGCCGGCAAGCTCGGTGTCAGGGTAGCCCTTCAATTCTTTTGTTTCAACTGAAGTACACAGATTCTGTTTTGTAACCAATAGAGCTCAAGTTCATGGGACTGTTAGATGTCGAAGGCTAACAACCTGCTGTTGGGATACACGGGAACTCGGAGAATCGGCTCAGGTGGTCAGGAAGTGGCTGGTGCTTCTGCTGGACGGCAAGTCGGCCAGCAAATGGCAGCTGCTCCTCCCGAGGGTGACGGCAAACAAAGCCGGTGTGCTGCGACACATGCCCTGGCCTAATAGTAATAGAATAAATAGGACGAGTATTCAACTTATAATTGTAATCAGCAAAGCTTTGAGAATCCGCAAAACTAGAATAACCATGCTGCTCTGCCCTTCGTGTCTGGTCCATCAATCCATGTTTGATGCATATGGACCCACTGGAAACAATCGGGAAACTTCGGATGCTGCAATTAGCCCCAGAAAAGAGTCAGTCTTAGCTAATTTACGTAATTCAGATTCTTCATCATCTGCATCAGTGGAAGGCCCTCGGAAAATGCAATCAGTCGTACCTTTGAAGTAAGCAATGCCGTGGTCAGGCAACCTAACCGTTCTCCTCCTGTTGAAGGGTTGCAGATCAGCTTATTTTGGACAAGTTCATTAAGAAATGCTAACTCAAGACCATTTCTTTACTTACTCACCGGATGATTCCCATTTATCGAACTTAACCAGCCACAGTTCCGAACCAATCTGAGAATAGGAAACTCGATCTACCCAGACCTGATAACATTTATGCTGCTTGTCTCCGTAGAGCGTATCCAACTCGTCTAGGCAGTGGGAAAAAGTTCGGTCCATTCCTGATGGATGAACAGAAATTCCCGGTGAATACTGCAGGCAGAAGTAAGAAAAGCAATGGTTAGACAGTTGCCAACCAAAAGCATTCTCAAGAACCAAAAGCAACAGATTTGGAAAATGTTGGAAGGAAAATCTTAAGAGAGGGCACCCCAAAAAGCCAAGTTAAGTCAAGACTTAGCAAAAAGAAATAATGAGAGAACCGAGACCAGAACTCGTTCAAACTTACAAAATGGAGTCTCAAGTTATCAAGGCCGGACCTCTCAACTTCAGCCCTCCGCCATCTCTCGTAGAACAAGTAAAACTTGACCACTTCATGCCCAGGATTAGATATTTCGACCTTAAACTTCTGAAAGTCTCTGATATTTCTCGGAGAAACATTTGGGCCTAGGGCGAAAATACCAATTGCCTGAATGATCCCTGAAGCGCATCTCTCGTTCGCGTGGATGATGTTCGGATTCTTCTTGCCGTCTGCTTCATACCACTGCAGCAATTCTTCCTGTGCATTGCTGACCTGCACATTCAAGGAATTCAGATACTTCTGATCAATATTAATTTCATCCATGAAAATTTATATAATGTAATGTATTTAGATTATTTTTGATTGAACAAAAGACCTTTTTTTAAAAAAAATATTACCAGATTTTTCCTTGTCACAGATAACCAAAAGAAGACCCGGAAATATTATTTTTGATGAAGGTCAGGTACGACATGAAAATGTGTGAATTTGTACTATAACTACAACCACAGACCATCACACCATATACTGAAGGCACGGTGAACAGTTCAGTATCATTTCCCGAATCGCCACAAACCAGAATCTTCAAAGGCAAACTTCTCTTCGCTTCCAATTTTTCCATCAAATAAGCCAAAGCCTGTCCTTTGCCTGCAGCTCGAGGTAGAACGTCCAAAGCTATGCCATTGCTGTACAATATTTTCACATCTATCTGCTCATCAAAAGAACGGGAAATCAAAGAGACTGAAAAATAAGACGAGAGGGCACCGATTATCTTAAATGAAGAGACTTACCCCTCTTTTCTTGAAACATTGTGAGAGACCATCGATCACTTCAGAGGCATTATCCTTCGCCACAAAAAAGCTGACCTTGTGAGGCCGTTGCTCGGTCTCCGACTGAAGCAGATGCATAACAGGGTTCAAGTTCCAACATGAGAGACAGAGAAAAGATCAAGCCGTTGAGCTAGTATAGCGCAGCTGTTCCAAAATATTTCTCACACATCATCTAAAACATTCATCCTTCCGTGCAACTTGGACTAGATATACACAGATGAAACTTGTGAAATAACGAACAAAATATATAAGCAGCTATATGCGGTTATCAGGAATGTAGACTATGACCTATTTCCTGAAACATGTCGAAGTGACAGGTATCACTAAATCCCAAGGTTTGTTGGAAGGTGCATCAATGGTTTATATATTATGGATGGTGGGCACTCAGAAAAGGGAAATGAAACTTCGATAACAATCCAGTAAGAATACGTACTTGGGGAGTAAGTTGAGGGAACCTAGCCGTTTCTTCGACGACAATATCCCGGTCCCACTTCTGATTTAGATATTGCTCCCACTCATCATCTGGGTTCATCGATTCACCATACAAAATCTCAGTTCCCACGGACGTTATAGTAATATCAGGGGATATCAGGGGCTTTTCCTTCCTCAACTGCTCGTAAATCGTAGGGGACCTTCCAGTGGAGTAGACAAGGAGGGAATTGCTGCGGTAGTAAGCTTCCCACAGTGCATTAAACCGAAGAAGGGACGAGTTTTCCGGATCATCGTGGTCTACCTGCAACATTGTGAAGCAGTACAGCAAGTGCAGACTGAGAGTCATAAAAGACCAATATATGAGGAAGGAAAAAATAAGAGAGAGATAACAACAGAGCAGTAAGAACATTACCATTGTATGGTCAAGATCAGAGACAATCATGAGATTTGCAGGACCATTGAAACGGTCCATGATGTCCGTATCCCCTAAAATTATCTGAATCCAACTGCGAAAAGCTGATACAGCCAATGAGCTTCCAACTATCTGATGACACTCCAGGAAGTTTTAATTAGGATATCAACGCTAGAGGTGACATTCGTGACACCCAGAACTGGTGCTAATAAGGTTGTCTATTGCATTCCAAGGAAAAGGCAAGAATGACAGTGAAGAAGTCAAAAACTTACACAGAAGTTCACCACAAATATGATTAGCAGCGAATTTCATCTTCAAAGACAAAGGCACCCCCATCGAGCAACCGATTGGATATATGAAAAAACAAAACGTTACCCACTTAATCCCTCTTCTCTGCCAACTGTAGACTCCATGGCAGCAAATTTTCAGGCTCAGCTGAGCCTACGATACAAATATCTTTCTCCGCTTTCCTTTCTAGAAAGAAACAAATAAGAGGGAAAGGGAATAGAAAACGAAACAATTCCTGCGTTCGATTTGACTACTAACCCTACCCAACTGCCCATCTTCAAGAATAACACGGACGGGAAAGTGGGATGAAATCTCGGGGGCAGGAAATTGCGGAAACTGGGATAAATAAAGGAAACAGATTCTTGTTTCGCATTTCAATCAGCAAATCACCAGTGCCCAGTAGAGACAGTAAAAATTGCGAAAGGCTGAGCCATAAAAGGACTTACATGAGATTAAGAGCCCAATGAGCTGATCGGAGTAAATCAAGACATCGGCTTCGCAGTCCACTTCCGACAATAGCTCAAGGATAAAATTTAAAGTGTGAAAAAAAATAACGGGCTCCTGTTTTTCCCGTGTTTGAAGTTCCACCAAGGGCAGGACACGGAGCAAACATCTCCTCGCCTGATAATACTACTGAACCGTGAGAGGTAAATTAGCTCTCTTTTTCACGTCCTCCTGTAAGTTAGATTTTAGTTCGAAAATTCATATAAAAAAAGTTCTATATTGATTAATCAAACTCGAATATAGCTTAATCAAGTTCATTACACACAAAAAAATGCTTTTTTTCCAACTCCATTCTAAATTTCTAATGATGGGTTTCTTCTGTCGAATTTTTTTATGGTGGTAGAATCTGAGATCGAGTCAACCGTGTATATATCGAGCAAAATTCAGTATTGTTCCGATTTGGGGCTCACTAGAAGGTTCGTCAGGAGGCTGTAGAGATGTTTTCTGGAAAAACCTTTGTCGGGGCAAAAGAAATTGGCTTTAAGCGACCACACAGAAGAAAAACGACCCGGGATTTGATCCATTGTTTCTACTATAAAAATGTGGGATTTGAAAATGGCAGTTCGGATTGGAACCGCCCTTGCGGGTTAGGGCACGGGTCAGCTTGGTCTGGCCCGTGGCAGGTCACGAGTCAGGGCGGATCAACGGGCCGATATGAGACGGGCCCAGGCCTTCAGATATCAGGCCCGACCTGCCCCAGTGCCATCCCAATTCCAAGGACTCGATTTAGCTATCCGATTACATTACTAGAATGCCGCACAAACGCCCACGAGAAGCAGCCGGCGGTGGGGTTTTGAGAGGTCTTTCGGGACCCCAGAGTTCAAATCCCCAGAGACGCATCACTCGTAGGTGGAGATTTTATAACTCTCAATCTTGTCAGGTTCGTTTGACTTATCCGGTACGTGTGATTTGCGAGCTATTGCGTGTGCTCCGAGAAAGATGTATTGCAAAGGAAGACGCTCGAATACCTCTGTTATCAAGAAAGAAAATGCCCCGTAAGCATAAGAAGTGGAAACACGTAGGATTGATTTGGGACTAGCCCTTGGATTCGACTTTCTTGCACGATTTTGGAGTCCGAGTCATCAGTATGCAACCTCGAGTTTCCTAAGCCAACTTGATAAATGAAGATTCAGTGGGCTCATCCAAAGCACCCATCAACGTTACAAGCATATATATTGACATTCTCATTGCATAACCGATGTGGGCTCATGGCCGGACTAATTAGACAGTAAAAGCTTGATAAGAGGCCCCTCCACCTCGCTTGACAAGTGGTCAGGTCAGAGAGGAGGGAGAGTTTACCATTAATTAATGATAAATGATACTTTTAGTCCTTAATCTTTTACATTTTTACCATTTTAGCGATAAGCCTTTATTTTTTATTATTCACGACCTCAACCTTTTTAGTTTTTGTCATTTTAGTCCTATCGTTACTTTTTTCATCCAAAAAAAGTATATCCATCTAAAACAGAATATTTCATCTAATAATTATATTTTAACAAAAAAATTTTAAAAATAAATAAAAAGAAAAACAAATAAACAAAAGTGAAAAATATCCGTAGAGTTTTATAGGTAAGCACATTTCCTTCAAAATTAATGTACATTCTTCATTGGAAATTAATTGATGACTGTTATCATTACAAAATCGTGACTTGTTATGATAAAAGTGAGTTCTAATTTTAAAAGATATATTTGTTATTAGTCAACATTTCCTTAATCAGAGACTGAACATGCTTTTTTTAAAAATATTTTGTTGAAAAATAATTTTTGGATGGAATATTCTTTTTTTTATGGAATATACTTTTTGGATGGAAAAAGTAACGATAGGACCAAAGTCGTAAAAATTTAAAAGATTGAGGAAAAATGACAAAAAATTAAAATTTAGGACTAAAATAGTAAAGATGCGAGAAATTAAGGACCAAAAGTGTATTTTTTCCACTAATTAACTAAACTCGTCTCCCGCCAGAACTCAAGTTCGCTTTTTTTTTTTTTTTTACTCTCTCAAAAATCCACCATTAAAGCCCCCTCCAAGCTTTCTGTACACTGAGTTCTTCATTCCCTCTCATCACTAATCACACTCGAAATCTCTCGAACCGAATGCAGCAGCGAATCCTACAGCCGAACTTCAACGAAGGAACCAGCGGGACTACGGAAAACAGATTATCGAAAAAGAGGACAGAAAATGATATCACCACACATTAACAACATTCTCAGTTTCGAATTATGCATGGCGATCAGAAAATGAAAGGGAGAATGGCCTTGACGTGGCCCGGAAAGTCCTCGAACTTGGCACGGTACCATCTCCGAGTGGCGTAACTCCTCCCCATCAAGTAAGCGCCCGTGGCCAAGGCGCAGGTGAAGGAGTAGATCGTCTGAGACATGAAGGAAATCCCGACCAAGCCTACGATCTCAAAGAGGTAGTGAGGGCACACGACCAGGCCAAACAGCCCGCCCTTCGGGATCCTGTACTCCTTCTCGCCCTGCTTGCTCCGCAGCCTGGAGAGGATGAGGTGGTGGTAGAAGTTGCCCGATATCCCGATGAGGAAGAGCGCGAGGCCGGGAAAGGTCAGGTCGATGCTGGGCTCGGGGAGTCCCCGGGAGAGGTGGAGGGCGTAGATGGCAGTTGCAGTGGAGAGGAAGTAGCTGAGGGAGATGACGATCACGGTGTCCGCGGCCATGAAGCCGCTGAACTTGTGGACGAAGAGAACCTGATGACGGGGGATGAAAATCATTAGTAGTATACTAATTTTTTTTTAATGATCTAATTTATTTATTTATCACATTTTTATTAATATTTATTTAGGTCACGTACTAATGCAGAATTACTTAAGAATTTCTTAAAATAAAGAGAAATAAATGAGCACATAACTCTCACGGTGAGGATCAAACTCAAAACATTTTAATTGCAAATCAGAATCTTATACTACTGTACTAAAAAAACTCATTTGTGTACTATTTACTCAGGGAAAGATTGTGAATGGTCCACGGGAGTTTTCCCAGTGATCTCAATTAAACCGTAAATTAGTCTCGAGATGCATTTTAATTAATTCGGGAATATTGCGTGGTGCAAACTAAAAAAGAAAAAGAAAAGATGGTGAATGGTCAGCCACATTTCCAACTTTAAAAATATTAGTACAATTAATACCGTTCTCGTTCTCTGACCAAGAGTTCTTGAATTCGATTTCACCTATTGGACTTCACGTACCCCTTTTATCCCACCTTTCTTCTAACCTTTCTAGATTTATGTGCCTACTCTATACATCGAAAAAAATACTATTAATAAATATAAAATAAATAGATAAAAAAGAAAATATGATTAAATTACAAAATCATTCTTAAAATTATAATTATCACATAAAATTTCCTCTGCTTGTTCTTTATTTTCTTTTTTTTTCCTCCCTAATTATATAGTTCATTTTTATTTACGAGGATTACACATCAATAAAAAAATTAATAATGCTATCGAGAAAATATTCAAATACGAGAACTTCTTTACGGTCAATTATATAATCGATAATTCTGTGCATATTATCAAACAACATCTAGTTATACAAATTTAAAGAAGAAAAAAGAGAAGAAAAGGTCGAAAATAAACATTTTTTTATTTTCATAATATAAGATAATAAATTCTAACTCGTTCAGATTCGAATCAGGTCTATCTTTCAGTGGTACAACTTCAAAATACGATCCTGTAACTGAAAATCCACTCACCCCGCTACGTAATGTTCGAGTTACCGTGTTCAACCGTGAACAAATCATACGAGTTACTGTGCTCCACTACAAGAGGTCAGGTGCAGTACAAGAGAGCAGTATCTTTCTGTCAAGACCCAAACTCAAAGAGTCACCCCAGCAATTTTGTTCAGAGAGGGATTCGAACATGGCACCTTAACTTCACCGAATCGCGTAGAAACATGTCTTGGAAAACTAGACTATACTACTCTCTACTGGTTACAGGATACCTTAGTCGAAGTTAGGTGGTGCAGCTGCCCTGAAACATTTTTCTTACTGAAGCCTAACATTGACATAAATTACAAAGTACAGGGATCACAAAAAATATTATGTTTAGATATATATATATACATATATATAAAAGATAATTTCTGTCAATTAACTTTTCGATTCATGTAAAATAGAACGTTATGTATAAAAAAGATACACACATATATATATATAATATTCTACGTAAACGAGAAAACGTGACTTTTGGTTCTCTCTCTTTTTTTTAATAACCGAGGTATCCGAGCACCTTCCGGGTCCGACTAAAGGTGGTCGCGACACCTCCTCCTCGAGTACACGCAATAGCATGCAAACCACATGTGCCGGATAAGTCAGGCGAGCCTGACGAATTCAAAAAGGCCGGAAGCCCCCACCTAGGAAGGAACGTCCCCCTGGGGTTTGAACTTAGGACCTCTTGGAAGAGGTCCCAGTTCCCTGCTAGTCACTTTTGGTTCTTATCATTTGCATTCTAAATCTCTAATTTTTATCATTCGCATCCTCAAATCTTTGAGTTTTTGCATCTTTAGCCTTGCTGTTATTGTTTCCATAAAAAAATATATTTAGTCCAAAAAATAGTATTAAATCCAAAAATCAATTTTCAAAAAAATATTTTTTTAAAAGTATATTCCATCCCTGATTAAAGAAATATTAGTTACTAGCACGTGCCATTTCTAAAATTGAAGTCATTTCCTCATAACGAGTCACGATTTTATAATAGCAATAATCAATAATTAATTTTAAATCGAAAATGTACCTTAATTTTAAATGAGATGTGACCATCAGTAAAACGCTACTAATATTTTTTTTATTTTTATTTTTTCCTTTAATTTTTGAAAAATATTTTTTGTTGAAAAATAATTATTTGATGAAATATTTTTTTTAGACGGAATATGCTTTTTTTAGACGGAAAAAGTAACGGTATGATCAAAATGTTAAAAATTCAAAGAGTTTGTAATGTGAATGATAAAAAAATAAAATGTTATGATGAAAATACAAAAATGTTAACACTATGTTTGAATTGAGGGATTTGGAGGGGAGGGGTTTAGAGGTATTTTGAGAGATTTAGAGGGATTTGAAGGGATAACTTATTCATTCAAGTCACTCATTCAGATACTATTATTAGCTGAGAGATTCGAATGGATGAAAAAATTAATTTGATTATTTTACTCTTTTAATTTAGAAGACCGATTCAAGGGAAGAAAGTAGTAAGAGATGCACAGTAATTTCATGATAATCTTCAAATTCAAAAAAAATTATAGTTTTATGATAGTCTTGATAAGCTCAATAGTTGTGACCTGATAGTAGTCGAGTACGGGAAAGCGTGCTGTAGTCATGGCTTGATAATGGTCGAGAAAGGGAAGATGAGTGTAATTGTGTAATTATATAATGAAAAATTATAACGTGTCAAAAATTTCTTTTAAAAAGTTACAATTGATATATTATTTAAAAATTTATTATCCCTCCAAATTTCCTAAATCAGACGAATTAAAAAAGTGAGGTTTGGAGGGATTGCGAACCCCTCCAAATCTCTCCAAATCTCTCCTAATAATTTACCCAAACAGAGGATTATAACATCCCTCCAAATCCCTCCCCTCCCTTATCCGAATTCGAGGCCCTTCCAAATTCCTCCAAATCACTCAATCCAAACAAAATGTAAATGTTTTTTTGGGGGGAATAGAGCGGGT
Organism: Lagerstroemia speciosa; assembly: GCA_037672795.1. NCBI lineage: Eukaryota > Viridiplantae > Streptophyta > Magnoliopsida > Myrtales > Lythraceae > Lagerstroemia > Lagerstroemia speciosa. The sequence goes on along the minus strand of CM075288.1, from coordinate 13,792,470 downwards.
TAAGGGAATATTAGTTATGTATCTCTGTTAGCTCACCTCAAGGATCCTCTTCAAGAAATGGATGGTAAGAGATGACCTGAGGAGGAGGAAGCGGAGGCCTTCCCCGGCGGGGAACAGCCAGAAGGACGCGACTCCGGCTAGGAAAGCCGGCGTGTACACTGCCAGCATTCCTATCCGGCTTGAGATCCGGGCATCCCCGGCCGCAGAGTTCGTGTTCCAGAACTTGGAGTACCTCATGTGGCTCCCCCTTACCTCCGACAGGCCCCCGCCGGCCAGCAACACGTTGCCGATGGTCATGGCCGTCACAAACGCCGACGGCGGCGGCGGATATAAGAAGCTCGGTGCCGCCGGCCACACCATCTCTGCTGATAAAGCACCTCTGGTCCTTCTCTCTTCTCTTCTCCCCGAGACTCAGGATAAGAGAGAGACAGAGAGAGAGACGCGGAGGGCACTGATTACAAATACGCCCTTTTGGAATGGATTTTTTCTGAAGACCTCAGCTTTAAAAATCATTTTCCGATAACATTTTTGTTCTGGCAGATTCACCTCCAAAACGGCATCACGTAAAGAGCGTGCAAGCGCGCCACTCCTTCAACCTAAAACACTTGTACCGGATAGAGAAAATTGATGCCGAGAGAGTTTTACCCTTTAAATGGGTCGACTCGACTCGAACTGGATTAGTCAGTAGTCTAATGGATTTCTGGATACGGGTGTAAAAAAAAAAACACATGCCTTTAATAACATCGGCAATGTAAATATATTTAACCCAAGAAAATGACTGGAACAAATTTCTCCCATATCACAAGCTACAAAAACTTCAATCTTCCATCAATTTCAAATAATATTCAAACAATCCAACGAGCATCGCAAATTAAAGAACTCGACCGAAAGTATCACCATCAACATTCATCTATTTATTGCCAACAAAAAAATATATATAAAGTGCGGCATCATCTATGCCTCCGACGACTCATTTTGAGTCGAGCTTTTAAGAAAAATTCAATTCGAAAAGAAAACTCATTTTGGAGTTTGAATTTTACATGAAAACGTGTTTTAAGGTTGAATTTTACCTTTTGATATATGAAGGAGAGTTTAATCCGTGTTTTTACTGAAAACTCATTTAGAAAACATATCTTCATAAATAAAATTTCCCAGCAAAAAACCATTTTAAAAATACATAGTTACTCGCGGAATTATTTTGAGACTGAACTATTTTTTACAAAATAGTTTTCAAAAGTGAGGTATTTATGCTCAATGCTCAACGCGCGGACGTTTCTCGTTCTCACGGCTGTACGTATGAACGAGAACATAAAATCTTCTTTTTCTTTTTCTAACTCTTATTTCTTTCTGTTTATTTTGATGAAAAGACTTCTTTGCCCTCAACTTTTGTCGCAACAAGATTCCGCCAATGGGCACCACCGAGCAAGGCCAGCCGACAAGATTCGGTTGAATCAGTTGGTTGGGAGTCGTCTCATCACTTTTACCCCATTCTACAACTTTCCAAGCCTGCAGGAAGGAGCTTTCAGCAACACAACCGGATCGGTGTACCGAAGCGAATACCCGCAAGTTTAACCCGTTCGTGGACTTTGATTCCCTCAGCAGGTACAACGTATCGCACAAGGAAAGGTGTCGGCGAAAAGGAGAAGAGAGGGTGAGACATTCAACAGCTGATCTCAACAAAAATGAGTATATTGGCAATAAGACCGAAGCTGCTACTAATAGGAATCAACAGAGCCCAAGTGTTGATGAGACAGTGAAAATCCTGCTGTAAAATCACTACAACAACCAGAGACCGTTTCGAGACTGACTAGTCCCGGGACTGCAAAAGTCTATTATTTAATGAAGGGGCAGGGAAGGGAAGCAAAGCAAAGCAAAGCAAGCCCTTCCGTCGAACAGCGAGCTGCAGGGGATGTGAAACCCTCCCGAGATCTCGAACCAGTAGAGAGAGAGAGAGAGTGAGCATAATTATAAAGGGGCAAAAGGGAAAAAGGGAGTCCCCCCCTAATTTTCCTAATACACAAAGAATCAGAGGAAAAAGGGAAAGAGAGGGTTAAAAAAGGTAGAAAGACACCAACTATACTTCTCCCTATACATCACCCACCCCCCAAAATTTGTATCTGTTCTTCTTCCTGGCAAATAATTACTAATGCAGCCACAGCTTGACACAGATTTCCCACACCAACCTCACCTGAAAAGATCAGGCACCCGGCGAGAGATAGGTTCGGGTTCGGAGATAACAGAGTACTCGGACTAGGTAAAAAAATCCAGCATTCAGCCATCGAAGCAATTTCTACTGGGACATCTCACAAACAATACTTTTCTAGAGCTCTTGATGAATAGGGAGGGCAAGCTTTCTCTCACCATTTTTCAAGATCCACAGCTGCTTCCTCAAAACGGTACCGACTGGCTTTGGGCTGATCACGTGAGACAGTCCCTAATTGTAGATTCTCACTGGCTTCTCAAACGTGTGGCGGTTCTGCAAAATTGGGTTTGAATATGATTCCGCGTGACTTGCAAAAGATGAAAGGTGTGAGGGAGGTATAATTCCATCAATAAACAAGAAATGGGGTAACAATCGACTGTAGGCACACCTGATTAACAGCATATGATCTTTTAGGAGCACTGTCAGCATGCTCCAATCCAAGATATTGCTCCCAAGCTCCATAAACATCTCTCCTCTGAGAGAAGCATAATTTAAACAGAAGTTCAGCGACCAAATAATTGCAGGCAGGCAAAACGTAGAGGGACAGGGAGAGGGGAAGAGACCTGAAAACGAGCAGACAAAATCTCGTTGTCCTCGAGATAGTCTGGGCGGCCCATTGACAAGAATGCGAACTTCCACTGGAGAAGAGTAATGAAAATTAATCAGAAAAAATACTGAATGAAGAGAAACTGGATTACCAAAAGAGACATGCGCACAACCTCAATTAAGGTTGAGAGCGCTGTAAGAAAAAGGATGTTACCTTTGCAAACTCTTCATCAGGAACCTGCAGCTTTTTCTGTATGCGACCTTTAATTTCAGCTAAGGTCTCACCTTCATGGATTACCAGGAAGAATGGCTCTCCAAAATTCTGAACCTGTTAGCATTTCAACAAGCGGCCAATTCCAATGAGAACTTGAGGACGAACATAAATTCTGATATAACAAACTTTATGAGACAGCTGTTTCTCACCTGGTTCTGAGCTGGATCCTTCATGAAATGATAAACATGAATTAGACGATCATGAGGGCCAAGGTCTTTCTCCTCTTCTGGGATCTGCAGGGACAAGCCATCATGTTCAGATCTGATCAGAGTCATGCAAATATGACAAAACAAGCTGGAAAAAATGTAGCAGGTCCAAAAATTAATCAACCCGGGGCAGTCAAATTTTAACTGATATCACCTCAACAAGTACACCAGCTACCTTTGGCAAGCCGGAAACACTCAGAAAAAGAGCAGGAATTACCACAAAATAATGTATGCATGCCAATGATCTTAGGTAACAACGAGCTAATAGCTGCTGCTCTATAGTAACATTGACAACTTTCATCCCTCCGTTCATAACAAATTGAATTGAATTCACCTGTGTGTATGTGTGTGTGTAGAGAGAGAGAGAGAGAGAGAGAGAGAGAGAGAGAGAGAGAGAGAGAGAGAGAGACTTAGAAAACTATTAACTGGCAGAAAGTGCAACTTACCTCCTCCGCTCGCAATGTCCAGTACTGATCATTAATGTTCTCTATCTTCTCATTTAGGGGGAAAATCTGTAAATGATTCACTTTTAGAGATGAAAACAAGGAGATGCAAGAAAAGGGGTGCAATCTATAAAATACGCAAATGTCAATCATCTAAACAAATAGCCAAAACAACTCTTCTAAAGAAAACCACTCATTTCTCTCTCTATCATGTTGTCAAATCTGGTTAGAAACCATAACCTCAGGAGTTGAAAACAATGCAATTAAGGAGTGCCACATATTTACCTTGTAAATTTTATGATAGAAAACTTCCAGCAACCTCAGTTCAGCATTTGGGTGAGACAACTCAACCTGCAGAGTAATATTCAGATATCTTATTGTCTGGTCTCACAAAGGCATACTAAGAAAGAAAACAGAAATATATAGCAAATAGATGTTGGTAAACAATGGTTAACATCCATGTCCAGATGAAGAGACCAGAGACCTTCAATGCATGAAAGGGAGAACTACCAGATCCATGAAGAAAGCAAGTGGGAAAGCAAAATATAAGCACTCTACCTTTGTCTTAAGGTCATTAATTACATCGCCCACTGTGCTGTGTTTTGGCAATCTTATAGTATGAATTACTACCTGAGAGCATTACAAAATTTTCATAGCATTATTATGCAGAGAAGATAATGGACAACTGCTTGGGACGGTAAGACTAAGAAGATAAAAGTGAAAGTAATTGATATCGATAGGACTCACTTCATCCTTAGTAGCATGATGGAAAGCAACTTTCAGAGTTTTCAAACCCTGAAGTTCCGGAAGAGGGATGTCTAATACCTCATAATACAGAATATCTGAAGTCTGAGAGAAAAGAGATGCGCTGGTTAGCATGAGGAAAACACTGTCCCCCCTCTTCTGCCTTAACAAAAGTAAGATATATACATAGAACAATCATAAGATCTAAAACCAATATTGGCAAAACCTGATTATAGTGGACAAGCATGTCAGCTAAATGTTCCACTCCACGGTACTTAATTGGCTGAGGTTTTGGTTGCTGGGAGTAACAGTTATGAGGTGTTAGCCGCATCTTTGAAGGATCATCTAAGCCAAGATGGGCAGCCACTCTCACCACAACATCATCATAGTTATGAGTCTTTGACCTAGAAATTTGTTTGAGAAGGGAAGATAATAATCCACAAACATACAAATTGCTTCTGAATGGAAATGAACATAAAAACTTCAAACAAAGAAATTCATATTCTGCCAAGCTGCTTCCTTTCAGTAACTTCAATTAAAGTTAGAAGACGAGATAGCATATCAGGTTCATAAAACTTCCTCTGTAAAAAGGAACTTACAATTCAAGTGAGAATTCATCCTCTTTGGGCCTCTCCAAAGATCGAAAGCGGACCACCTACGCATTGAAAGAAACAGAATTATATCCTCAACTAGAACATTGACAAGTTTATGAAATATGGCAAAAATGTCCAAGTCAGGACCCTAAGTACATGGCGGGGCATGGGCAGGGTTGATTAGTGTTTCTGACAGTTATCTGGAGGTTTATGCAGGTGAATCTTGAAGGGGGCGAAATGATATGACTAACTAAAACAATCCACGAAACCCATTCTTGCACTCCAGCAATTAGATTAATATTAACTCAAATTTGAGAATTGTTTCACTTAGTGATCCATGTATCATAGACTTGGTGACTAACAATGGGAACTCAATACGTCCAACAGATGACAACTTAAACAGTTCTATGCTATTGAACTAGGGTAAAATATTCTTGCATTGACAAATTATAAGGTCCAGACAAGTTGGATGTCATGCCTAGTCAAGCCACCCCATCCTTTCAACTCTTCCTTTGGTTTCTCTACCTTTTTAATCACTAGCACCAGTAGGAAGCACCGTCGTATCCAACATGTACAGCCACAAATTTAAACGAAGCAAAGAGTTCCATTGCCTGGAGTTGCAGGACCATGCTGCAGAGTCCCTTGAGAAGAGCATACTTCCCTTTCTATTTTTTTGGGTTAGTAATGCGTACTCCCTTAATTAATTCATACCTGACGATTGTGCACATACTCCATGAACATTGGAACTTCAGGATAACGGTATTGTTCACCCGTTCGGACAGACTTCTGAAAGCATATGATATCCCCATCTTCTAACTAAAAAGGAAGAAGAAATGGAAGGTAGAGAAAGTCAGTGATGAAAGAAACACTTTGATGATCCAGTAGCTGACCAAGATATTGGAGAAATCCAGCATCATCCAAAAAATTGTTTTTTAATTCAGAAAAAAATGGATTAGAACACCTTAGCATAAGCATAGGGATAGATAGACAGAAAGATCTAGAGGGAGAGGACGGAGAGAGAGCTGGACAATGAATACCTGACTAGCTCGAAATGTAATCCTCTTGTCAACCGGTTCACACATCACATTAGGTTCAAACTTGATCTCCTGTACAGTACAGCTTGTTATTAGTTTTCATATATTTTTTTTAATAAATCAAGAAATACCATGAAAAGGGGGAAATGAGAAGCGAACAAAGAAATGATAACCACTGTAGCAAAGAGAGGGATTACTGACTTCATAAAGATCAATCTCTTCATCAGGAGCAAAACCAGCCATCTCATTTAATTTGGCCAGTACTTCTCCAGGTTTACTAGTTATCTTTATGAAAAGCCTCCCAGCATACCTGAATCATAAAATTAATCTTAGGGAATTGTGCAGATCCTATTTTCAGTCAATCCGAAAAAGGAAAAGAAATAAGAGTACCGGAGTTCCTCTTTTGCAGGGTCATAAAGCTTAAAGAAAAGAAGAATATCTTCTTTGGTCTTCTCTGGAGGTGGTAAAGGTCGCAAATCCTGAACAACAGATAAGTCACCATAATAGTTTCTAGGCACCTGAACAATGTGCGAGTCAAGAATGCTATAAAAGTGCAGCTGCATGGAGAAATCATTTGAACAATCTTCAGAAGGATAAATAATTTACCACTCCAAGTTCTACTTCCAAAAACAACTTCAATTCAGCATTGCTTGCCTTATTTGACACTTCTCTTAATTGTGCAACCTGCAATATGCTGAAGTTTATCGGGAAAGGTGCATGTATGACAGAAACAGAAAATGATCCTAATAACATATGGAAAGAAAGATAAACACAAGTTCCAACAATAGAAAATTAAAGAAAGCAAATTCTAGATATATATACATGTAATGCAAGCATAGAAGGAAAGGTTTCCTTTGCCAAGTGAGTCAATTGAATGATCTTTAATTGATATTACCCTCAACAAAATCAGCATCAAATAGTCGAAGGTATGGAAAATAAAAGGTTGACATGATACCGTTTCCCAGTACAAGAATGTCATGCAACAACCTAATAAATAATACAACTTTGAATACAGGGAATTGCTTACACATTGTGCCTCTTCCTGGGGAGTCAAAGGCCGATTTGGCCGGTAGGTATGATTTTGGCGCTTTGCCCAAAGCCAGAAGCGCTGAAATTGAACTGGTATTCCAAATTCTTTGGCCACCTCTTCCTAAGAAGATAGAATACATCAACGCACAAGATAAGAGGAAAGGCAACTATTATTACAGAGGCCTAGTCTTTCCATTTTTACGTAGTGCACAAAGATCAAGCATATTCAAGCCAAAAGAAGAGAACTAATATGTGAATCCAAGAGAATATTATGGTCCTACAGTAATTTCAATCAAATAATTATTGAAAATCATATTACAACACATTTATATCCATCATGCATCAAATACACTAGCAAATTGCACGCCATAATTCAATGAGGTCTAATAAACAGGTTGATCAAATAAAAACTCCATTATTTGGGAGGTATAGCTCAATTCTGAATCTTAACCAAAACTAGGTACTATCAAAATTCTTTTTAAAGAAAAAAAAAAGTACCTTGAATTGGATAAATGCCATCTGCCTTTGAACCCGAAAACTGTGAACTTTCTCATGATCCACCAGATCAAAGTATATTTCTTTGCCAATCTGTTCTACAAGGTCCTCATTACGTGCAACCTAGATCACCATAAAGACACAATTGTCCAGTTAAGAAACTTGGACAAAAAGTATTTGAGAAGAGTTAATTAGAAAGCTCCAACCTTAATGATTGTATACAGATGTGCTTCGGCTTTCTCCTTTCTCTTTTTCTCCTTCTCTTCTTGTTCTTTTTTCAACCTTACCTGCAGAAACAATATTGAGCAAACTTAGCAAAGACCAGAAAAATCAGGTTACAAGTTAATGATGCATGTGAGAGGCATCTTACCCTCAGGTGCTCTGCAATGTCCTTCTCATCCACATTACAGATTATTTTATCCTTGTCGCTTTCACGTATATATACAAGCATATATGCATTTGAATATTTTGTGAATTTAAATGGAGAATTGTTGAAACCAGGATTTGTCTGCGGTAACTGTTGGATGAAGAGATGAGAGAAAGTCAAAAGCAGATTAAAAAGGCCAAACAATTAAGACAATTTTGAACAAAAGGTTACCTCTTCTTCCCCACCATACTGCTCCTCTAGAGCTCTCTTCATATCTTCCTTAGTCACCCTTTCATCATCAAACTTGAACCTGCATAAACCACCTGAGTCTCAAGATCATGTTGATCACTACAATTTATCAGCATTAATTAAAAAAAAAGCTGATCCTGTCAGCACAAAATGAGAAGTTATACATGAAATATTTTATGGCATAAGTTAAGACTGCAACGGAAGGACGATGTAGCCAGTTCTGCAAACATTCCTAAGTAACTCTAATGATAATTGACCGTACTATCATTTCAAAAGCAATTTGTATGAGAGACATTTATGCAAATGCTCAAAGGAAAAAAAAAAAAAGGCAAAAAGAAGAAACAGCACAAGTTCCATACAAGTAACTCTAAAGCACTCATAAATTGGCAGAGCAGGCTGCATACCACTGATCAGAGAGGGTCGGCCTAATGTAAGCGTAATAATGTCCCCCGTGTACACCACCACTGTGGACCAAAACACTGTAAAAAGAATATCACATCAATGTTCACCTCGTCTTTTTCCCCCGAGCATGTGAAATATGTTACATCTAAATCACAGAAATTAGCATCAACACTAAGATATCAGTGAACAGCAGTAATCACACAATGCAAAACACTCCTAAAACCAAGCTCAACAATACTCAGCTCAATTATCCAGCCAAAAAAAAAAAAAGGACATTCAGCCCATTTAAGTGTTGCAGGCAGAGCAGTCACCAAATAGATTCCACAGAATAAAAAGACAGATTGTAAAATCACGGTAAAAAAACCATTACTCGAACAACTGGCATTAATAAAGAATTTAGGTAACAGCTTAATATCAATCATATTAAAAAGCAAGGTCCTCCAACACTTGTAATAGAACCAGAGATAAATGAAATTCTTCATCATAATCAGGGCCATGGCAGCAAGGGACAGAGTATGATGCATAAGTAACTGAGATGCATCTCCATATTTCACATAAAAGGTGCACCCTAACCAAAACATATTTGCAACATTAATTTGACAGAATCTTGCATAAACTGGCACTGCTGGAAAGGATGATGGAAGCAAGATGCCATGAGTACCTATGAAGTGTGTAAAGGTTGCGAACACTTCGATCTGCATCAGGTGATAAGTACTTGCCATTCTCTCTATCTAGATCAAGTTGCAAAGGGAATTCATAGCGGTCATTTATCTGTTAATCATTATAAACAAATATCAGACATCAATCCATTATACAGAGCTCTGGCACACTGACAAAGATCAGAGAATGATCGTGCATGGACAAAAGCTACCAGAGGCCATAATAAATTCCATGATGTGAACACAATATCATCTTCTTTTCAATAGTACAATAAACACTGCACCCAAAAGATACAAAGGAGAAATAGAAAAGGAAATAAAAAATAAAAAAGAGAAAAAAGGAAAAGGCTCTTCTCTGCCCATAAGTGCATGGAAGACCATTTCACCTATCCAGAAACAAAAATTTAGATAAGGTCATTTTCAATTTTGTCTGATTAACTTAGTGAGTCTAAAAAAGGCTGATGACGAGAATAGACATTTGATTAGATCCTGTTTAAATAATCTTCAAACTTATTTTAAAAAAAAGGCTTCAATTTTTATAAGACTTTCAGACCTCCAAGTGAGTCTATTTCTTCTCATCCAATCCTCTCTATCTCTTCCAAAGAGCAATACCTCCGAATTGACTAGGAGGCCCACGATATACCTCAAGGTTTTATCAAAGCAAGTTAACACAACTTGCTCCAGTTTTTAGTAAGCAGGATGCATCAAGCCTCGTTTTTCATGGATAAAAACGAAACCACCCACTAGAGGGTCGTATACTAAGGATGAAATGGACCTTTCCAAGTATATACACCCAGCAGTCAATAGCAAATTCAGTAGTCAATACTAATGAATATACTCCAACAATCAACAACAGAGTTAATAATCATATATGTGTTTTGGCAAGGAGGAGGTACAAGTGTCACAGATCAAACTGTCGGCACGCAAGCTCATAACCAACTTTCCGGCGAGTGGTAGCAGTTGAGAGCAAAGCAAAGCTTTTAATACATTAAATATAGCTGATTCTCAATCAATGAGGAGAAAAAAAGGATATTCCTTCAAGAACTAACCTTAACCATAGTGTCCCGCATAAAGTCATACTCAAATCTTTTCAGCTGAAGCTGAAGCACAGGTGGAAAATCAATGAACAGGACACCCTTCCTAGCATCCTGAGAAGGTTGAAAACATGATTAAAGCGGACACTTAAAGTCAGAACTGACCTTAACGAGACAGACACAGACCATCTGTCCTCAATAATCCGCATGAAATGACTGTAGAATAGCTCCGTATATTACCCAAGAAAAATTTTATATAAGGAAAACAAAGTTGACAGGAAAGACCAAGAAAAGAGGAATGAATCCACACTTAATTCAATGAATCAATAAACTGGTCTCTCTCTGACCTAAACAGAACTGATGGACTATTCCAAGTCAAAAACTAAAACATTACAAGCTGATCTGGGAAGCAAGTCAAATGATAAGCAGTTCATGCCCTCTCACCTGTAAGCCATGATGCTCAGCATGATATTTATTGTCACCTTCAAGCCGTTCCACTTCTACATATTTGTCAAAAGATGCATACACATCTCGACAGCCCTTAACATCAAGCTGGAGATCTAAAGTTTACAGATAAACCAAATAAGGTCCCACAAATCTATCCTTAGTAATATAACTTCAAACTAGGAGTACCATTGAATTCTTGCCACAACTAAATAAACTAGATAATTACCATAAAATGACTCCTTTCTGGTTGACTTATAATCCACATTGATGCACTCAATGTAGTTCATATGATGCCCTTCAAACAGCTGCTGAATAGTACCCTCCACAACTGTCCCCTGCACCATCATAGAACAGTTCATTTTTTAATAGGTACTTTCACACCATGGTGTCATTTGGCATTTGGCGAAGAACACGGTCCTATATCTGCCAAATGTTTCTTTTCCATTGATTCCTCTATTTTTATGTCTTTTCCAAGCTGTGTAAACTACTATCACTTTCTCTCAGACAGATTATCAACCAAATGGAATAAGCTAAAGCATCCTCTGCTTTCCTCATTTCCAGTTTTCCCTTTACCTTCCCTCCCTAATCCGAGAATTATTCAACCATAAAACCGTTTGACCTTCACTAAACCACAGTATCATACCTTCATCTTATCTTCAAGCTTTTCACAAAGAACCCTATTGAGCTCCTGCACATCGTGCTGCATGAATGAATCATAGGTGTCCCATCCAAAGGACTTTGTCAACTCTTTTGTCGCCACACTAGTTTCACTGTACTGAAGCTTATAGAATAAACTCTGCAAAGCCAAAGGGATGCTCCCAGATGGCATATCATTCTCAGTTGTTGGCATATGATAGACAGCCTGCAAACAAAAATTTCGTATTAATGTCTCCCTTCTTATTATTATCATTATAAAAAAAGGTGAGCAAGTAAAAATACTAACTTTTCTGAAGTAGGGTATATGGTACAGAGTCTGAAGAAGGGAATTCATGTAACACGTAGCTCCTTGATTCTTAAGACCAACATAACCAGTCTCCTTCTTTGAATCATGCGACCAGTAATCAACAATCTTACGGACTGCAACATCAGCTTCAATAATGCATGTATCATTCACAAGATAACCTCTGCCTGGGTTGTATAACTCCCCAAGAGACATAAAAGAGGTGAAACCCCAGTCACTTTCTCTTGCATTGAACTGATGCTGCGTCTCTGCAAAATGCGAACTTTTAGTGAAAAAGAGCAACACTTTTTTGAGTCATTGGCACCGTGCAAGATCTATACACAGTCTCAAAATATCATAAAAAGCATTCGACCACTCATTTTGAACAAACATATAATCATGTTATTCCCTATACTGACTAGTTTCTCCTCATTACAAGAAAAGGGTAGCATCTATTTCCTTTAAACAGTAGGAGATTTAGCAACATCAAAATGTAGATGAGCATGATAATAGTAGAAAGAAATGTGCTTCACTGGATGGAAAGTAGATAGAAGGGCACCTTTTCTAACAGAAAATTTGTTGTGAATCTGATTTATAACAGCTAAGCTGAACTGTGCATATCTGCTCCAACCATATGGAAGCGTTGCCGAGTCCGCAACATCCAAATATATTGACAAATTATCCACATTGTTCCCCTTTGGAAATATAAGTATCCGCCTGCCCATATGTAAAAGGCATATAAAACATATATCTTAAATATGAATGAAATTGAAACAAGCAAAATGCATGAACTTTGGAAGTGTGTCAAGCCACAGTTTAAATACCATTTATATCCTCCAACAACGAAAATATCAGAGTAAAGCTTCTTGTTGTTAAGCCTTGAGAAGTTCTCAATTGTCCATGTGAACCTCCCAGAAGGGGGCTCATCAGCTGCCACTGTATCCACCGTACTTGCAGTTTCTGCTTGAGCTGAAGAGTGAAAATTTCACAAACCATAATTGGTCAGAACAACAGAACAAAAAAAAAAAAAAAGAGCCAGATACAGCATGAACAACCTAAAAAGGATACCATGTTGAAGCATAACAAAGGTTCGGGCATTCAACAAAGCTAGACAGAAGCATCAGAACTGCAACATTCATCCTATCAAACTTCTTAATCTTTAAACAAACTCATAGTTTCTGTGAATTTAGTTTTCTAGCCAATGGAAAAAATTCAATGCTTGCAACCAGATACACACCCATTTCCCAACCCCCCAATGGAACAAGATTTTACAAGCAGCAAAAATTGGTTCAATTACAGCAGATTTTTTAGCTTAATAACACATATAGATTAAATGCACTGACAAAATTAGAAACTTCAAAGGGACTACTGATCCCTGATCACGTATACACAATCTCATTAAGAAACTAATTTTACAAGCTTGAAGTAGATCCCTACAGCAAGAAGAAATTTTAAGGTGATCCTTCAGCTACGGTGCATCTGTACTACCACAGAGCTACCTATGCCAAGTGGACTTCAAAAATCTCTCATGGCAACGCGCTATGAGTTCATTGATGCAACACGAAATCACCCAATAAGCCCCCGAATTCACTGAAACTTAAGAGACAGTAATAAAGGCAACGAAGAACTGTGGGCGAAAATCACAGATACCTTCCATGGGCTGAGGGCCTTCGGGGAATTCACTGTGAGGAACCAGCATCTCATCGTCCTCCTGCTGCAAGAATTAACAGAGAGAAGACACGAAACAGCAAAGTGAGAGCTCGGATCTGCTGATCGAAACCCTAGGGGTGGGGGGCTAAACGAGGGCAAGTGGAGACAGCGAGTAAAGGGCATCGATTATCAGCGGAGACGAGTCGTTCCGCGAGATCACGAGCTGAACTGAAGTCGCAAAGCGAAATTAAAGCGAGAATGACCGACTGGGAGAGAGAGAAGGAGGGAGGCGAAGTCATTACATCGAGCGGCGGAGGAGTCATCAGAGTCATGTGCCTGCCGATCGAATGAATCCGAGGAAAGCTGTGCGGAGCTCTTCTTCTCCGAGCAAGAAGAACACCAGAGATAGACAGAGAATGGGAAGAGAGAGAGAGAGAGAGGCTCTACAACGTAACACGATGAAGAGGGGAGGAGGCAGAAGAGAAGAAAGAGAGAGAGGAGAGAAGGTAAGGTCAGTTTCGGTATTCTAGCAGGCGCGAGGAGAGCGAAAGAGAGGAGAGAATGGAAGACCCAGGATCGGGGTAGACCGTGGACTACAAAATCAAAAACTAGATGGTTAATCCAATCAAACCGAACTGGTTTTTAATTGACAATTAAATAAAATTTAGAAATTAAAAATGAAATTGACTTTTTAATTTAAACTTCACAATTTACTGGTTATCCGACTTTAACCAATCGGATCCGAAAAGCGATCGTATACACAATTATCAAAATAAATTACATTTCTTTTTGTAAAAATTGTTAATCGACTAACCGAATTCTAAAAATCATTGTGTGCAATTCAACTATTTTAAGGTAAAATGAATGCGGTTCGGACTCGACATCTCAAATTGAATCGGACCGGATACTTGATTTGGTTCGGTTAACAATTTTAAAACCGTAATGAATCATGAATACTCCTACCATGAATAGACTCTGTGTCGAAAAATCCTTCACGCTTTATATCTCATCGTATGACTGACGTCAGAATATTAATAAAGTTGTAAAAATTAACAAAATAGTATTAATTATTTGAATAATCATCACAATTATTTTTAATTAGAACAATTATCTGATATTTTTCCACAGTATTAACGTAAAATAATACTGTGTAAGATTCTTGGTCGGTCTTATTTCGAATTTTATTGAAATTCACTTTTGTCTGTAATTTTAATTTATCTTTTACCATTTCAGTAAAAACATAATCAATTTTTGGGTCAACGAATGTCATATTAAATTAGGGTAAATTAGTTCCCTTTTTTTAATTAAATGCGTTGCTAAATTTCATCCTTACTATAAAAATCACCATGCAATTTTCGTCCATGTTAAATTGTCATACAGGGCGGACGCGGCCCATTAAGATTGACGTGTCGGGCCGGAAAGGCCCATTAAACTTGGCCCATCACAACACGTTCAAATTCTTGGGCCGCCCTACTCGGCCCAATAAATGCAAACATTCATTTAAAATTTCTCTCATACGAGGACAAAACAACACATTCTACAATAATCAAACAAAAGAAGTGTTTTAGGATTAATGAATGAGACTGAGATAAGATTAGGATACATAAAACAGATAATCTTTTTTTTCAGATGGTCTAATGGGCCGGGTCGGGTCTTATTTCATGGCCCAGCCCAACACGATAATTTCGTGCCTAGCCTGGCACGGCCCAATAAGCCTTAGCCCAGATATGGCCTTATCGGGCCGGACCAGTGCAGTACTATTGGGCCGGGTTGAAAATTGCCAGGTCTGGGAGTCTCCTAATGGTCCACCACGCGGTTGACCCTTCTGATTCTCACGGGACGATGCGCCGCCAACAGTAAGTCGTAACTCATTGTAACTCAAGTTACTCCGTTTAGAAAACGAAAAGTAATTATTTTTAACTGGAGCAATTCGCGTAGATTAATTAATGTAAAAAATAGATACAAATCAATACAATTGAAAAAATTTACAGCCAGGCAACCCAAATGCACAAAAAATTACTACAGGTCATCTCGAAGAACATTTTAGCAATTCTCTATTTCCAGAAAGCCGAGGAAAAACGTCGTTTTCCAGGACGCGAAAGCGGAAAACTGAAAACCGGTTTCAGTGATTTTCCGGCCGAGCCCGCTGGCTGGCAACCGGGGGGAAGAGTACCCCGTCGATTCCCTGAACGGAGATTATCCCATCGGCGTATACATCAGCGTCGATAAGATGCCCCCAGCTCCCTCCTCCCCCGACAACCTTGACGGTCCCGTCGGCTTCCTCAGCCCGAACCGTAAGCGGCACCAGCAGGGTGCTGTACTCTGTCTTCCCGAGCCGCCTTATATAAAAGAATAAATCATGTCATCATTCGATGAGGTTAACCTTTTACACTAAGTTTCACATTCTCTTACCTCGCGTGGACGTACATGCTCTCCTCGGTCAAGTACTCGGCGATCACGTGGTAGTGCAGTAACCTCTCCGGCAGGTTCGGGTCCGCCAGCTGGTCGGGCCCTAGCCCCGCCATGGCCTCGTCGTTCGGGGCCAGGAGGGTCAGCCCGTGCCGGGCCTCCAGGGCGAGCCTCCCGATTTTATCTGCCATGGAAGTCAGGTTCACTAGCAAGTCCGTGATCTCGGCGTATCCCCCGTATCCCAGCAGGGCCTCGACAAGGCCCTTCACGAGGCTGTGCCGGCTGAGCTCGGGGCTCGGCATGGAAGCCATGGCGGCGCTCGTGGCGTATTCGGGGTCGGCCTCAGACGTTGTTCGAGTGGATAGTAGAACAATCAGAAAGATGGGGAATGGATTGAGAAGGGCCATGGGAAGAGACTGGAATCGATTTGAAATTGGTTTCTCGGATTGGGAAGATTGTTCTGAACATTCACTGAGATCTTTTTCTTTTCTTATACGGTTTGGAAATCGTAATTATGTTTTCCGGTGTTCTGTTTTACAGTACACGAACAGACTGGAACAAGGTTTTGGGGGGCTTTTCTGAGAATCCGAGGAATTACCGCCGGCAGGAGAAATGAAAATGGCGGGTGAAGCGCCTGCCGGTTTAGTCTGTAAATGGTGGGCCTGAAGCGAGGTGAGCTGGTTCATGTGCATACGCACAATGGCGGGTAAATTACGATAAAGTTTTCCGTGGAGAGGTGATACTACGTAAGTAATACTGACGTGATACATCCGTCCAATTGAAACTTGACATGTAATCAATAATTATACAATTATAGTTATCAAAATCCTAAAAAATCATTAAAAAATATACAAAAATTTTATAAAAAAATTAAAAAATCTAACGAACGTTCAACTCTAATTGGACAAATATATAAATATTAAACTCTAATTTGATGGATATATCACGTCGCTCCTAAATTGCAGTTAATTCTTTCTCTTCACACTCTTTTGACGTGTTTTATATTACACTAAAAACTCAAATTTTAAACCCATTTTTTTTTCGGTGCATATCACTTGATATCCATAAACACAATCGGCTCTGACTAATTCATGTTTGAGCTGGATCGTACACCAATAAAGTAAAACTCTCATTATATGATTTTTTTTTCTATTTACAATATTCGAATATAAAACCTTAATTAAGAAATAGAGATATATTACTTTCTCAACAACTCACACTGATTTTTACCCCCAATTTACATTGATTGGAATTTGGATGTAAACTTTGGCCCATTTTGAATTTACTATGACCAACTTTTTTTTTACCTGACTCCAGCATTTTGATTGGAATAGAAAAACAAATCCTTACCCTTTTTTTAAATCACTGGAGAGCAGTTTTAATCTCTTTTTTATTCCAAAACTGCCATCCATCCTAATTTAACTAATAATTTTGCCATGCGGCTTTGTTGTCATTTTACTCTGTAGGGTAATTACAAAGTCCCACTTTTTCTCAACTACCTCAATATTTTTCCCTCAACTTTCCATCTTCGTGCAGGTTTGAGGCTGGCCAAGGCGATGCGATTTCCTCCTTTTGGGTTTGATTTTCTTGCACTGTTCTTTAAATTTTTTTTTTTCTAATTTCTGTTTCTGTTGATATGTGAATGAGCATGCATATGCTCAAGTTAGTTCATTTAATTTACGCGCATTAACATGTTTATATTTCACATTTATACTCAATGATATTTACCGTACGAAACACGGGTCTTATGCTAGTCTTAACTAAACGAGGCAGTGGAGAGTGTGAGTATTCAAACCCGGCCTTGAAATCAAACCGGACTCCTCGACGGGTCGCAGATCAACCGGTTGGATTGACCATTCATTTACTGTTTTATTTCACTAAATTGTAAGGAATTCTAGAATTGCTGGTGAAAAATTAAAAAATATATATGAAAAACAAGAAATTTAAAACCTTATCAGTCTTGCACAAGTTGATTTACCTTGTAAAAGTTAGTTTACTTGTCTAATCCTTTAAAATCTACAGTGTTCTCCGGGAAATCGTAATGCAACTGAACAAGAGCATCGGTGTCCCCATCAAGCTGCTTGACCGATCGACCGAAAGTCTGGTAGATGGCAATGTGAAAAGTACAAAAATGAATCATGAAACTCTCTTTCTGTATTTTGTACGTGAAAACTTTACCCATCATGGCCTTAAAATTTTAAGGCAGGTAATCTCAAACTACGATGAAATACCCGATCAAAATTGTGATGTGCAGTGTAAAGTTCGGATTTTAAATGGAAAAAAAAAACTCGGAGATTATATCAAACCAAACACCCTGTAAAAGGTAAGCTGAAAAGTGAAAACTTTCCCCGTGAAATTATCAGCTGGGAGAAGCAGATTGATCAGGAGACATCAGTTTTGCTAACTTCAAAGGACTGGAAGGCTGGAACACTGAATGCAGAGAGGATGCTGATGGAGATGAAGATATGGTCATTAACTAAACATTTCTCTTCCTTGAGTTTAACCTGGGAAACCTCATGTTTGCACCAGAAATATTACCATATTATGTCAGGAAAAGTGATTCAATCCGTCAAGAGGCAGTGGAATTCATGATTTTCCAGATGCATCCGTACAGTTCGAGTCAGTGAATGTGAAGACGAACCTGGAGGCGCAAAGCAGTACATTTCTCAGCAAGTCTGCAATGAACACTTGATGTCACACTGCGAGTTGTTGTAAGCAACTTAGCACCCCTTCCAATCATACAAGGTTTAAACAAGTCCATCCCCAAACACATGAACGGCCAGAATTCATATCCAAAAGTGATCTCTCTACTCTCAACAACATCTTGCAAAAGCAGATAGAGCGTCACCAAATCTCAAGTAAGGTGAGGGTGACTGAACCTTTCTTCCCACGAGCATCTATGGGAAACTAATTAATCAAGATCCTGGAGAGTCCTTTAAGGGCTTCTCTTCGTTGATGAAAGTGCCAACTGATTTGAACCAGCGGATGAGGTTCCTGTGGTCCTTCACGTAGAGCCATGCCTGCAGGAATGGAAAAAGGTTCTCGTTTATTCCCCGCTCATCAATGTAGCTGTGAAGTGCATCCTTCACCTTCTCGTCGAGCTCCCTGCAAGTCATATTCATTTTTGAAAATGAATCCAAGGGAACTCCCTCTTCTTCTCTGAAGTAGTAGGCGAAAGGTTGTCATATGTATCACATAATAGTGTATATCAAAGAAAGCTTAATTTTTCCCATAATCACCATTAGTGTCCAACAATACCCAAAGTCACAGTTGGTGGAAGGGGTAGAGGCAGAAACCATATAGCAACTCATTCTTTCTTTTATGTAAAAAAGGCTGTCCTCTCGAGCCATTTGAAACCTTTTTTTAATAACGAGGAGTTTATTCTCCCGGCCCCATGAACACTCCACAAGTACATGGATCCAGGTAAGTTCATGTGTGGGTGACCTCACCAATTCTTCGCTATGCACGCAAGGGGAATCAAAACTCTCCATCTGAAACCTCTTAACATCTTTGTTTCACAAACTTACTCAAAAACCTCTCCATCTTTATTTCCAGCATGAATCTTAATCCGGTATTTACCAAGCATATGAGCATCAACAGGACAGAAAAGCATAGGTATAAACTTGAGCTACATGAAAGGAGTCACAAACTTACTCAAAAACAGGGCCACTGTATTTCGAGGGCCCCACAATCAGTCCTGAAACCTCAGCCTTGGGCCTCATTGAGACAGAATGGATTCCCAGTGCATCAGGATACAACCCGCAGAGGAAATGCAGAGACTCATCAAGCTGAGGCTTCGACACACTCACGTGCACAAATAGCTGGTTAATGTCATCCTCCTCACCTTCATCCTCTCCGACGACTCCACCAGGAATAATTGAAGCCAATCTGGTCACGTAAATGGTAATCTCCTCATCATTGTAAGTCCGTTTAAGGACAGGACCATCGTTTTCGATGGAACCCTTCACTACTGTGAATGGAGATGGAGGGTTCACTTTCTGCAGCGTGGAAAGTATACATTTGTAAACTAACTCAACGTTGCATCTCTCAATATATCTCAGAAATTCAAATACTACAATGCCACCAACGTTTCCAATGACATTCAGTACAAAGTTCAGATTAGTGTGTTGTTATTATGGCTCAAAGGGCTTCAAACAAAATCCCAACTTGGCAATCAGCAGCACACAACTTCGAGATTGCCGGTGCAATACAGGGAATGAACCAGCAGGCACATGAATACCGGCATTAAATTAGGGATTTGATTGGAAAAACCCCCGTTCCAGGGTTTAAGACGAAAATGAGATAGAGAAGGAGACTTACAGGGGGAGGAGTCATTTTGGAGACCTCAAGGTAGTGTTCCTTGAGGGAGCGGAGCAGCATGGAATTGACAGCGGAAGACATGGAGGCAGTCTTGCCGGCGGCTGCTGAGGAGGAATGGCGGCACGGTAATGACAGCCACAGGCGACGCCTGAGGACGACGGAAGCTGCTGCGGCGGTTGCTGCTGCTCTCCTCCACATAATCGGCGTCGGGGACTAGGTTTGAAAGCTCTTACTCTCACCTCGGCAATCTTCGTCGGTGACGGGAACCAGTGAATCCGTCGGAGGAAGAGGAAAGCCGATCAGAAATAGAAGCTGAGGAATTCCGGCGCCAAGGTTTTGCTGCAGTCGGCGCTTTCCTAGCGTGCTTTACTAATTTAAAATATCGACCAATTTAGTCCCTCTACTTATTTTCTTTGCCAATTTAGTCCTTCTCTATTTCATCTGACCCAAACTTGGTCCCAACTCTTTACAAGGAGATCCAAACGGGTCAGGGCGGGGCGGGTTGAATCAAACTATACGGGCGGCCCCGGGGGCTAAGTTATTATTTTATATTACATGTAAGTTATAATATGAAATTATTATTATTACTAATTATTGTATATTGGTGAAAAATAATTGGAATCATAATATTATATTTAATATAATAAAAATTAATATAATTTTACAATAACAACCTTTGTTTGATTTGAAAATTAAAAAGGCAAATTGAGCATTTTAGTAATTGCATTGATATTCCCAACGTGGATCCCACCTAAATTTTTAATATGGCACCTAAAAAGTAGGGGTGATAGTTTTAGGCCCAGGCTGGGCGTGCGTGTGTGGGTCAAGGGTTATTAGGCCACGTTCGCATCGGGTTAGAACCAGCTGACACGAAAATAAGTAAAATTAATAATTAAAAATGACGTAAAAAATTTCTTACATAAAAATATTGAAATAATTTAAAATAAAAAATTAATTACTGTGCTAGCGGGCCGGTCCAATAAGGTTATGTGGCGTGCATGGGTCGAGCCTTATCAAGCTTCCCTCTTATCAAGCTGTGTCGGCCCGGCCGAAATACTCAATGGATCAATCCATCTTAACACGATAAAATCGGGCCGGCCTGAATTGCCACCACTGCTAAAAACCCTGTAATCTCTTTGAAAGGAAAAAAAAAATCTTTTGATCTATTAAAATACACTTGGCATGATAAAACTAAGATGAGTCTAACTTTGCACTCAAATAATGTAAAAGAGGATATAATGTTACAACTTTCGAACACGAGCATGAGAATTTGGGGACTTCACTGGCAGCAACGAAAGATAAATGCCTCAATTGGAATAAACAAAAAGTAAGCGACCAAACATAAGAATCTAACTCTACTCGCAAGAATTAGCCGCGGAGGAAACAAAATCGGCAAGCTTGAGTCGGCGCCTGCTCCGCATGTCTGTGGCGGGAAAGCTCTGACGGCTTAGTTCTCCGGGAAGATAGTGATGGAATCGGAAGCTCCATTACCCAAATGGGCCTCGAAACCATGCATTATGGGCATCGATGAAGCCGGTCGCGGCCCTGTTCTAGGTATAACTTGAACTCTGACCCTCTCCGTCTCTGCAATTCCGAATTCAATCGAGTTCTCAGGTGGGATCTCCTGTGCTACTCGCAGGGCCTATGGTGTACGGATGCTTGTACTGCGCTCAGTCTTACCAGAAGACTCTCTCCACGCTCAACTTCGCAGGTTTGGCCGCTGGACTTTGATTTGTCTCTTCAGATAAGAGAGCCCCAGGATTGCTGAAGTTTGAGAAACGTACGAAATTACTGTGCGTAAAGAAAAAAATTCTTAAAAAATAGTCGCTTGTAAATTATTTGCGTGTATCTCGTCAAAAGATCGCATGTTGAACATGTATTGAGATCACAATCTCTTAACAAATATAAGCCGTTTAATTTGTTAAGTTAATATGCGATTTTAAGTTTAAATAAAATTTCCATTTTATTATTCGACTTTCTTTTTTCTGTCAATTAAATTTATATTTGTAAACAGATGGCATCTTCAACGTACGATTTCAAAACAAAAATGAGATTGCAAGTTGAAGTTGCGATCTCTTGACAGGTATAAACATAAATGTTTGAGTGGGAACAGTTTTTTACGAGTTTTTTCCGTCCGTACGGTATTTTCGTTCATTTCTCACTGAAGTCGTCCTCTGTAGATATGTTATCATGTCTCTGTACCCTGCAGATTCGAAGACATTGAAAGAAGAGAAGCGGGAGGAACTGTTCGAGAATCTTAAGGCCAATGAGTCGATTGGGTGGGCTGTTGATGTCATAGACCCACGGGTGCTTTCTGCGAAAATGCTGAAGAAGTTAGTAGAGAACATAGAACTGTTGATATTGGTGCTTGCAAAGTCTTCTGTGTTCTTCATCTTTGTCTTTGTGGGCAGGAATAAAATAAACCTCAATGAAATCTCCCACGACTCTGCGATCGGGCTTGTCAGTCGGGTGCTTGGAATGGGTGTTCTTCTAACAGAGGTAAATGTTTCCATTGATTATATAAAGTTACACGATCTCCTCGAACAACTTAGGTGACTTGCAGCAACATTTATCCAGGTTTATGTGGATACTGTTGGCGATGCTGAGAAATACCGATCTAAACTTTCTGAAAGATTTCCTTCGATCAAATTCGTTGTTGCAAAGAAGGCTGATAGTCTCTATCCTGTGGTTAGTGGAGCCAGTATAGTCGCAAAGGTATTCATTTAGCGATCTTAGACCGGACCATTCTCTTCTATTCTACCTCCTGCATTGGGTTCTATCTTTTGTTTCAATTCCTGCAGGTCACAAGAGACAGAGCAGTGCGTGGTTGGGTGCTTGAAGAAACAGCTGAGAACATGCACTGCAGGTTTGGTTCGGGATATCCTGGAGGTTGTAGCTTTGTTAACCTTAAATCGAGAAGCCTGTGTCTCGGTAATGAACTTTCCCAATTAAAGGAGTGGACGTGGCTAAAATGCGTGCAGATCCTGAAACAAAGGCGTGGTTGGAGGATCATAAGCACTCCATCTTTGGCTTCCCAACTTTGGTTCGATTCAGTTGGGGCACTTGCACACCATATTTCAAAGATTGTGCTGAAGTCCTATGGTGAGTTCTCTTGCCTTAAATTAGTAGGGCAGCCAGAGGAATGCTGCACGCCAGCCAATCCTATTATTCACTCGGGTTTTGTACATGTAGTAGTGGCTAAAGAATGGGTGTCCACTGTTCTGCAGGGAGTCTGATGAAACTGAAGAAGGTGGTCCAAACAATTCAAATGGCAAGCGGCAGCTGAAACTAGACAGTCTGGGTTTCACATCCAAAAGGAAGATTGAAGAGACTGAAGTGAAGAGCGAATCAAGTGGGAAAGGTCGCTGCAAGTTCTTTCAATCACGAAAGCTTGAGCAACTTGCTCAGTTCTGAAGAGGGTGTAAGCACACCTACGTGTGGGAAATGTTACCAATGCTACCCTGTTTAACTTGCCTGTTTGTGATTGAAGAGGTTTTGCCCCTTCTGTCTGGCAGATTGATACGACAGTGTTCCAGATGCTCTATGAAAATACGGGATCATGATGTCTTATGATACATCATAGAGTAGAAGATGTCAAACTGCTGAAAAACAAGCAATTGGATGTCTTGCTTGCGATCTTATGACATGACAGATATTTGATTGATGTTAACTGAATTGTCAGAATTTTGAGATCAGACTTTGCATTTCTTCCTAGTGGTTTGTGGTAGATTAGGATGCCACTGGTTACTGCAAGAAACTGCAGTGTAGATTTAGATCATGGGGGAACTTAATCATTAGCGAGTTCACTGGGTTTCTTATACCCATGTCCTATGTTGAACAACGACTGGCTTTTGTGGGTTTTCAGGAATGATCAATTTGGAAGTTAACATAGATGAAAATGGTTGGTGTACCAATTCCATCATTCTAGTGAATGAGCTTTTATCCACTGCACCATGTAAAAGAAGTTTCAATTCACATTTAGTTATTCTGAGAAGCCGCTGCCTCGTGATGCAACTTTCTTATGCTACTCGGTTTCTTTACCAGGAAAAGTGGTGTTCCATTACTATTTTTAGGGATGCTTCCTCTTGTATAGGAACGCTCTCTTAGCTCACATGGGCGTCCCATTGATGCTGAATCTATAAGTGATGTGTAGTTTCTTTCCTTATGTTGATAGTTGTCTTCATGATCAATGACCTTTATGCCTCGTCTAATCTGTGTTGAGGAATGTTCACTTGGTCTGGCCTCGGAGCACAGATACACAAGACAATGAGATCTCAACCTTAACCAGCATCGGTGGAGAAGTGCGGACAGAAGGTAAGAATTCACTCAGGGAACAGAGCAGATTTCATTTTTGTCCTTAGTACCAAAGATTCTAGGCAGAGGATGCAAGGGGTAGAATGGCAGCAAACAGTTTGTTTCCAATTTCACATCCGTCTTATTATATATCCTTCATGTTACATATGGTAGTTCTTGATGAACTCCCTACAAAATCCAGAAGAAACTCAGTATCGTTCTTTTCCTAGATCAACAGAAGAGATATGGAGAGCTCCACCGAGGAAGCTGCAAGTCACAAGACATGCCAGAAATCGGGATGAAGAATTGCAGCAAGCTGGAAAGCTAGAAGAAGGCTTCAGCTCGACAATTCACAGACCACACTGGACAACCTACATATGCCCTCTGTCTTGCTTTTTCGAGTTCCATGTCCATCAAAAGCTCGACCACAAGTGCTCTACAGTACAATTTGCCTCAGTAGCAGAGGGGCTATGACTATGACACATGGTGCTCGGACCCGACATTAGGGTTCTAGTTTTTGCGAAAAATTAAATTCCATGCTTCGACAAGAACCTTCCCTATCTCATCTTCGATATGCCAAGCCAAAGAATTCGCTACAAGCCAAAGGGTCGTTACGTAGCCAAGGGGTGGTACCGACCCGAAAGGGACCATTTATAATCGTAAAAATATACAAGAACCACGTATCAACAATCATGAGATACAACGGTAATCACAGGTCTAAGAATAACGTGCACCGGTCATCGCCTTGGAAATTGCATATACCTCGAGTGACTTAGCTCGGTTAACTCTTCCTACATCGGACACCTTCAATTTGACACACTAATATTTCTTCATAAATAACTGCTAGATCAATTACCCTCAATTATAAAGCATGTGTTGGATCGTGACTGCTCTGATAATGTCCGTCGGTCTCGGAATGTCCCAAGCAAGATGATGAAATAAGAAATTCAGAAACTCAAGCGGGAGATTTTCTTGGATTGAATCAGGAGATTACATTCACCAAGGGTACCACCAATCCCAAATCCCAAATCCACAAAATCTTCCATATATCCTTAAAGATTCTGTTTATTCAGGATATTTCGTACTTCTGTCCGCAATCTTAACTGTTGATCATTATTCGCACAGATCCCGTATCTTGAATCTGATCTTCAACTCTTTATTCAAATCTCCCGGTCTTTGAGTTTCGATTGGTGGTGAGACACGTCCTAGTAGCATGTAATGATAATCTTACGAATTCCCCGATCCTTCTTATCGATCATGTGGCTGTGTACCCCTGAGACCGGCGACTTTCAAGATACAGAGTCCCGCCCAATACGACACGATCTTATCATGACCCTAAAACCACTGAGCGGTCATACAAGCTTCATCTAGAACACCATACGATGAATAGAGATGTCTGGTTATTGTCACGTGAATAAGGACATACATGCACGAAGCACGACGACCACTTAACATCGCCATGCTACCGCCGAGTCGAGAGCACTGTTCAACCACGAACGGTTCCGTGTCTGGTGAGGTGGGGCACACGGAGGAAATAGACGAGAACGAACGGACCTTGAATTTTTTGACAGCGGGCCCATTGTCGAACCTTCAAGGAACTCCGAATTCCACGGCTTTGATCTTGACTCCCTCTCCCTCAGCTGATCACGACACTTAACAATCCCCCCCCACCAACTTCGCCCGTTGTTGGGTTGTTATCTAGTTCCTAGGAATTCTAGAAATTCATAGATGATCCTACCTCGTCGCACATCATAAAAAACTACCGATCAGATTATGACGTGTGCAAACTAGTATTAATCACTCCGACAATTGCATTAATTATTACTGATCGGAGTAATTTAGTTAGTTTTTTATCGCCGCGTCACTGATACGTGGGACCATTTAAGGTTTTTTTAAAGATGGAAAGTTGTTGGGAAAGTTGTTCGGAAAGTTGTTCACTGTTTTCGATTGCAACCTCTGTGTGTGTGTATAAATATAATATCATGGGATATCTAGATTTTGTCGAGATGACTCACCCAGTATTATATGCCCATTTGTTAAGGAAAAATAACACCAGTTATAAACCTGACGAGCAGTCACCAATCCCGTGGACTCCTAGACCCTTGACTTATCGCTTGATTCGAAAACCAATTCGTGCAAGTGTTCCCTGCTCGGAGTATATGCTTGACACTAATGACTCGATGGCTCAACTCCGATGCAAGATACTAAGAATATCGATCATTAGTCCCCTGTGCCATCCCACTTCCCTTTGCCATTCTGCACTAATAAGCTTGTTAGAATATCCAAATCCACTTCAAGGATGATCTTGCCAGGTCCCAGCTCTCAAGCCAGTTCAAGACCCGACTTGACTGCTCATATTTTCACTGCTACAGACGATGAGATGCCGATATTTTGCATGAATCCACCTTCCAGTCTCCCACCTCATCTCTTAGGATTCCACCAGCCTCGCTGGCCCCGGATTGCCCATTGTCGCGCTCACTGTATTTAATTTCACCAAACCGCTCTCCGGTTTCTACCTTCCCAACATCTTCCATTCCCGTTGTACTACACTTCTTGAGACTCTATCAAGTCTTTAGACAATGCTGGCGTGACATAACAATCCAATCAGAATTCACTATTTATATACTTGTTCAGTTTGGGTTCACCATTAGTTATATTTTTATTTTTTTAATAAAATTTTAAGATTTAGTGATTATATTTGTATAATTATTAATTACATGTCAAGTGTTGATTTGACAGATGTACCACGTCATCATTGACACGTAGTATAAACGCTTCACCAAAAACTTTCTCCTTCGAGTCGAGCATGTTAAATTCCCACCTATGGAGGGAAATCACTTCTTCGTCAATTTTCAATTATATGCAAGTGTAGCGCGTTCAGAGGAGAGTGGTTGGAGCATAGCTGAACAACTCTAACCATTCCACATTACAATATGGATTTATCCGAACCAATTGACAACGTTGTTCTTTTCACCATTTTCAATTCCATGTTATCCAATTATATGGATGACTAGTCTCTCTTGCTCATCCTTCAACCAACCCTCCCTCTGCGTAAAGAAGCAGGGAAGTTTCACCGAGGAGAATCATATCTGAAACCTCGTAATCTCGTAGAGGTCTTATACGTGACAGATATATCGTGTAATATACATGTCACGGACTGATGGGTGTTTAACATATCGGTTGAAATTGGTTACGAGCATCTGACGGATTACAAATATTGTATTGATATACCAAACTCTCATGGACCAGAGACATTTGCAAAGTGTTAAGCCTGTTGCACAGAAGACTCTCTCACATAAGTCTTAGATATGGAGAAAGTTTTTAGTGAAGCGGTTATAGTACGTATCGATGATGACGTGGCAAATTTTGTCTAATCACAACTTGATATATAATCAATAACTATAAAGCAAACCATCATTTTGATTGTCAAATTTGTAACGAGCCATTAGTTTGGTCCTCATATTTTGAAAGCTAGCAATTTGGTCCTCACTTTTTAATTCCGTTGGATAATTTAGTGTAGACGTTATAACACCATTTAAGAGCGTTGACGGCCGCTTCTTGGAGTCCACATGACGAGTGGCTCTTCACAACTTTGAGGACTAAAATGATTATTTACACAATTTATTATTTATGAAAATAATTTTGTTCAATTATTAATTGCCACGTGGCATGTGAGACCTTAAAAAAGCAGTCGTCACCGCCCACGTCAACATCTGCAAATGTTATTATAACATCTGGACCAAATTGTCTGACGAAATTAAATAGTGAGGACCAAATTGATGGTTTTCAAACTTTAGAATCAAACTGATGGCTCGCTATAAATTCGAGGACCAAAACGATGGTTACTCATAATTATACGAATATATTTATTAAATCCTAAAATTTCACGTGTCAATGATGATATGAAAATTTTTTGATTGGATGGATATACCACGTCAGTATTACATACATAATATGACCGTTCCATTAAAGATTTTCTGCTGGAGAAGGCAACTACTAATGCATCGCGTGATGTTTATTCCACTGTCTTTGGTTTTTTCTTTGTACAACAAAGACACGTAAGCGTAGATGAGGATATAAACGGATATATGGGCACCGGGAGTCACAGAGTAAGGATTAAATGTAGGATCTCTTGATTTCCAAATCGAAGACGGTACAAACTATACTAGTCTCCTTTCTTCAATCTCTCTTAATTTACAGTTACCAAGAAAGTTTCCGTGGAAGATGAGAATTGAAGGGAATGACAACTCTTACCGTTGAAAATCGAAAATAAAATCTCGTGGTCTTTGATCAAGAATGATTTGATTGTTCCACTTGTTAAAAAGAGGAAACTTCCTTAATCTAGCCGCTCGATCGTCTACGAATTTAATCAAATGAATGGCTCAAAATAATATTTTGATTCACTGAATAATTCAACGACTGAACCATAGAAATTTCAATGAAATGGTATTGGTGGACTATCTAGTCATACAAGAAAAAGGAAGGTAGGTTGAACTGATGAGACGTGAGTGTAAAGAGCTTATGTTGTTGATAATTAATAGCCTACCATCATGCAGTTTAGGTGGTTGGGAGTCTTGCGGCGCCACTCCCTTAGATCATATGGTGAGTTTAATCAATGAATATTTAACGTGTTAATAAATATTTTAAATCATGATTAAAATAAATATTATTAATGTATGAATAACATAACGTCATGTTTTATGATAACGTCTTTAATATTTATCAATTGATTTTACGGATGACGTGGCGAGCTGAACCCGTGCAGGAATCTTTCTGACTGACCTGGCAAGGTCGTCGGTAGTTAAAGTAGTAGCATCGGCAGTCACCGGTGAAGCTGTCACTGACCCTCATACTCACCGGTTCAGTTTGAGATGAATTGGTCCATTAAAGAGGCAGAACTCTCGCAGTCATAAATTTTTCCCATTCATAAAACTCCAACCCGGGACCTTATTTCCATTAATGTCAAGAATATATTCATGTTTGTCGTTTATTTTTTATCTGACCCGTCAAAGTTTAACTCTTTAGATAAAGGAAGAATCGTCCGATCCCGAGTACACGACGAGTGCAACAACTCCGGTCGGCCATGGACATCAGAGCTGCTGGCTGCTACGGACAACTGCTGTAGTGCTCCAAATTCGCACGTGATATGTCATGTGAAGCACGTTTTTTTTTTTTTTTCCTTTCGAGATATTACAATGGAGATCTACGAATCTAAAGGCGTACATTAGATAAGGTATCAGAGGACTGTGGACGGGAATCGTCCTCAAAACCTCTTAGTCATTATTCAACGAAGATATCAGGCTACCACAAAAAAAATGATATATACTAATTTTTCGCAATTGCTAGGAGACAGGAGCCTCGAGAGAGGAAGAGGGAAATTAATGGTGTAAATTGAACTAAAAATCTCAAAATCTTAAATCAGTATTCCGCGTGACAGATATATCATGCAATATATGTCATAAGTCACTGAGTAAATAACACAATTTCAAGATATGTTATAATATGCGATATATTTAGAGCTGTTTTTGATTGATATATTAAAAATTACAGGTTTTCACGTCTGCAACGTAACATACTCATTACATATATGACTTCTTCTTCTTCTTTTGATTTTAGATTGAAATTATGTGGCTGTTGACGCTCCTTTTTCTTCCTACCCCGATTTTTCCGGTCTGAACCGCTGGTATTTAGAAACTCAATTGACCATAAATAATCCAGTTCTAGCCGGGAGTACCCATTAGTGGTAAAATTATCCTAAGGTGAACACTCTCCATTTACAAGATTTGAAATCGAGATTTTACTTAAAAAAAAGAGGCATCCTTGTATTTCAATCGAGTCACTTTCGTCTTCTTACCCTAAATTAGTTTGATAGGAATCTCCCCAATAAAATGAAAAAAAAAGAAAAGAAATGGAAGGTAATATTATGAATCAATAAAATATAATTTTTTTAGGATTATTTTTTATTTTTAAAATTTTATAAAAAATTTAAAATAATCGAATTTTATCGGTTCGTAATACAATGGAAGCATTATTGCGTGGTAAACCGGTACATAGTATCTCCACAATGCGAGCAATCGCACGTCAGTAACTATGACTTTGTTGTTCGACACGTACCATAAGCATTACATTGCATGTCACGAACATTATATACATACGTATAATGTCTCACATACATGTATACGTATGTGTGTATATATATAATATTATTATAAGCCGAGATAACAAAAAGTCAAAGGCTTGAAGATGTGGGCAGCCTCCAGCTCGATGAACTTGAGTTGACTCTCGAGGACGTGCATGTAGACTATCCAGTCACCGTTGCCAAGTGGACTCGGCATTGGCATTACGTACCCGGCATCTCCTCCCCACGGGAAATGGTACGACCCGAACACCGGCCGGCCCCAGCCGAAGTCGACGGTGGCTGCAGGGAACCTCAGCCCCGACGACACCACAAATGCCGGTGCGCCGTCTTCAGTCCCCTTGCAGTATATCCTGGCCAGGCTCGGCTCTGGCCGGTGAGCTTCGACCCAGTCGATCAGCCCCAGGAAGTGCTCCTCGGTGGCGGCGGACTGGAGGAACTCGTGGACTCCGTCGGCAATCCAGCTGAGCGGCTTCTCTGTGAGGTCAGCCACGGTGTTCTCCCCGAACGGGATCGAGAGGACGTTCCCGAAGTACGAGCTTATGTCCCCTGGCAGCCGGCTCCTGCCGTCCACAACGATTCCCATCCTCGAGGTTTTGACGTTGCCGGTGGCTGACTGCGACAAGGTGGACTCAGCCACCAACTTCCACAGGAACGAGCTGAACGCCTCGAGCTTGGACCTCTTGCAGCTGCTGGAGACGGCGAGCTGCTGGAGCTTCTGGATCTCGTCGGCTGGGATGTAGTAGATGCGGCTTATGAGGCGGTCCTCATTGGCTGTTGGACTTTCCGGTGGCGGAGGAGGGGGCGACTTGGAGAAGGAAACGTACATGTTGTCGATCGAGGCAAGGTCGAGATGGTGACTGGAGTGGCGAGGATGGAGGAGGGAGCGGCGGAAGGAGGGGTTGATGGAGGTGGAGCGGCGGCGGCACATCTCCGCCCACGACGCCAGGAACATGTTGGCCGAGTAGGCATCCGCTATCCGATGATCAAATGTGCAGGCCACCACCATTCCTCCGCACTTGAACTCCGTTGCCTGTGGGCCCATGCATGCATACAATTAATATCACATGTTTTTTTTTAATATCCACCGAATTTATAAAAAAATTAAATTTATATTAAGATAAAAGTTTAAACTTATATATGGTAATATCTAATTACTTATATATAGAAGAATTCCTTTTATCATCTATTCGAAGTGCGATTAAGCCTTCAACACTCGCCCTCGCGTGCCTAACCACATGATGTAAATTCATGCTCTCAATGATTGGCATTGAATCGATCATTTCTCTTCTGTACTGGGGTGAGTTTGACACCTGAGCAAGGGACGAGTTTTCTATTCTATTCTCAAGATGATATAACCACGAGTGATACATCTTTCTTCCAATTTTGGGTTTCAACTGACCATGAATTTCACATTCAGGTCAAACGAAGTATCAGCCAACGCGATAACCGGCTCCGATATCATATAATACTCTATAAGAAGGTTGGGTTACTCAATTACTTGGATTTCTTTTGTCATTTATCTATGAACACTGTCCATTATTAGTGGTTAATTAATAACTGAAATGGCTGTGTATAAAGAGAGAGCTAGAGAGACCTGAACAGCAAGGACGCCACGTTTCTTGGCGGGCACGAGCTTGCCCTCAATGGACTCGTCGGGATTGTAGAGGTCGAGGCCTCGGAGCTCGACATCAGCGACGGCTTCGACAAAGTCGACCCCAGAGTTGCTGCAGAGGAGCTCGGGCTCTCCCGTGGAGTTAACGACCACCTCGCCGGCGAAGGCGTAGTAGGACACCAGGACCTGGGCCAAGGACACCTTCAGGGCTGCGAGCGCCGACCCAGAAGCCGGTTCAGGCGACCGCACCATCGTCGTGTAGCAGAAGAAGACGCTCACGTCGACCGGAGGCAAGAGCAGGTCGAGGTTGGAGAGCGGCAGCCAGTGCTCCTGCACGGGGAGCACGGCAGCCACCGACTCTCGCTTGGTCACCGTCACCTTCATCGTCTCCTTGTCTCCGGCTACAGCAGCATCCATGGATCCCATACACCGGTCGCTCAAACAGGTCACCGGAGTGAACAAGATGGTGTACGAAAGGAGGAGGAGGACGAGGGGAGGGGGATGAAGTTCATGTGCTTCTGTGTGGGGGAATGGAGCATGTTTTTATAGCGCAAAAAATCCGCGTGGAATAGTAGCTTAGTAAAATGAGGTCCGTGTATACAGTACAATAATAGGAAATAAAAAGAATTGATGGGACATACCACTCACACGGCCAGAATCGAATGAGTCAGAGCTCTGTACCTCTGCATTATGACAACGTCCTCTAAAATCCTTGAATTTCGGTCAAAAAGGGTTCGGTAGTACCCTGTCCTCGTGTCCCCCCCCTTTTTTTTTTTTTGGTCGCCAGCCACGGTATCCAAGCAGGCCCCACCAGCGGTGAGATGGCATCTTTCAGCCAACCATACTTGACTAATCCGTTGGTCGTCCCGGGTCGCACGCCTGGCAATGGCGGGTGAGGCTCCCAAGAGGGGTGTCTGCGTACGTGAGGTCTCGAACCTGAGACCTCCTTAAGCGGCACCGAGCTGCTTACCACTCGGCCCAATCCCTCTTGGTCTCGTGTCCCCCCTTACTCCTCGTTCCCTCCCACCTTCGGATTTTAAACTCATGAGTGTCCTTTTGTAACGTGGAGGGATACATGAACATTTTAACAAGCAAAAAAAAAAAAAGAAAAAGGGAAGCGGTTGTTGAGAAGACAACCTTCATTTAAGGGCGTTTGATTCGGATAATCTTGGATTACAGTGAAAAGTTTAATTACATAAAAAATTATTATTTTACATAAAAAGTAAGTTGTAAAATAAAATTATTATATTTAAAAAATATTTTATATTGGTGAGAAAGTTATTGAAGATAATAATATTATAATATTTAATGTGATAAAAAATGAATATATATTTACAATGTTACCCTTCTTTGTTAAACGAAGGGAAAATAAAATTGAGGGGCAAATTCGTAAAAACAGGCAGGGAAACAGCAGGCGGGCCCACCATGACAAAGGAAATGGGAGGGTTTTGATGCGGATCCCACGAGGAGTTGGTTTCCCTCCTTTTTGAAGTGTGATCAGTTTGCCGAGTTTTTACAGCGGCCCGGTAAATTTTTCAAGGCCCGTCAAATTGAAAATGGGAACGAGATTGCAGCCAAACACGGTAATGTGGAGTGCAATTACTTGATTTTCCTTGTAAAATCAACAGATTACATCGAACCAAATACCTCCTTAGTATCAGTATTGCTGTTAATCTAAAATTGAAAAGTCGGCCAGTAAAATTCCTCTTATTCAGTTTTAGATTTATTAACTTTCTTACAATTAGAAAAATATTAATCGATTGTTTGGGTAACAACTCCCATGATCGTGACGGGTAAAAGCGAGTAAATATTTCGTGTGTAATACATAATAGTTTATTGTGTAAATCTATTTGAGATCTTGGTAAATGTAAAGTTTTTGCGATTTTCAAGGTTCTGTTTTACACGTGTCAAGATCTGAGGGGAAATTTATACAACGAAATCATTATGCAGTACGCACTGAGTATTTTCCTGGTTAAAAACTTGCAACGAGTAAATTCCAGTGAGCACTCTCGCTTGACCGGCAACCGAAGATGACCTGCTTGGACCGACTCTCCTAACGAGCAAAGTTTTCTACGCAACGGTTGTATTACGTGACAGCTTTCTTCCAGCCAACTACAATCTACTGTCCTTACTATATACTTGCCCCTGTCATTTACTCTGTCTGAGTTGAAGAATTGGAGAAGTTGCAATCGATTCAAGAATTGGATAAGTGCAATCGAAGGGAAAAGTTGTCGCACTACGTCTCATTGATTAGAACATCGCATGCAAACCATAAATAGTGAATGCAACAATAAAACATTTGCAAAATGCGATTTTTTTTATAAATAACAAAATGGGAATATGTTTATAGAAAAAAAAACAGAGGGTTCTGCGTAGTAGTTCTGCTCTCGATTTTTGAAAAAATCTTAGAACGTCCTACCTTAACCTTACAATGACATAGTGATGAAAAAACCAATTAAATTGCTTTGATTACTAAGAATTATGACCGTTGTTCAGGTGATTAATACTAATTTACTCATTTATCACGTTTTGACTGATGTTTTCTTATGTTACTTGGTGGGTAGGACCACCCAAGAATTTCTCCACTAGAACATACTTCTTATCGGTAGAACTTTTAGTGCTCCTTTATTTTCTTCTTTTCCTAAACTCGTTAATATTACAGTCCTCTTTTATAATAAAAAAAATGAGAAAAGAGAAAAAGGGTTT
The DNA here is from genome assembly GCA_037672795.1 of Lagerstroemia speciosa. Lineage (NCBI taxonomy): Eukaryota > Viridiplantae > Streptophyta > Magnoliopsida > Myrtales > Lythraceae > Lagerstroemia > Lagerstroemia speciosa. The sequence goes on along the minus strand of CM075288.1, from coordinate 13,757,676 downwards.
TGGTACAGTTGATACTGCTGTCTCTCGTTAACCAGTGGTCCTGAGTTCGATCTCATCGACGAGACTTCTCCTATCATTTTATCCTCTCTTCCTTTTATACTTTCTTGGTTTACGTGGCTCGTTTGTATAATAAAAAAAAAGGAGAAAATTCCACTGAATTTGTTTATTATTGGGGAGATCAGGTGGAGGAGCCGTGGATGGAGTAGATTGACAAAGTTGCTTTTGATGAGGGAAGTTTCAAGAGTTGGTGTGACTCCCACTCTCAAGCTGATTGAGACACATAACAATTCCTGCGCCGTAGTTGTCCACGACAACGTACGTAGCTCGGGCGATTTTTAAGTCTTAAATTTCCAATGGATTCTGGGCATTCTAGATCTGGATCAGATCTGCCTTCAGATTTACCCGCTTAAAGGTAAAATTCTTCCGAAACCTTACTTAAGTATATCAGACACTGAATAAATCTCAACCAGCCCATATCAGTCGCTCATTTATCGACTGCATGTGATAAATTAATCTATAGTTAGAGAATGTGAATTCGATGCAGAGGTATTACCCTTGACTTAGGACTGAGATATCTTGAATTCGATTCCTTCCGACAAGACTTCCCATAATCATTTATTCATTCTCCATCCTAACTACTCATAGTCACAGCCTTTTTTTTAATCGAAAAAGATGCAGGAAAAAAAAAACACTTAAGAGAATATGCCTCTACAGGTTATTATTCCTTCTTCATTTTTCTAAGGCCTTATATCGTCATCGGTCTCTTCTGTAACCGAAAAAGAAAACGAAATTGTAGTTTTCATGGCAAGAACAGTTAAAACGGCGCTGCCTCTATAGGTTATTATCGATCTGCACGTGTGTAATGTAAGTATGGACGGTGAAGGTTATGATTCCAACGATGAGGAATGGGTAACCTCGGAGATCGTGAACGTGCATGACACGACCTTCCTTCCTTCCTTCCTTCCTTCCTTCCTTCCTTATCTCTATCTGAAGAAGCAAAAAGTCTTGTATATAACGAGTTTATCACGTGATAGTGTATAACAGATATATTATATGATAATATTAATGTGGTGTTATGAACCAATTAAATCAAGTCATTTATACGGTTATTTTTTTCCTTTTAGATTTTGTTTAAAAACCCTAAAAATAACTGAATTTTATTGACTCGTGATGCCATATCAGCACCGTCACATGATACACTCGTTACTTAGAGGACGTTCTCCTCAGGAAGAGTCAAAATTGAGAAAATTTAAAGGTTGAGGTTTTGGCAATTCTCTTGCTAAGTATTGCCAAATTCGTCGTAGCTATTCCCCAGCTATTCTGTGGAATTTTTATCTTTCATTTTTATATTATTTCAATATTTTTGCTTTATTTTTAAATTTTAAATTTTTTATTATATTATTTTTACATAATTCAAACTTATTTTCCGGTGTCATGTCAGTTAAATTGCCGCATGGTACTGAATCGGCGACCATGTCATGCTGCCACAACCACATCAACCCAATTAAGGGTGTCAGTGAAAAATTGGCAATTTTTACCAAAATGTGTCATTTTGAAATTTTTTTAGGTTAGAGTGAGAAATTTTACTTTTGTACCAAAATATTATATTGACCAAAGATTTTATATCATGAAGACAATTTTCCCCACTGTAGTACTGGCCTTAGAAGGAGATTTTAGTGATACTGCTTTCGCGTTGCTTGGTGGTGTCATAAGATAATAAGTGTTAGCCATATCGACTGTCTTTTGTGAAATAATTTGGACAGTAAAATATGAATTTAAATCTTTCAAAAAAACAATGAAAACCTAAATAAAATTCTAAAACGCCAAAAAAAAACCCTAAAAACCCTGACAGTAATCGGCGAAAAGGAGAAATAAATGCGAGCATTATAAATTTTAGAGTTTTTTTAAGAATTTCTTACGTTTTTTAGGCTTTTTCATAGTTCTTGTTAATTAAGGTCTTAATTTTACAATTTATAGACTAAAGGCACTATCGAGCAGTGCTGACATTGTGTCATCCGGTGACATGCAAGACCTCTCTGGACTCGAATAACTCCGTGATCCCGGCGGAAGGTCCGGCGGTCTCTTGCTCTGCGATGTCTTCCGCCGGTGACGGAGACACAATAGGAGCTAAAACTTCAGAAAAATCTACCTCTAGAATCCACCAACCCGTTCGATATAATTCATAATTCATAACTCCGCCTAATACTAAGTTCATTCACAGCGAACATTCATGAATCTGAACAGCAAAGGGGTATCCACAGTTTGCCTTTGCACTTTGCTTCTTTCCGCCGTTCTCATGGACCGTGCCCAGGACAATAATGGAAAGGAAAGGGTTGAATTTCTATTGAACACTTTCTAATTCCCCAAGACGAAAGTCCTCAATGGTCTCAATTGTTTGTTTGAACCGTTCTGCGACGGGTGTGAATGTATTTACGCATGGTGCGTGCTCGGATCTTTCTCTTAAAAAAGCTACTCTATGTGCCGAATTTGGCACAATTGTCTCTCGATCGCATCCAAGGTCCATGTTTGATTGAAATATATTGAATGAATCTCAGATTTCATGGGGGCCGTGTTATTTATCGGAGTCCGCACCAGGTCGACGTTCACATTCTACATTCACATTTTGTTGGTTCTATGAGCAGATACAGGAGGAGATTCCCTTACAGGGGCCTGTGAAATGTGTCCATATTGTATGATCGAAATACATTGAATGATTCTTGAATTTTACGGGGCCTTGCTATTTATTGAAGTCCATGCCAGATCCATATTCACATTTTGCTAGTTCTACGACGAGAGATAGTAGAAGATTCTCGTACACGGACCTGGTGAAATGTGTCCGCCTCTGATCGAAATACATTGAATGAATCTCAGATTTCATGAGACTTGCTATTTACTCATTATTTTTTTTCCTATTTGTTTCAGGTTATATTATAAACCTTAAATTTCCAATAGATATTGGACATTCTAGATCTGAATAAGATCTACCTTCAGATTTGTCCGCCAAAAGGTAAAATTCTTCTAAAACCTTACTTAAGTATATCAGACATCGAATAATCTCAACCCATCCATATCGGTTGCTAATTTATCAACTGCGTGCAATAAATTAAGTTATAGTTGAGAAGGTGAATTTGATGTAGAGGTATTGCCCTTCATTTATGACTGAGATATTCTAAATTCGATTCTCTTCCGTAGGACTTCCCATAATCATTTATTCATTCTTCATCCTAACTTTTGATTCTCTTACACGGGCCTGGTGAAATGTGTCCCTGTTTGATCAAGATACATTGAATGAATCTAAGATTTCATGGGAGCCTGCTATTTACTGGAGTCCCCATCGGATCCATGCTCACATTCTACATTCATGTTCTATTGATTCTATGATAGAATACTAGAGAAAATTCTCCTATAGGGTCCTAGTGAATTGTGTCCATGTCTAATCGAAATACATTGAATAAATCTCACATTCCATGGAGCCCTGTTATTTATCGGAGCCCATGCCAGGTCCGATCCATATTCACATTCTATTAGTTCTCCATAGACAGGAGAAGTATCTCGTACATAAGCCTGGTGATTTGTGTCCATATTTGATCAAAATACATTGAATGAATCTCTGATTCCATGGGACGCTCGTATTTATCAGAGTCCATCTCGGGTCCATATTCACACTATATATGTTAGTTCTACGAGGAGAGGCAGAAGATTCTCGCGCATAGGCTTGACGATGTCTCATGTGGCATTTATACACATCGTATCTAACCCAGATTCGTGTCAGGATATCCTAACCTGTAAAATACTTATTTATGACACGACCGTTTAAATATCTAGTGGACTTGAAAACGATACATTTAACCCGTATAACTAAACGAGATCGTGAATATGCATGCCACGACCTTCCTTCCTTCCTTCCGTATCTCTATCTCAATGAGGAGAAAGTCTTGTATATAATGGGTACATCATGTAATAGTATATAATGGATATACTACATGATAGCATATAGTAGAAATATTACGTGACAGTGCTGATATGGTGTTATGAACTAATTAAATCAAGTCATTTTTAGTATTATTTTTTCTTTTAGATTCCAATTAAAAAATTCTAAAAATAACTAAATCATGTTGGCTCGTGATACCATGTCAGCATCGTCCACGATACCCGTTGCTTGCAAGAATTTCTCCTCAAGAAGAGTTAGGATTGAGAAAATTTTAAGGCTAAGGTTTTGACGATTCTCTTGCCAAGTATTGCCAAATTTGTTGTAGCTATTCCCAAACTATTCTGTGAAATTTTTATCTTTTATTTTTATATTATTTCAGTATTTTTAGATTTTACAATTTTTTTGTTATTTTATTTTTACATAATTCAAACTTATTTGGCACCCCGGTGCCATGTCATGCAAATTGCTGCATGGTACTGAATCAACGACGATGGCATGTTACCATATCACCCCAATTAAGGGCATCAATGAAAGATTGGCGATTTTTACCAAAATGTGTCATTTTGATAATTTTTTTAGCGCAGAGTGAGAAAATTTTATTTTTGTACCAAAGATTTTAGACCATTGAGGCAATTTTTCCCACTGTAATACCGGCCTTAGATTGTGATTTCAGTGATACTACGTACGTTCGCACTGTTTGGCGGTGTCATATATAAGATAATAAGTGCTAGCCATATAGATAGCCTTTTGCGAAATAATTTGGACAGTCAAATATGAATTTAAATCTTTCAAAAAGCAAAGAAAACCTAAATAAAATTCAAAAAATTCAAAAAAAATCCTGACAATAATCAGCAAAAAGGGAAAATAAGCGCGAGCATCATTATAAATTTTGGAGTTTTTAAGGATTTCTTACGTTTTTTAGGATACTAAAGTTGTGTTGTTTTTGAACTTTAAGCACATGCAAGTGCACGAGCCTTGGCTTTCTTCGTCCTTCTAGAGGGAAGGAAACGACGCTCTTCACGTTTATCACTTCATCCCATTCTGGGAAACCGAGCTCATTCACAGCGAATATTCATGTATCTGAACAGTGAAGGCTCAACCCACAGTTTGCCTTTGCTTCTTTCCGCCCTTGTCATGGACTGTGCCCAGGACAATAATGGACAGGAAAGGCTTCACTTTCCATTGAACACTCCAATTCCCCAGGACAGGAGTCCTCATCTCAGTGGTCTCAATCGACTTCCCTTACATGTAAAGGCTCACGTGTCCTGGACAAAGCACCAAAAGGAGCTTTATTTTGCTTGTTTGTTCGTTCGTTTGAATCGTTTCGCGACGGGTGTGACTGTATTTACACATGTTGTGTGCTCGGATCTTTCTCTTAAAAAAGCTACTCTCTGTGCCGAATTCGGTGCAGTTGTCTCAAGCACATCTGAAGTTCATGTCTGATTGAAATATATTGAATGAATCTCAGATTTCATGGGGTCGTGCTATTTATCAGAGTCCGCACTAGGTCCACGTTCACGTTCTGTTGGTTCTATGAGGAAATACGGGAGAAGATTCCTGTACAGGGGCCGGTGAAATGTGTCCATATTGTATGATCGAAATACATTGAATGATTCTCTAATTCCATGGGTCCCTGCTATTCATCGGAGTCCATGTCGGGTCTACATTCACATTCTGCTGATTCTACAAAGAGAGACAGTAAAGTCCGTGTCTGATCGAAATAAATTAAATGAATCTCAGATCTCATGAGACCCTGCTATTTACTGGAGTCCATGCTAGCTAGGTCCACGCTCACATTCTACATTCACGTTCTATTGGTTCTGCGATAAGATACAGGAGAAAATTCTCGTACAGGGGCCCAGTGAAATGTGTCCATGTCTGATCAAAATACATTAAATGAATCTCAAATTCCATGGAGCCCTATTATTTATAGGAGTCCATGCCAGGTCTATATTCACATTCTGTTAGTTTTACGAAGAGAAAGAGGAGAAGTATCTCCTACACAGGTATGGTGATTTGTGTCTATATCTAATCGAAATACATTGAATGAATCTCTGGTTCCACAGGACGCTGCTATTTATCAGAGACCATCTCGGGTCCATATTCACACTCTGTTAGTTCTAAAAGGAGAGGTAGAAGATTCTCGTACATAGGCTTGACAACATGTGTCATCTGGCATTTATACCCATCGTAGTTAACCCAGATTCGTGTCAGGATATCCTAACCTGTAAAATGCTTATTTATCACATGGAACACGACCGTTTAAATATCGAATGGACATGAATACGATATATTTAACTCATATAACTAAATGCGTACATCTATTTAGTGCCCAGTTAACATTTGTATCTAAATTTTACATATCAACAAAAATTGATCAACACATTTAATACATAAATTAAACAGGGCATAATTGTAATTTCCTTATACAAACGGACTAAATGGGTTAACATGTTCAATATATATGCTTAAACACATGCAGTTAAACAGGTCCGGTCGTTCCTTATCATATCACACAGGTTCAATCCAATTTAAAACGTTTATGTACATGGGTTACACGAGAAAATCTTTGGTAGAGCGGTCATACCACATAGATAGTACTTACGTGATACATCCATCCAAGTAGAATGCACTATTTGTATACTTGTCCTGTTAGAGACAGTTGTTTATTAGCTTTTTTTATATATATTTTTAAAAATTTTATTATTAATTACATGTCAAGTTCTGACTTGAAAGACGTATGACGTCATGATTGACATGTGGTGTAACTGTTTTACCGAAGACTTTCTCATATTACAAGGGGTAGCTCGACCGGTTCAGACACTGTATGTGTTTAAGCTCAATCCGAACTGACCACCTAACGCTGTGTTGTGATATCCTGGTTGCCAGCAATTTTTTTATTAGTAAAATCGCCAGGATCAACGGTACATTGATTGGTGCATTACCAAAAGTGCCAATCTACCATAGGGGAGAGTTTCGTGTGAAACCAGTACACCACGTTAATACTGATGTGGTGTCGCGAGCTAATAAGATTTATTTATTTTTAATAAAATTAAAAGATTAAAAAATCATAAAAGGAAAAAAGAAACTTTAAAATGACTTGATTTAATTTGCCCGAGATATTGTATCAGCATTAACACGTAGCGTAGACGTTTCGTGGGAGAAAGAATTTGAGTTCCTAGACAGACTCCATTCCACAAATTACACTTTTTGTTAAGCACAAAAATTAAAAAAAAAAAAAGAAAAATATTATAAACGTTTTACTAATTTCTCATAGACCATCCCACGAGGCACAACCCCACTGGTGGGAGCCCAGTGGGTTCAATCTCCAAGAGGGGCGTTCCTCCATGGGTGAGGACTTTCAGCCCTCTTAACCCCGTCAGATTTGCTTGACTTACCTAATACATATAATTTGCGGGCTATTACGTGTACTCGAGGAGGAGGTGTCGCAACCACCACTAGTCGGGCTCGGAAGGTACTCGAATACCTCGGATCTTAAGTTGATTGAGACAACACGCACGAGCCATAGCCTTCTTTTCCTTTTTCCTTTCCCCAAAAGAGACTCACTTTTTCTATTCCTTTATGCAAGAAAAGTCTTCGATGCAGGGAGCATACCATGTGACACTGATGGCATCGGGGACGAATCTAGGACACGTAGCCGAGGGGCGAAACTAAAAGAAGAGTCAATAGACAGATCTTAGGAAAGACGTAATGTGATAATCTAACAAAAATATAAATAAAATCAATAAATGTTATACAGGATTGTTTCACGAGTTTTCTCGAGTTTGGGGACAATAGCTCCCGCACACCCCCTAAATCCATCCCTGGATGACGTGATATGCTCGACAGGATTTGACATATAATCAAAGCTGTAACTATCAAATTCTAAAAAATCTAAAGAAATATTAAAAAAATTAATAAATAGTAAACTCTTATTGATCGGATATATCGCGTCAGTATTGTCATGCGATATATCCGATACACTGAAGAGTTCCTTTCTCTCTCCAGGCAGCACTTATGGAAGTGTATATTGAAGGCAGCCCACATTTCCCTGCTTTATTTAGTGGGAAAAGTTCTTTTATATATATATATATATATATATCTTTAATCTTTTCGTTTTTTACCCTTTTTATCTTAAACTTTTAGGATAGATTCCATCCTCAATATTTTCCAAGGTTATATATTTTTTGGTCTTTTAATTATTTTAATACCAGTAGTAAGATTAATAGTAAATCAATAAATTTTCTTTTAAAAAATAAAAAGCGGTGAAGGGGGTTCAGCGAGTGGCCATCACCTTCTCCTCTAGGCTCGCGGTCACCTTTGGTTGAGAGGTGGCAACCGCTGTAAAAAATACTAAGAAACCTTAATCAAAGGAAGATAAACATCTGTCGTATGAAAAATGTTTATGATGAAAATAAAATAAAAAAAGAGGTGAAATTTAAGGGTTACAAGCACTTTTCCTTTTTTTTTTGTAAGGACAATGAAAACACATGTTTCTTTTTTTTTTTTAATTTATTTTATGATAAGGGTTCATTCTCTTTGACCCATAAATCAAAATTATAAATTAACAATTACAAGAAGTCATGGTAATCTCGACCTAATGATTAATCACACTTGCTGTAATACGAGGATTGCTTGTTGGCATTCTAATTGGATTCCATTAGACATATCATGTAATCTTATACTATTGATACGTTACAAGTAACTGTAATATTAATTACTATCTGTTACTGAGCATGCAACGAGTGAATTGTTTTGTCATTGATCCCTCGCTCATTGAACCTCTAGCCAGTAACATTTCAAACTGGACTTTTAAGATTTAACGTGTTAGTGGTATTGATATTGTTTTTTCATCACTAAAATGAGGATAGCAGTAATGGCGACTCAGCTACCCCGCCAAATAATGTTTGGGATTTCATATTCAACCGCAAGTAATATCAGGCGAACTGAAGAATTAGTACTGACATTGAACTGTCAATGTAACACTACTAAAGGTCTGGTATAACACAAGAAGCTAGTGTCCACGAAAGTTATAAGCTCAAGAGTCTCTTATGATAGTATTGTTCAAAGAGAGATCCCGACCTTACCGAACCACATGAGAATGAGTTTTAAAACATTAGACCACGCACAGAACGTTAGATTCGAACTTGTGTTAAAATGAAACCCACTGTACAAAACGGGGTGAAAAAGCCTCAATCGTCGAGCAGTCATTTAGGGATCTTAGCTAGTGACCGAGAGGATCTCTCGCGAGGTTAAACTACAGAGTTTTGAGTTTAAATGCTAATGCTTTCAATTTTTTTTTTTGTAAAAAACCTTTTGTATAAAAGTATTTTGACAACTACCGGAAGTGAACCTCAAGTTGAAGATGCGATTTACTTGTCCTCAATTTGATTAGGTGTGGGGCAGAACTACAACTTGAAGATGCAGCTTTTAAAAGGCCAACCGCATTTTCAACATGCAATTTTAACTTACTCGAGCAAAGGTTGATCGAGTACTGCTCGAGCAGTGATCAAGTACTGATCGAAGCACTAGTCGATGATGTGGATAAGCGAACATGAACAACAAAACAGGGGTTTTCAAATAAAAGAAATGAAAGAATAAATGGGCAAGGTAAGTCAGGAACGAATTTAAGAAGAAACATCGAAAGAGATACAAACCAATTTGTTCTTTTTTTTTTTTTTTTTGCTGTGCTCGGTTGTTGGAACCGTAAGAGTTGGAGCGCGGGATCATTACTTGAGCAATCATCGAGCAGTGTTGATCACTGCTGCTCGAGCAGTAATCGAACAATTGCTCAAATAGACAAAATCACATATTGAAAATACGATTGACCTTTTAAAGGCCGCATCTTCAAGAGTAAAAATTCAGAACAAGTAAACTGCATCTTCAACCTATAGTTCACCTCCAGCGCTCGCCAAAATACTTTCCCTCGAACGTTTTTTACAAGGAAAAAAAATTAAAATTAAAAACATCAATATTTTTTAGCCAAAACACACGATCTCCCAAAGTGGCAAAAAAAAAGTGTCGAGAGCTTACTATTTTAAGTTCTCGCTCGATGATCTTGAGGAGGATGACAGAGCCACCCCATTTCTCGTGCTCGAGCTCAGCTTGCACGCCACCTTTTGCCTGTTCGATGCCCGTTGTCGGGCAAAAATGCCACGAAATTTATAGACTTGTGCCGGAGGAACATCGACACTAGTAGGCACAGAAACATATTCCAACAGACGGGTGGGAATGATTTTATTAGTTGTCCCATTTGAGGCGAGTACCCGTCTGATCACCATCAAATCGGTCAGATTCTGATGGCAGCAGAGCTGTTAAATAGAGCGAGAGCTTGAAGAAAAGAAACGAAAAGAAAAGGCTGTAGCAGAGCAATACCCGAAACTCGACGGATTGTCAATAGGCTTCTTGAGAGCAGCTAAGCGCCCCAGAGAGCGTCCATAGTCCGGTACGTTTGGTTCCTTAAAGTACTGCAAGGATCAGAATTTCAACCAGACCAACACAAAGTCCTCCTGAACCAGAAGGGCAAGATGTACTCGTGCCAGATAGTCCACCTCCTGCCAACATTTTATCTCCATATCATCGGTATCTTTATGGACACAATCTCAACAGCTAGTCTCCTTGTGCCTGCCCGGAATTTCAATGCCGCAAACCCCCTTCGAGATTCTCTCCAACTCACGCCCAAAGTTTTACTCATCTCAGGTTAATTCCATTCTAAGAGGAAATTCATCATTAACCAGCTATCGCCAAGTCGAATGCTAAAATATGACTGGAACTTGCAATTCTTGACCCAATTCATAAAACTCGGAGGTTGCTCAAGCTGTCATCAAACCTGAGAGAGAGAGAGAGAGAGAGAGAGGAATCACCCGATCGAATATCTTTCAGCTGAATGTCACATGCGTTAATGATGATTCACTGCTCTGCATATGATGCACCACAGCCAAAGAAATCGAGGGTCCCACTTGAATCAAATCAAGTGGCTTCTTTCACCAAATCTGGTGATTCACATAGTTCCTCCATCTCTGGCCCCCAATATCTCTTCACCTAGCTGTAGGTTTTCGTCTTTCATTCAAGTCGCTTTAACGGTAGTATTTCAACAATTTCGTCATCAGGAGTCAGGCAGCAAGCACTTGGATCTGCTAAGTTAGGTCCTGCATTAATAGTTATAATATCTGAGTTATTGAAAGAAGCCAGTCGGGCAGCATCAACAAGTAGTATCCACAGCTAGGGAAAGGTTTTCTGACCAACAGTGCATAATTTCAACCTAGAGAACCTAGAGAGCAACAATGTACCTGTGATTATAACAGAGCAGTTGCGTACTGTTTTCTATTCTTTGGCAAGGAAAGCTGACCTGCGAGGAACCAGAATGTGCTCATCAGTTACCTGATGAACGTAGAGCAAAACAAATTGCAGCATACCTCATCGCAATTTGAAAAGGCTGATAATTTAACATTGTAATATGTAACGCCCGGAGGAAAAAATGAAAAAGTAAAGTTTGGCAGCTTCAAAACATACCTGGTTACTTGTCCAAAGAGTTAAGTCTCATTAGGCTCGGCCAACTGCAAGAAAACCTAAATAGCAAATGGGCAACCAGTAAGACCCCACAGTAATACAGCATAAGCTACCCATGTAATAGGAAAATGAGTACCGCTGAGAGAGAGAAGCGCCCCAGTCCAACAAAAGAAACAAATGGATATCTGGACCAATAATCACTATGTAGTTTCTCTTCATCTCAGAGTCAACTATGACTATATTATTAAAGAGAACGACAACAATTAGAGGACAAAATACGAAGTACTATTGCACCATTAATCAAAATGAGAATCGGGAGTTCATCAAAGCTAATTTACCCACCTAAGAAAGAAAAAAGAGACTGAAATTCTGAAGGCACTTTTTTATAGAGGAAAATCACTTCCATGACATGAAAAATTTTGGAGTCCTCTCTAAAAACCTTTCGAACCTTTCGAACAAGGTACACAGGAAAGAATGGCCATATTTACAGGGTGCTGATCGTCAAGAGGAAGGGACAAAATTTAAATCATATAAGTGATGTTTGTCCCACGAGACATTTACTGCTGCTGCTTCTTCCATGGTGCAGGTTGTCTTCTTTACAAGAACACATCAGACAGATCATCCATGGGGATCTCCAGCCCTGCTGAGTCAATGTCCTGTAAACCATCTCCATCAAAGTTAAACCACCCTGGAACATCTAGGTCATCAATTGAGTCTATTGGCAGGTCTAGGCTTGGAAGGTCGGCAGATTCTTTGATCTCTTTAGCTGTAGCTGAGTTAACATTGCCATTACTCGGTATGGTGCCAGCAATCTCTCTCTTCAAATCTAAACTATTATTAATAAAGCCTTCAATAGACGTAGATAACTGAGTACTTCTCTGCTTAGGCTTTGCCTTTGTTTTGCGCTCAGCTCTAGCATTAATATTGTGGCCATTTTTGGCATTTTTGGATTGCGGGTCACGGACTCTATCTCGTTCTCTCTCACTCCTCTTGCCCTTTGCTCCACCTGAGAAAGTGTTCCCAAGGTTCGGTGGGATCCTCAGAGAAGGTTTGCCTCCAATGTCATCAAGCAGAACTTCCTTCTTCTTTCCTTTGTTTTGTAACAACCCATTTTTCACCAAGGTTCCATTAATTTCAAATGAACCATGATCACTCTGAAGATCAGGTCGGTCAACTCTACTGGAGAAGGGTCCTGCAGAACAAGGAGAAGGATGAAACATAGCTTATCACAGTCATCATGGTTTTAGAACCTGACTACCATCAAACTAAGCAAAACATGGAGCTGATTGAGTTCATCTCAGTTTCAACAATAATAACAAAATAATCAAAAGAAGAGTTCAACAAACTCGAGGGGAAAGAAGACTTTTCCAAAGCAAGAACACCAATTGGTTCCTAAAAATTTTCCAGTCACTTTTGCTTTCTGATACAGCAGTTATCATAATAGATAAGTTATTCCTAGATAATCCATTTGATAAAAGTTCAAAAAAGTCGAACCTGCCAATCCACTTTCTGTTTGCGATAACTTAGCACAGTCCATAGACACTTCCCAGTGAGGTGGGGAAACTGAAAGGGCTTCGATAAATGGCGACTCACTGAAGCAACTCTTGCCTGTGTCGTCGAACTTACGGCATCTAGCAAGAGCTCTCTTTGTGAAAGCCATGGCGACGTGTTTAGCAACCTTCGGTATCCCATATTTTGATGCATAAGTTGCTCGAGTGGCCTGCAATTATCAGCCAAAGGTAACTTTGCCATGAGGACTGTAATCTAAAAAGGTTAAAAGTACTTCTAGGGGATGAAGTTAAGACTAGTGAAGGGATCTCAATGAGAGAACAAAAGACAAGGTGTTGACAGATCACCAGCTGCTTTTTGTACGCTGCCTCAATGTGCCTGTCCATAGCAATCTGATCAAGATCCCTGCAAGTTTTAAAGACAAATAAATAAATTTATGAATCAGCTGGCTTTGTGAAGTCATTTTATTAAATAGCCATAAAATTCAATACCTCAATATTTCATCAAATGAATTGTAAATGAAATCAAATGTCAATGAGAGAAAGACTAAACATATTTATGAAAAACTGCACCTTCCATTTGTTTGACCTCCTTTCTCAACTGCTATGATTAGCCGACTTAGATGGGCCCCTTCGTATCAATCTGAAATTCATTTCACAAGTTAGAGACAACCCCAAATAACTCAAGGGAAGACCATCAGTGAATAAATGCTTTTTCAACCATCTTATATTGGCATACACAGAATACCATGCCCTAAAAAGGGAGGGAATTTCGAAGGATCATGTTAAGAAACATACCTTCTGCATAAGTTTCTTATCGAGTTCAGAAATTTCGTTGTTGATTGCGTCATCCTCTCCATCTGCCAAATCAGGCTGAAACAAGCATCCAAAAGGGACATACATTAATCAAAATACAGCCAAAAAAGAAGAAAAGGGAAGCACTTGTAGAAAATGATAAGCTTCAGAAACTACCAGATAAAACTCAGTAGGCTAATTAAAATTGGAGAGAGATCATGAGAAATATTGACAAAGCAATTGGCACTCAAAACTTTTGTTATCATGTTTCTCCTCTCTCTTCTCACCATCTCTCCCTCCACTGGTGCTAGATACTTTTTCAGCATAAAAAACGTTTTGTTACCATGGTTGCTCTAAATATTGCTAAACTAATTTTATGAGTTGAGCCAGCGAGAAAACTACAAGAGCTAACGCGTATGTAAATAATTTTCAGCACAAATAAATTTTCAATTGAATGCCACCTGATAATTTTGTCTAGAAGATGTAAAGAAAGAGATGGAAGGGAACGGAAGAGTTTTAGTGCATAATGAGCACTTATAGAAATTGGATTAGGGAGACATACCACGTTCTCTGGATGCAACCCAATGCTGTGGAGCTCCAACAGTGCCCTGCTCTCGACAGACATTCTAGCATATTTTTCATCATAAGTATAACCATTTTCAGTTAACTCAGCACAAGCTCTTTCTCTATGTATGAGTTGACCATATCCTTCTGAATAGATATCACAATTAGACTGTCTAGAAATGTTTTTGCTCATAACCCCATTGCAAGGAGTACTTTCGACACCCAACTGATCAGGATTTCGGGAAGCTGATACAAAATGGTAATCATATTCGATATTATAATTGTTATCTCTCAAGTTTCCATTAATGGGCAGGCACGAAATATGATTGTCTCCAGTCTGTTTGAAAGGATTGTTCCTCCCTTCAAAGTCACCTCCAACCAAATCTTCATCTTCCACAATAAGGGATGCCAATAATCTCTGGGTTATGGGCATAACTTTCATCACTCCAGTGTCCAATCTCCCACATATGCTAATGATGTCATCCTCAACCAAACCTGTGGTCCCGCCCATTTCTGTCGATGCATACTGACCTTGAGTATTATTATCTCCTGCTCCATAAATGGGGCTTTGGGACATAGGGTTTTCTTTGTGCTCAAGGTTGCCCTAGAAAAAAAGTGTTTAATACTTCAATAAAATGAAAAGAAAAGCGACAAACTTGTAAAAGTTATCTGGAACCCTCAATAACTTCTACAAATTACCATAATATTATTGTTGCTGTTAAATTGTTTAGACAAATTGTTACAGAGCTCCTTCGATGATTTGACCTGATCCAAGTAAAACAAAGATAAATAAAGTAAGTATTGCAACTAATAAAATAGCTTCCATGAAAGATACATTTTACTCTTAAATGAGATCACTGATCAATTTGTTTCTTTTTATTTCAGCACCTGTTGTTCCAAGTAAGAGATGTCCTCTGAGCTGATTGAAGCAAAAACTGGTTCCATTCGCTTCCAGAAATTTCCAGTGCAAGCATAATCTGAGAATGAATCCAAAAATATTTTAGGAGGAAAAAATTCCAATTCTGTGGTCATCAACCAAAGTAAAATGGTATAGAAGCCATACAGCTTGCACTAGAAGCATAACTAGCCGCTGCTAATAGTTCTTCATGATCATCATCTGATTCACCTAAAAGAATTAAAAAAAGGAATGAATTCATACAATTCTAACATTTCATGTATTTTCATCTACTTGTATAATTTCATTGCAATTAAATAAGAATATCAAGAAACACAGATAACACTGTTTTAACTCCTATGTCCTTGCAGCAAAAATAACAAAAAGTATTTTAAATAAATTTTTCACATGCTATGCTAAAAAAATTATACTTCTACCAAAAAAGTCATCAACATTCTCTTTTTGATCAAACTCTAGAAATTACACAAAAAAAAAAAAGGTGTACCACTGAAGTCTGGTGTACTTCCAGCCGGCATCTTCACAGGACGAGTAAAAGTCTTTCTTTCAGATAGTTTCTTCAAAGGAGGTCGTCCCAACTTGCTGAAATTAGCAAAAAGTATCACAAATATTGATTCCCAGACAAAAAGATATCTCATCCAATCAGCAAAAGGGAAAAAAAAAATTGACCTTCCACTCTTATCGGACCCAGCTCTCATACTTCTGTGCTGCTTAGAGCCTGCAGCATTCTCCAGCTTCTCACATGAAGGAGAGACACTAGCCCGTGCAAATGAGGGACCCCGACCACTTCTTCCTTCTTTCTGTACAGAACCTCCAACTTCATCCCTGCTGGTCATCTTACTCTTCTTCATTGGTCCACCTGAAGAACCAACATTCTGGACAGGAACCACATCTCTTTCATCTACTTCAATACTGCCAGCTCTCTTCTCCTTCAGCCTACTTTCGTGGCTTTCCCCAGCCCCAGATTCTTCGCTCTCAGATAATTTTGCTGGAGAAGAAACATTCTCGAGTTTCACCTTCAACTGTTGGATCCCACTGGCAAAACCACGGGACATTGAAGTCATTTTGGGGCCCAAATCTGAAGTGCATCCTTCAGACAAGTTTGGGATCTCGTCATGGTTCAAGATGGGAGAAACCACATTTGCTCTTTTTGATCGGGGCATTTTTTGTGGCCTTTGCCCACCCCATTGGGTCATGGGCGAGGAGGAGGATGAGCCAGATGGAAGGGCTCGTTTCTGATTACTGTTAGAGGTGACACCCATCAGGTGCACTTTGGGTATGCTCGGAGACTGTTCCCAAGATTCAAGCCCCCCAGAGCCACGGGGGAGATTAGTGGGTGAGCTTGCAGCCATTACAGGGCCGCTTCTTGGTGCCCTTGAGGCCTTTCCTTTTGTTAGTGGAGTAGGGTTCTGCATAGCAGCATCCTCTCTTATAGTCAATCTACAAAAGAACACACGGCGACTAGGTCAAACAGAGACAAATTAATAATCTAAACTGAAACTTCAAACTTTGATAAGGTTTCACATACTTATTATTTCCTCTAGCTAGGGCCCGGTCCTTTGCAGAGGCCGGTGAAAAATCCCTTTGAAATGAGGCCTTCTCCTGTTCATTCTTGGAAAACCCACGGATACTTGAGCCTGGAGGCAGTGAGGAACTATCTGACTTATTCATTCCACTGGGTCCATTCAAAGATCCAGATCTGTAAGATATATTCCATTGAAGCAGATGTCAAGTCTCATTTTACAGCATAAAACAAAAGGACTCAGCTCAACCAACAGAGCAATCACACTGAAAGCTTCAACATCACAGACCGTGTTGTCCATGTAAATGCCAAGAGAGAAAAAGAGTGAAGGTGCAGCACATTCATTTACAAGAAGAAAATCAATTTCTCATAAGAAAATCTTATTGACTCCAGTTCCCAGATTTCACACTTTCAGTAGACATTCCTTTTAGGAGGTAAGAAACATAATATATACACAATATGCACCACAATGAATTTTTACCTTAGCGTTTGGGCATCAGAAAACTGCAGACCTGGATTATTTTTCACCTTCTGAGTAGCTCCCTTCACTTCTCCATTGCCTTCCACAGGTCTAGCAAAAACAGTACCGATAGATCGCTTCCTCTTCATCTTCCTTTCCCAACCCTCTCCTCCAGCAGCTAGTCTCTGAACCTTCTCTTCTAGGGGGTCAGAACCTTCAACACCTTCCCGATCCAAATCTCGATCCTTTCCCGTGATAAAAGACTGTCTCAACAATGTATTGCCTTGGCTTTCACCCTGATAAAGCAATTAGAGTATCAAGAAAACCAAAGTATGCTATAAAATCTCCCATGATTTTCATCATGAATGGTAGCTATAGTATAAAATTAACTAACCAGGAGAAAAAAAGCAATAATGTCGACTGATGCATGCAAAGGTAATGTCTACTGAATTTCAAAAAAATGATGGATGCACTGTTCTATTTTTCCAACTGACCCGAGGTTCCGCAGCTGAAGAACGAAATCTCTTACTCATAGGAGCATTCTTCGCCCTGTCTTCGAGTCTATGAGCCGAAAGGTCTGAAGAATTACGATGCATCTGAGAACTCATTTTCAAATTTGAACCGCCTGACCTTTCATTCATCAATAACTCACTCCGTTGCAGCTTCTTGGAGTTCATGGAATCACAGTACTTGTTCAACTTGTACAAGGATTCATCCAATTTTTTCACTCTAGTCCTGATCAATCATGGCAATAGTAAAACAAACAACCTGCTTGGTCATATTTCTAAAAATAGGATCATGTAAGTTTCTGCTCTAAACAAATCCATCTAGGTGAAGTATCTTTTTATATGTCAACAATTCAAGCAGATCAAAGCCTATAGTTCAACACTTTCTGAATATGGGAGTGGGCATTAACAATAATGAACTACAAATCTAAGTCAAGCTTATACGGAATAAAAAAATGATGACAAAATCCAAATCTAACATGATCTTCAATTCAGTTGCATTTTAAAAGATAATCCATGAGACCTACTAATTTATGTGATACAATGACATGATTCCTTTTCTTCCCTGTGGAAGCGTTAATCTAGTTTAGACAGACTACACACATAATTTCTCCAAAGTCCAATTATCAAACAGAAACATATGAAAGAGCGTTGGCTCTAACATGTGAAACTACCTGGCCTTTACGGAAGTATCAACTACACTTGACCTAAACCGCTTCAGTTCCTCCAAGGCCACTTGTTGGGGCAATTTTGCATGATTAGCTCCAAAAGGACCATCTTCAGCACTAGTTCCCGGTGGAATTCCGAGAACCTTCTTTAATTCACCTGGCCTAGGATACTTCTGATCCGCCATTGGAAAAGGTTCCAGAATCAAACATTGAGATATTGGAGGCATGTCCCCGAACAAAGGGGAACTTCCACGAGAAAGATTCGAGGCAGAACCAAACGTCCTGCCTTCACTTCCCTCTCGGAAGCTTCCGGATCTACTGAGACTAGCTCCTGAGTGGCTTCCCCTCTGTACATTTTGGTGGGTCCCACCTAAAGCTGACTCATCTATGTTAGCAGGTGATGAATCGAACCTAACATTTCCCGCCATCACCTACTCTAAATTGTTCCAACTCATATCTAAATATAAGGGCTCCCCACAACAGTAACTTAGCAAAGGATCCCTGAGGTTCATAAGTTAGTGTTGCTGATGCTTATCAACAACCTAGAAAGCCACAGAGAAAATAGAATTAGTAGTCACGGTGCAAAGCTAGATTTTTGTCGAGTAAAAATGAACATTCAGATGTATTCGAATGCAAAACAGACCGGATGCCTCCCAGTAAACAGTCAGCCCCTTCAGCTACCCTTTGAATATGATAGAATTGTCAGCAGAAAGAAAGAAAGGACCAATGATTCCAGGAGAAAGAAACAAAACTATCATAAGGTTTCCTTTTATAGTACTTGCCTAGCCCTAGCACACAGGTTGTAACGCTGGCATATACCACACTTCGACATAATTCAAAATTCTCTCCAGCCATAAACAAAGAAAATCTAAAGATTCAAACTCTACTCACATTCTTCTGGTTTCTCAAAATTTTTTTGCAACAAGAAACTGAATTCATTTCAAAGAACACTCATACAAGGCGCAAAAATCAGACCTCCATTGAGCAGTCCAAATGTCAAAGCCCCCAATTCAACACAATTAATCAATTCAGCCATCTCGCAGAAATGCAAAAACTCCAAGTATCCAAATCCAAAACAAGAGGAGTGAGGCGGCTTCACTGACCAGCACTTCCGGAACCAAATTGAACCCAATTTCGCGGTTAAGACGCAGAATTGAGCAGCGTAGAATTGGGGATAGCCGAGGAGAAATTGGGCATTACCTGCATTGATCAATCGTGCGGGAAATCAATTGGCATGGACTGAGGGTTTCCTTTTTGGTCGCTTTCCTGTGGAGAGGGAAAATCCAGTCACAGCAAGAAGGCGAAGAAGAAGATGAAGCAATCTTCTAAGAGTAGAGGCTGATTGGACTCGGGGTTGCCGCAGGGGAGATTCGAGCGACCGATACATAGAGGGGGTCCCGCTAAATTCCAGGAGCTGGGGGCAGTACAGAGAGAGGAAATCAAGACCGTTTATCGGGCTTTGTGGGTATGCTGAGTACGTCCCTCTGATTTAGGGCAAGAGAGAGAAGAAATCGAGTTATTATTTGTAAATTTTGAAATGTTTGAATTTTTTTTTTATTTTTCGCATTTGTCCTTCAACCAAATTTATATATTAAAAATTTATGACACTTATCCTATTTCTAATTCATTATAAAATAATAATTTTATTCTTTTTTCTCTCACTTCATATCTATGATCTTAACAGTAAAAATATTTCGTTAACAGTCAAATTCTCTTATTTCACTATATCCCTCAATATAGACAATTTTAGCAGTAAAAATTTATCATATATTTAACAAATTATTATAAATTGTAAAATTGATATGATACACGAATGATAACTTAAAATACTCTACTTACCACTCTAATTTATGAATTTTAAATAAATTAAATCATAATAAGTTAGTATATCAAAATAAGTTATAAATAAATTATTTAGTTACACAAATTCATCTTATTAATTTTTGCATTCATTTATTTTTATTTTTTTTTCCGTGCGTAGCACAGGTAAGCATCTAGTATCTCTTACATGCAAAATTTTCTCTTGTTGTCCTGCGTCAATAATTATTTTAGAAAAAAATGCATCATATGGTTAAAAAATTTATTAATATTATTTACTTTGTTAAAACAATTGACAATTTTTACTAATATCTCAAATAATCATTATTCAAGGAGGTGAAAATTTATATATTACTAAATGAATGGATACTTTTATAATAGTCGCTACTTTTTATAACAATTTTTAAAAATAATGCTAGTTAATGGTAGTTTTGAATTTTTTTTTTTCCAAAATTTCACATATACTCCTCTAGTAACATCTACCTTAATTCCTCTGCATTCTATCCTCCTTCCTCTCCTCTGTCGTTCCTTCCCCCACCCGCCCCTTTGCTTCTCCACCGCTGCCTCGCCACGAGCATCTCCTTCCTTCTCCTCCACGTCATTGTCTTAGTTGTCGTCGTCGTCGTCGTCATCTCGGTTGCTGTCGTCGTCATCATCATCTCAGTCGTCGTCGCTACCGTGGTTGCTTGCTCTCTCTTCTCTACCTCCCTTCTCTCTCAACAAGCAACAGCATCCCGACTTTGGGGTTGTGCCCTTCCAGTACAAACATAGGTTTTGATATCATTATAATAGGTCCCAATATAGTTATAAATAAATCTTGATGTAATAAAAAAGTTCAAATGCAGTATTAATATATCCCAGTACAGTTATAAATAGGTTTCAATAAAATATAAATTAATTTTGTACGATTAAACATAGGTCTAAATACATTACAAATGGGTCGCGATATTTTATTAAGAAGTCTCGATAGTAGTACAGATTCACGTGCATATTATCAACTTAAATAGGTTCGGTGTATTATAAAAAGGCTCGATAGTTGTCTAGGTTTTTGAGCTCTTAACTTGATGTTTGAACTTGCAGAACTAATCTCTAAAAAAAATAAACGAAATCAAACCGCACCAACTCCTCCATATCTAAAGAATTACAGAGGGAGAGTGAGAACAGAAAATCGATACAATGGGCCACCGAAGAAAGTGAGACGGGAAGCTGCTGGAGATAATGTGGCCAGAGAAGTGAGCAAGCGGTCACAGGGAGGTGGAAGAGGAAGAGAGAAAAGGAAGGAAACGTGAATTTTGAATGGGATTGAAGGGAGGATATGTTTCTACTATATATAAGGGCAAAGATGACATTTTATATAGCTAGGTGTTTTTTTAAACTCAATGTAAAGTGGTCCTGTGCACGAAAAATTGAAGAAGAGAAGTGCTAAATTTGACCATTAACACTTAATCGAATTTACTCCGAATATGCACTTACATCACCTAAAAATTGGCGAAGGTCTAGATTTGATCACCTTGTTTGACCAAACCCTTATAGACGAGTACATCATCTTCCACATGTCTAATCTGCGTTATGGGCTTAAATTGAGAATTCCGTTCAGCACCAGACCCATCTTCCCTAAAATTGAACGTCGATCATTAAGCCATTTGTGAATCCCATTAGGGACAACATAGCCCATGTTCCTAGTAGCAGTGGTCCGAGCAGCTATAAGAAAGGTAGATCTTTTATGCGAAAAAGAAAGGTAGTAGCAGAAGGCTTTTAACAAATCAGCATTGTTAGCTTATTTGAAGAAGTCGATATCCTCTAATACTAGATTCAAAGAGCACACTTATAATAAATGTTTACACATGTATGTGTAAAAGAGACTTGAACTTGAAATTTTTAACTTGCTAATTACTTGGAGTAATTTTTAAACCATTAAATGACTACATTTAGTTGTCTTGGAAGAGGCAACTGCTCACCGTAGATGGCATTCTTTTTGTCTGCTAAATATATGAGTGGCAATTCGACCCAGGCTGGCCCATTAAGTATTTCAAGTCGAGTCGGGTCGGATCATTAAGAGAGAGACCCGATAATGTACGACTCGAGCAACCTTATAGTTATCGAGCTGCCCCGTCAGTATGTCAATTAACTTTTTATTCTTTTTTTTATTAATTTCAATATCTTTATCAGAGGAAAATTTATTTTAACTTTATTTTTATTATCAATTTAATTTTATTTGGGTGTTATCGGGTTATTGAACTGGCCTTGCTCAATTGCCCTTGGCCCAAGAATGGTCTTACCATTGTCGAACTCGCATCGGGTCTAAAACTGCCACCCCTAGCTAGAGATGCAATCCGAGCGACAGGTCTAGTAAACTATATCGTGTTCCAATCGGAATTGCTTTCGCCTGAACGTGGCACGTCCATTATAACATATTTAAATAGGACGTGTTTGAATAGCATGTATCTAAATTAAATTGACCCATTTAACCGATTTTAACTGAGTGTATCCAAAATCTAAATATACTTGTGTGATTGCAATATATGATATAAACACCATAACTGATATTTCATATACAACTAACGTGATAACGAGCGCAATTAATCAAAGTTTGGTACAAGATCATGGACTCATAACCAATAGATTGAAGGTTCGATTCTTACCATAAAACTGATCATTGTAAACTCATAAGTATCCCTTACCATGGAAAAAAGGTCAAAAGGGTAATTACATGTATATTAGATTAAAAAGCATTGTTTTTTTTTTTTTCCGGTTGACATCGAAACTAATGTGATAGAAAAATGCTGGATATTTTGGATCAATTTAACAGTAAAAAAAAGTACTCGAGTTTTTTTTTTATTTTAATGTGCCCTGCGCTATAACAACCGGCTAATCTACCTAACAATGTATCATGCAGAGTGGGACCCGCCATTATTCCAAATACCAGTCCCGGAAAAGTCGTACCTGAACCTGATATGCTGCGTGTTATTAGCTTAATTGCAGGAATGTACTCAAGTTAAGTTAGTGCAGGTTTGCTCATGTTTTTCCAATTTCCCTTTCGGTGCGTCTCTTCATTTCTCAGTGCGTCCGCTAGAGCAAGAAACGGGTAAGTTGTCAGTGTCATCGTCGTCATCAGCCCCGATAAAAATCTCTCTTTCGGTGCCACTTCTATCTAGCACTGTCGGTCGAGAGAGAGAGAGAGAGAGAGAGAGAGAGAGAGAGAGAGGGGCGAGGAGCTGAGCTTTTCGATTGCAATGGCTTTGACGAACGCCTTCGCCTCTTGTTCGCGTGCTCTCCATCGATCTTCAGCCTTCGGTTCGGCTCCTGGAGTCTCGCCGTTTCTGGAACCGTCCAGAATCCTCCCTCTCCACCCCAAGCTCCCGGAGCTGGGGATCGCCTTCCTCAGGAAGAAGTAAGAATAGCGCTAATGTTCCTTGTGTTTTCCATTTTGGTTACTGCGGTGATCGTTGTCCAAATTGGTGAGGAAATCGGTCTGCTCTGGATTCTGAGTTGTTATTTTGATTGTGAGTTTACTAAATGCGAACCGCATTCCGATTCGTTATGTGCCATCAGCTGGTGAAGTCATGATTAGGAAGTAAAATAGACTGATGTAATCTAATCAATTATGGCTGGAATTTGGCGTGCAAGTTTAGATCATCAGTTTTAGTAGGAGATGAGCTAGAAGTCTTTACGATTCCTCTGCTGGTGATCGCTAGTGAAGATTGATCGATAGCCAGGAAGACAGCTTAATGAATCGGAGCTTTTTTGAGTTAGGAGTCTGGGAGATGCACACTATATCTGAGTGGAGAGCAGTCCTTCAGGTCATTTGAGTAGGAAAGAAGTAAGAAGCGCCACTTTTTGCTGTTCCATGGATGATTGGATTTAGTTAGTTAATAGGCAAGGTGCTTTAGTGTGAAAGAACGAAGAAGCGCCATGAGTCGCCTTCATTTTCTTTGACTCACAGTTCAGTAAGCATTAGTCAACTCATGAGCATGAAAGTCGACAAAGTCATGTTTTCTTGGAAAATTTTTACTAGACATAGAACATCATTGATGAAATAGGGAAGCCTTCCATTGCATCATTTTGCTCAACTTGAGATTGAAATAGATCAACTAGAGGAGTTTCTTTAAGTCGTGCTCTTATTGTTGTATCATCTGCCCTAATAGAAAAAAGCAATGGAAAAAAATCATAGAGTTTTTATTTTATTTTCCATCGTCGATACATACGGGCATCCTATGTCTTAACAAGAGTATATAACGCTATTATATTTGACTTTGTTGGAAAACTCGTTAGTACGAATGCAATTAGATTGATGTGAGAATTTCATTATCTATCTAGCAAGTGTTATAACCATTTCTTTTTCAGCAATACCTGTTTCAAACTTTTACATGATCACTGCTCAACTTCGCCATACCTGTTTCAAACTTTTACATGATCACTGCTCAACTTCGCCAATAATTTCTTTTCTTTTTTTTTTTTTATGGATAATTGTTGCTTAATATTAGGATTTTTATGTAGGGATATCATTTGTGAATCGACCAATGGCATAAATTCTTTGGGTTCACCCTCAGTGGTAAGTATGCATGCACTCATTTTTTTGTTTGCAGCATTTTGATGAATGAGTGTGGACAGAGATAGAAAAGAGGGATACATTTTTGGGTACCATGAATATATGAAGTTTAGGAGGAGCTGCTACTCCTTGTTGACATGCATATTTGCCAATATTTTGTTTTTGGTACCCCAACTATGATGTTGTTTGTGTTGAATTGAATATATCAAACCTGCTCGACCAAGCATTTGAATTGTGATGCATAAAATTTGGTCTCTTTTTGCCTTAGGGCCACCATTATGTACTTTTGAGAATTCAGCCCTTAGATTTACAAGACCAGTATCAGTAGCTGCATTTGAAATGTCAGCTTTTGCTCTCAGTTCTTTCACTTTATAATTTTTATTTCATAGCTGGGCGCTTCTATATCTCTTGAACATATCATGTGATTTTACAACTCTGAAAAGAGATTGTATATTTTGTGTGAATTTCAGCTTTCTTTCTCTCATATATAGGCACTGCTACTTCTAAATGCAGCCTTGGAGAAGCTTTCTTATGCATGCTCAACCACTAGCTGTCTGCCAGTTTTTATCCGTTGTTTGTTGCAATCTGCCCCTTATATTGTTTAGAGAACACGCAGAAGTTTTGCTCTCTTCCATCTAGAGGAAGTTCATTGTATGTACATTGATCAGATTTCAAAGTTCTGGTGATAATTTCTTCCAGTTTTTTAGTATGACATATTTGCTGCTTGTCTAGAAAGTGGCCATAAAACACTGTTTTATTTATTTGCAGCATTCAGATCAGGATGTTGACTCTGTACCTATGCCGATTGTCCTGATAGATCAGGATTCAGATTCAGATGCAACCCTTGTGCAACTCAGCTTTGGGGATCGCCTTGGAGCTCTACTTGACACAGTAACATATCTGCTATTTGCCAATTTGTTCCATTTCTCTTTCTGAGAGATGGCTGCTTTATTATTCTCCAATGTAGACTTTGAATTGAACTAAACGCTGTAAGATTAGCTTAACTTGCATGAAATGACTTGGGTAAATATGAAGTCAAATTCAAGGGTTCTGAGCTGATCTTGAACTTTTACCTCCTTTTGAATATTTGGACAAGATTGAAATCCATTCACTATACCTTGTGTAATGTGGCAGATGAAAGCATTGAAACAGCTGGGATTGGATGTCACAAAGGGGACTGTGACAACTGAGGGACCTGTGAAACAAACAAAATTTTTTATCACAAGACAGTGAGTTATTTCTTCTGGCATGCCTTCTAAGCTGTGTAGCATTCATTGAGAAGTGTTCTGGGCACTTCTTAGTTCTCTTACTTCTCATATATGCACTTGCACTTTGTGCTCTTTTATTGTCTTTTCAGTTGTATATAAAAGGAATATGCCAATTTATATGTAAAGGGTTATTTCTCCCCATAGAATATTATTTGAATGTAATTGCCTGCTATGATGTTGCTTATTTTGGTCATAGAATTTCTTATGTTAGGAATCATGGTGAAACATGTATAAGGATGCCTATCACTCTAAGAGAAAAAGGAAAGATATATAAGGATGCCTAGATCATAATATAAAGTTTTGCGCTAGAACTGTGTTGCCTCCTTGCCATGGAATGGACAGATGTAGTCTTTTATTGAAATGGCCTATGTGTATTGAGTCCTGACTACGCTGAAAAAAGTTAGAAGTTTTGACACAGAGATAGTACTAATAATAGTTTATTCAAGATGTGTCTTTCGCAGAATGTTTAGTAATTTTCTTTACAATTATAATAAATTAAATAAAGTTCCTTCAGAATTTCAGAAGAAATATCAATTGCTTGAAACCAGTGCATTATTTTCCTATTTCAATGTAAATATGCAACTGCAAAGGAAGCTGGTGATGCCTTAGATTGCTAAAAATGGCAAGTTTTCTTTTTCATTATCTATTTTTGTTGATTTTTTAATGTAGAGACACTGGGCGCAAAGTTGAAGACCCTGAGATGCTGGAGAGGATTCGTCTGACAATAATAAACAATCTTTTGAAGTATCATCCTGTGAGTATGAATATTACATCCTAGAGTAGTTCTCTAACTAGGTTTTACTTCCCTCTGGTTTGATATGCATCAGAAAATTCCTCTAGTTAAAACTCTCTTTTAATTCTTTCTGAAGTACAAGTTGTAGCTGATATTCTTTTTATTGTCCTTTATAAAATGTAGGAGTCTAGTACCCAACTTGCTATGGGTGAAGCTTTTGGAATAAAAGCTCCGGAAAAGAAGGTAATGTATCCAAAGTAACTGAATGAAAAAATTTTCCTATCCTCAGGTCTTTAATTACTGTCCATGCATATCATACTGTATGTCTCACAAAGCCTTTAGAACCCATGTTTAAATAAATTTCTAATGCATTATACATTATTTGAGATCTAAAACAAGGACGGGGAGGAATACCTTCAGATGGTCAAAAATGTCCAAAACTTTGCTGATAGATGGAACTTTCATGTTTACTTGAATTGAGGAGCTGCGTGGGGATGATCCCCTTGCACTCATTGATTTAAATTGGACTCTTTTAGACGCTTAGCATCGCCATTTTATGTGTGTTTTGTTTATAGAAGCTTAACTTATTCAGGGCATCTAGACACATATATCTGGTAATGCAATAATCCAATATATTTTGACTTATCATATCTTTGATACATCTGAATTAGTTTCAAATTGCGAAGATTGGTTTTGTTTTGTTTTAAACAGCTCGACGTTGATATTGCAACTCACGTACATGTCAAGGAAGATGGACCAAAGAGGAGGTATAACTTCATTTGTGGTGTATATTTGATCCGATTGCGGGATGAATGCTTATTAAATGTTGTGTTGCTCTAGTTTGCTTTACATAGAGACAGCGGATCGCTCAGGATTGCTAGTAGAAATCATAAAAATCATTGCAGATGTGAATGTCGATGTGGAATCAGCAGAGATTGATACCGAAGTACTCCCCTCCCACCATCTCTCTCTCTCACTAAACTCACTTACATATGCCGTTACCCTTACTAGCAGGGTCTTCATCATCTATTGATCTTTGTCTCAACTTTTACAGGGTTTGGTAGCCAAAGATAAGTTTCACGTGAGTTACCGAGGGGCTGCATTGAACAGTTCGCTGTCTCAGGTAACTGCTCGTAAATTTTGTAGCTATACAAAGTTTAGTACCGAGATCAGAAGTCCTGTTTGTATCTCTTCCTTTGTCAACTCTGTCTTTAGTATGACTCCTGATTTGAAATGGCAGGTTTTGGTCAATTGTCTGCGTTATTACCTCCGAAGGCCCGAAACAGATATTGACAGCTACTAAAACTCGCACGCCGGAAATTCCGAGGGCAAGACTCCTGTACTTTTAGTAAGTGCACTCTTATCTTCAAATCGCTCAGTTGCATGTCCAATAGTCTCGGATCGGATCTCTGTCCCAACAACCTTCCACCGGACACAAACTTTTACTTCCCTGCCAAGTATAAATGGCTTGTGATGATTCTGGGAATCTAACTTTTCGGGACAAATTCAAATCAATAGCTGCTTTAAAATTGTAAGACGAGCGATTTCAAGATAAAAGTATAAATAAATGAAACTTTAGAATCAAATACGAATCAGTATGAAAGAAACACGGATAACTAATATTTGTTAGAGATGGGGAAAAAGTGTTTATGTTGGCTTCCCCGCTGGCCTTTCTTGAAAATAATATCATCTTGGAAAACACTAAAATGAATGAAAAGAACTCATAAAAATTTTATCACTTAATTTTTTTTTTCCAATTTCATCTCCTAGGATTTGTTATATTCCTCCTCTATTAAGTTTTACTCTCTTGAACAAATTTTTTGCATCCATTTCCTATGGTGGCTCGATCTAAATGTGTTGGTTCTGACAGTAAAGCGATAGAAAGTGACCCGCACAAAAATGGGTACTGAAAATTTTCAAGAAGATAATGGGCTGCGTAGACAATATTTTAGAACTATTGAAACTGACACACATGATCGATGGTTAAGCTTACATGGCTGCAGACACCTGCCAATCCAACGTTAACAGTGTGGCTGCAAACGCTGATTCAGTCCAAAATGTCTGTTAAAAGAATTACTTGTTTAATCTTCCACTATGACTCCGATACAGTCTAAAATGTGATGAATGGATAAGGTCGCGATCCATGTCGTGGGCTACTTTATAAATCCTTCTCTCTCCTGTTGAAAAAAAAAAGGCTCAGGGCATCCCATCGTGCAATGGCGACAGCCACCGGTCAATTATGGACATATTATACAAATTATTTGTGCCTATCGTGTGGGTCCTTTTGGGTTGCATATTCTGAACCCATCACAATAAGTCGGCATTGTCCTTTGGTGCTTTTATTGATACTCAAATCAAAGACACTTGTCTTGTGGGTAGGGTTAATGAGGGCATGATCTTACGTTGGAAATGAACAATGGTTCAAAGATCTTTATAAGATTTGAGAGCACTATTCATTCAGAAAAGATACGTCTCTTAGGAGAAAATCATGAGTGTCGTGTTCAAAGTGATAATATCTATTGACCAAACCTTCCCCACTGTGAACCCTTGCGATGGATTGACTACAGACTCATAGAACCGCGGGAGGCCTAACCTTTTTGTAAGGTTCAAGCATTCTTCTCAAAAAATGTTTTTTTAGAGGACAAAATCGTAACAGCCATGCTAAGAGGATGTAACTTGAGTGAAAAATTCCATAGTGCGGATTCAAACTTATCATTTGATATGCCTAATGATATTATTATATTAGAAAGTTGCAGGAAAATTGGCAGCATGGATCTTTTACGTCATCATTGGAAGTCCGTGTCCCATGGAAACGGTCAGCTTATTGTATGTTAAATGGGGTGGGTCCTAACCAGCTGCAGTTAAATAGTTCGACATCTATTATTTTAAATAAAGATATATGGTTTTTTTTTTGTAAATGGAAAAAACTCATGGTCAAGAAGATTTTACTCATGAGTTGACCGACCCATCTCGAACTGAATTAGTCAGATGTTCATGAGGTTTTCAGATATCAGTACACAAATAAAAAGAAAAGGCGGGTCCTAATCATATGGTTTTTTTGATGATTGATGTCGTTTTCCATATGCGCAATCCTTATGGAAGATTGGCTTACTTTAAGGCAAATTGTGCCCAAAAAAAAGGTCTATGGTTCCAACATTTTTAATTTTAACATAAGAACAAAGATTCCCGATTTCCTTCAATTGAACCAAATCATTAAAAATCTTTCAAAAAATGAGGAGGACTATTAATTAGCTCGAGCCGTTAATTGCTTTTGTGACCAGATTACAATAAAAAGGTGTGTCTGATCAGGCAAGGGTTTAACGGTGACGGTGACAAACAACAAGCTTTGTCCTAAAATACCGTTGGTAGATCATAACTTCAATTCGTGATCTCCCTGAAATGGTAGATCTCAACTTCTACACATACAGGATAGTTCGCGGGTTTTAACCGCCTTATACTTACTCTTCTCATTCCCCACTCCACTTCTTCAAATCAGATCAACGAGTAAATATTAAGTGTATAAAACATAATGAGCTCGTTGTGTAAATCACCGTCCAGATCTTAACATATATGAAGCCGACTCCCTAAAACTATGAAAGTTTTACATGTATGAAAATATGGGGGAGATATATACAACGGACTCGTTATTTATTATACACCGAATATCTACCTGTTCATCAGCTGCGGTGAAGGAGCGAAGAAGAAAATTTATAAATATTCAGTGTGCAATAATACATAACGAGCTCGTTGTATGGATCTCCCTCAGATTTTGATAGATGTAAAATTTTTATAATTTTCGAGTCAATTTTACACATATCAAGATCTGAACGGTCATTTACGTAATGAAATTTTTATATTTTATACAATGAATATTTACTCTTTCATCAACTACGGTGAAGGAGAGAAAAAGAAAATTTGATAAATATGTATCGTGTAGCACATAATGAACGAGTTTATTATGTAAATTTCTCTCAAATTCTGACAGGTGTAAAATTTTTGTAGTTTTTTAGAGTCAACTTTACATATATTAATATCTAGACAGTTATTTACACAATGAACTCGTTATATTTTACACGCTAAATATTTGCTTATTCATCACATTTGGAGAAATGCAGTAAGGGGAGAAACACAAAAGTCAGTAGATCGCGATCTATCCCGTATAAATCGCATATAGAAGTTATGATCTACCACTTTCTGTAGGATCGCGAACTAAAGATGTGATGTAACAACGGTATTTTGAGAATTAGTTTTCGAGGTATAATTTTTTTAAAAAATTACTTTAAAAAAAAGCCGTATTTTTGCACAAAGCTCGACAAACAGCAGTCATCTTAGCGAGGTTGCCGTGAACTTCTCTCGCCTCCATCAACCCCACCAAGTACGGATGGGGGCCGCCGCCGGTTAAGGGTTTTCCCTTTTGGGCTTTGGCAGTCCCTTGCCCATGAATCAAACTATTTTTATCCATTAAAGGTAAGTTTGGTTAGGGGAAGGAGAATAAATATTCTGCACGGAATAGGAATTCCGTCATTTGAAATAACTATTTCGGATCCACCCTCCCCAGAGAAGGAATAGTCATTCCTCTCACCTCAACCAGGAATAATAGACCAAATATATGCTCTCGACTGTTCATCAAATTTTCATTTCGTATCATCGCCCTCCTACCCTTCTCCGCCACTGCACCAGCCCCCGTCGCCGACATACTCAAGCCTCCCCAAACCTTCCCGGGCCTCCTTTGAGCCTTGCCATATCGGCCCGAGCCTTCCCTCGTCAAATTGTCTCCCCTCCCATCCCCCATGTCTCACCCGAGCCTTCCCGTGCCCCTTCGTCTCGTCACGGATTTGACTATTGAGTACTGGTAGAAGAATGGAGGAAGGGTTGGCTGGGGAGCTCAGGATGGCGTGGGAGCTTAGGTTCAATGGTGGTTCAATGGGGCCTCGTTGGGGTTGGGGAAGGGGTGGGGGACCGGTAGAAGACCACTAGGTGTTCTTTTTTTTTTTTTAAAGTGTTTTAAAGTTTTTTTTTGCATGTTTTGAAAATATATCTAGTAAGGGCAATTTCGTTCTTTTATTTTCAAAAACTTTATTTCATATTATTTTATTCCCTTCAACCAAATAACAACATTCGTCATCGTTTTACTTATTTATCCATGTATTCTGTTTCCCATTCCATTTTAGTCAGTCTCTATTTCATTCATGCGAACCAAACGTACCGTAAGTTGTTTGAAAATAAGCAAGTCAAACCAAATTCTTTTATTTTTTAAAGATAAAACAGGTTCCATTCAAGCCAGTTTTCGAACTTGTTTAAATTAGAGATCTATTTTTCCACTTAAACTAGTTTCAGTTGGGGCTAACTAACTGAAACTAACTATACCAAATCGAACTAAGCCGGTTCTTTAAATTTAGTTCAACTAAAACCGGTTTGGTATCCAAACTAGCTTCTGCAAGCTACTGCCCGTAATCTTTCGAATACAAGATGATTCATGCTGCCGAGCCCGATCGGTTAAGTTCGGATTTGATATGGATAGGGAGTTAAAGGTACGTGCGTTGCTACATGACAACCTGGGAGGACCACAAAACATTTATTCTCGGAGGGTATCTAACCAATATTGAAAAGCAAAAGGGAAAAGTCAAGGTGGGAAGGGGGATGCATATGCATGTGGGACAGCAGATGTTCCGTCAGTGCATCCATCAAATCAGATTGAAGGTTTCACAATCGAATTTTCAGTAATTGGAAAAATAATTATAAATATTTAAAATTTTAATTTATAATAAGATATTTAGTTAATTCATCGACAGGATCATACCTTCCTATTAATCTGATCTTACCTCCACCAAAACATTCCGGTTGGAACCGACCACCCATTTGCATGCACTGTGCATGTGCACACATACTAGTCCTCAACTTGCATGTTACATGCACAGATGTGCATGTTTACGTATATTTTACTTTACAAAGGAGGTATGCGAGTCTGCAAAGCATATAAGAATATCGGGAAATAAAGGTTCATAAAAGTTCAGTTGACAGGAACAGGGGATTTCCTTCTCTCAAATCAAGCGTGACTGTACAACCAAGAGTTGGACCACAGATCGAAAGATCATAAAATGAATCGTGATGTGCAAAAGGAATCAGGTACCACTGCCTCACTACCTAGCTTGACGCGGTCATTAGATCTGAGCGTAGAACTCCTAACTGATAAAAGCTAGAGATCGGAGAGGAAATACTAGACTTGTAGTTGGTCGTGTAGCTCGAGAACAGCAAAAAAAAAAAAAAAACGGTATCATGGTCAGTTGTGCACCTAGCTTGATCACGAACGAAAAATTTCTTACCCTAATTCACTCGTTGATGATGGGTGTCTTTAAGGACACGTGACGTGGAGGCGACGTGACCGACATTGGTGTGCGAGGGCAGGAGGCGGGTTCCACAAGGCATGCGTGGACACTGGATGTTGCCACGTCAGCGGCACAGCTGGGAAGCCACGTTGGACGAGTAGAGGAGAGCACACGAACGGAGAGTGCCAGCACGAGCACTAGCGTGCTCCCGCCATGGATCTGCACAGGATGTCTCCCTTTAAATTCCCACCAACCATTCAATTCTACGCCTCCCATCTCCCCTATCCCTTTCCCTCTCTCGTCCCCTCCTTTCGAATCTCAGTCGTGTCGTCATCTCTCTCTCTCTCTCTCTCGAAGTTGTGGACTCAATCGACGGTGGAGTTCCATTGATTAGCCTTCATTTGCATAGCGACAAGCAAGAATTCAGTCCTCTATCGAGATCAATCGATCAGTCCAATTCATCATCAATGGCAGAGGCGGCGAAGAGAGGCTGCTGTAGCTCCGGCCGCGGCGGCGGGGGGACTCTTAGGGTGCTGAGGCCTCTGCTCCACCTTCTCCTCCCGCTCTGCGTCCACTGGGTGGCGGAGGAGATGACCGTCTCCGTCCTGGTCGACGTCACCACCAAGGCTCTCTGCCCCGGCGAATCCACTTGCTCTGAGGCCATCTACATCAACGGCCTCCAACAGACGGTAATTCGATCTCTCTCTCTCTCTCTCTCTCTCTGCCTCCTCCTCCTCCATCCCCAGCGAGGAGTACGGTTGTTTGTGATTTCACGTTTGATGATTACGTGATGCATGAACATCGAGTGGACGACAGTGCGTCCAATTGTGTTACTTGCTTGGTTGCGAGGGGGCTACTTTGTCATTTCTGTAGCATAAACAGGCCAACCCTTTCTCTTTCTAAATGCCGGCGCTCTTCTGTATTTTCAAAACTTCCTTTGTAGCTGGTTATGGATTTGATTGGTTCAACCGATAATTGACAAATTTTCTTTGCTTCTACGCAACTGATGAAACTGAAACGGAATATATTAATATATATACACACACACATTACCATATCACCCCATGTCAGAAATCAACAAATAAATAAAATTCACCCTCATAACACTGATATTGAGTTTAAACAGATTCGTATCAAACGTATCTCAACCCGCATACGATTCCTTTAATAAATGGGGTCAGAAACTTCAAATACGAACACAACACATTTAAAATAAGATTGACACGACACGTTTAACTTATATAACTAAATATGTATAGTATAATTATAATTATAACTTAATATATTTAAATGAGTTAATGAGTTTGACACATAAACATATAATTAAACGGGTTTAATCGCATCATGTTGGATTACGCGGATTCAACCCGGTTTAACTTGTTTATGTAAACGGGTTACGTGGGTCAACCCACTTACACACGAAATCCGTTTTATAGTCAACTCGAACCCGCCTAATTCCTTGTCTTGTCGGGTCAGGTTATCTGCCGTGTCAAAAATTGTCTGGCCTAACCCTTTGCATGTTAGCCCGAGAACAGTAGAAAAAGCTCGTCTTGTGGCAACTTGAATATGGTTCAAGACTATTGTAAGTTCAATAAAAAATTTAATGTGTACCAATTAATAAATTTAGGTATTTGTAACATTTTAAGAAAATTGAAAAATAAAAAACAATAATATAAATAATTGAATTGAATTTATTAATAATGTAAATACTACCTATGTGATTGCACTTTACGTATATGAATACATTATCCATGAAGAGGAGAAAGTTTTCAGTGGAGCGTTCATGCCACGTCAGCATTGCTTACGTGATATATCCATCAAATCACGACTTGACATGTAATCAATAATTATATAATTATGTTATTAAATCCTAAAAAATCTTTAAAAAATATAAAAAAATTCTCTTAAATAAATGGTGAATTCTTATTTGACAGATATATCATGTAAGCAATATTGACATTGTATAACTGCTCCAATAAAGACTTTCTCCATGCAGAGGGTACAGGGGACGTCTTAACCAACCAAAATCCTCCTGTCCTATAGATGAAATTTATCCTTAAAAATCTGATGTGGCGCTTAAATTAATATTATTTTTAATATTAAATAATTAAATGACGGTGCTGCAATGACGAGTTTAATATTGTTTATATCCAACAAAGACGCTTTGTTTCTTCGGTATTGCTGTCAGCATCTTCTCTGACTCGGGGTCGCATCCAGTGAAAACGTAACGAGATGCTTTGAACTCTGCCAGGATCTAGGACATTGGGCCATTGACAGCCCATACCAAGCCATGATGACGACCGCTTAGATTAACCCAAATGAATGCGATCCTGCCCTCCTCATTTCTTTCTCTTAATCCTATCCCCTTTAGAGTTATAGACCTCTGCTTAACCCAAATGAACAGAGGGTCTAGTAGTGATGAAACTTATTGTTGTTATGTGGGAATCTTTCGAGACAGTCAATATTAAGAGTAATTAGCATTTCCTGCTCTCCGGAAGATGGGCAGGGCCAGAGTCCCTAATTACAGACCTCAAATGCGGTCGGAATTTACCTCCTTCCGGTATGTCTTCCACTACAGTTTCAACTTTTAGCACTCGTGGAGGCGTTGTTTCTGGAACATGTTAATTGAGAATTGCTGCATACACCCCCTGAGAATGCTTCTGTTGAATAGGTTGAGCAGAGGATTGTGGCATTTTGTTGGTTATTATGAGAATTGTTTGCAGTTATTGAATGTGAGGCTGTGGAGGACTCAGCAGTGCAAAATTTGGAGGGAAAAAGGTTTTGTTTTATTAATGTTCTTGATCAACCTAAGTTTGGTCATCTTATCATTACAGAACCATAGCTGACAGTATATTTTCTTGATCATTTTTCCTCTAGAAGCGTTCCTGTTACAAGATATGTGTGCTAATTGTTGGATGACTGTTCCTTTCAGGTGGTTGGAATTTTCAAGATGGTGGTATTGCCATTGCTGGGCCAGCTCGCAGATGAATGTGGCAGAAAGCCGCTGCTTCTCCTCACCATGTCAACCTCCATTTTCCCTTTCGGTATGATTTTCTTGCTGAAATACGTCCAAGAATATCCCATGTGTGAATTTATGCTGATGAATCTTTGCCTTGACGAGAAATTATCCGGGACAATGGAGTTAGTATGTTAATGAAACAGATCAACTGTAAACTCATGAAGTCAAGATCTGAACATGACAACTTGAGTTTGTCATTTCATCATTCGCAAGCTCTTTGAGATATGCTATTCTCGATGTCTTTGGCTCGGGGTTACTCGAGCTTATGCTCGAAGCTCACATATTAAAGCAAATCCCTTGTTGTTTTCAGCTCTTCTTGCAACGAGCAAGTCCAGAGGATTTGTGTATGCATACTATGTGCTCCGGACAATCTCATACATCCTGAGCCAAGGCAGCATTTTCTGCATTTCTGTTGCATATGCGGTAAAGATTCAAACCTTGAAAAATATTCACATCGCCAAGCATAAAAACTAGAAACAGGGTCAGTTAATCACGAGCTTATTCCATTTAGTAGGCGGACTTCATAGAAGAGAGCAAAAGGGCTGCGGCATTTAGTTGGATCACGGGTCTCTTCTCGGCCTCTCACGTTTTAGGCAATGTGCTGGCTCGCTTCCTTCCAGAACAGTACATTTTCTTTGTAAGCCTGCGATCCTGTGATCCGCTTTCCTCCTCATCGACTTGTGTTGTTCACCTCTGCCTTTCACCTTGGCACTAATTGAGTTAATGATCATTGGCTTTTTAATGCAGGTTTCCATAGGACTCTTGATATTTTGCCCGGTTTACATGCACGTGTTCTTGGCCGAGACAGTAAAGAAGATTCAAAGGCAGGAGCAGCAACCAACTTGCTTGTCTAAGATTCTGAGGGTTATGCACAAACGGTTCCAGAGTATGAGGGATGCTGCGGCCGTGGTTGTAAGCAGGTCAGTTTCCATTTTCCATTTCTCAACAAGTCTGGTACGGCCATTTCACATATCGGGTTGCTGAAGTTCTATTTCTCTTCTGCAGCCCAACACTACGTGGAATTTCACTCGTTTCCTTATTCTACGAGCTTGGAATGTCGGGCATAACCAGTGTTCTACTTGTAAGTCCATCCCGACCGCTGAACTCGTTACTTCTGCCCTATTAAAATTGTAGTCTACTTATCGTCAGAAAGCTGTTATGCAGTACTATCTGAAGGCAGCTTTTGGATACAACAAGAATGAATTCTCTGAAATTCTTATGATGGTCGGGATCGGTTCGATAGTTTCTCAGGTCCGTGGCTGGCCTCTCTCTAATTCTGTTGCATTCTTCGAGCTTTGCAAGTCCGTTCGCTTCTATAGACAGATCAACTGAGAAGCTAACTTCTCATTCTACCAAATTATCTTCACCAGATATTGGTCCTTCCTCTAATCAATCCTGTGATCGGCGAGAAAGCGATACTCTGCGTTGCGTTGCTGGCATCAGTTGCTTATGTAAGCTCTGTTTCATCCAAATATGCCTTCCATTACTCGGAATTAGTGGATCTGATCTCTAAGTGCGATGTTTTCGTTTACACTTTCAGGCATTACTCTATGGTCTGGCATGGGCTTCCTGGGTACATTCTCTCCCGTGCTACAACTATCAATAGATGACTAGAACTTTTCACAATTTCACAGTTCCCCTAATGCTTCTGATCGATACACACCGGTTCTCAGGAATCTTCGCCATTCTAACTGAGTTACTTCTCATTATGCAGGTCCCATACTTAAGTGCCTCTTTTGGAGTCATTTATGTGCTCGTCAAGCCTGCTGTAAGTACATTTATAAAACCATAAAGTCTCCTCTCTGTATGATAACGAACGAAAACTCGAACCTGTATGACAACTTTGCATACTTTTGTGCAGACTTATGCTATCATTTCAAAAGCAGCAGGCCCGGCCGATCAGGTTAGAAGCTAGACTACTGGAATTGATCCCGGCTAAACATCGCGATCAGATGAAAATGTCAATGCATTTACCGCTTCCTCATTTATTTACAGGGAAAGGCGCAGGGTTTCATCGCCGGTGTGCAGTCCATCGCAAGCCTTCTGTCGCCTCTAGTTATGAGTCCACTGACCTGTAAGTCGATTAGCCCATGGCTTACAGCGTTATACTCCATGAGCTGATAGTTTATCGAGCTTTTTTCCGAACAAGGGCATCCTTAACCTGTCCCATTCTCCTCTCTTACATCGACAGCTTGGTTCCTATCGAGCAAGGCACCTTTCGACTGCAAGGGCTTCAGCATCGTGTGCGCATCCTCTTGCCTGGTGAGAACTCCCTCCATCTTAAACCGATGCAATGAACGAACTAAGAAAAACATGTCCTGACCAGGTTCGGTTTTTTTGTCTCCGTCGGGTCAGGTGATCGCTCTCTGCTACGCTTGCCTGCTCAAACCCGAAGGCCGCTCGGGCGACAAGTCAGAGAGCATAGAAGACATCGAAGCACCACTTCTAGCCAGCAGTAGTTAGGTTCGATATTTCGATCAGGGCTTCTCAGGGCAGATCTTAGCGCGGTAGGACATGTACATAGTCGCGCTCGGTAGGTTCTGCAGTAGATATGATATAATACGCATCTGTTGGTTTTTCCCTGTATGTAAATGGTGCAATCTGCTTATCAATTGAGTTGGCAGATTATCAAGGCAAGGCTGGCCTTTTTTTTTTTTTTTTTTGGTTTCCCCCTGGTATCCAGTAGCAGAAGTCTGGCCGACTAATCCGGATTCGGGGTACGGTTGGGTGGTTTCCCGGATACCCCTCCCAAGAAGGTTTGCTGCATTCACATGGACTCGAAACCGGCACCTCCACTCAAGCGACACAAGCCCCTTCCACTAGCGCCAACCTTCATTCATGGTGGCAAGGCCGCTTTGATTCTAAGACTTGGTGCACTATCCATTATCCAAAACCCTAAGAAGTAAGAACTCTGCCTGATTCAGGTCAGCTTCACTTAGGAATGATTTGGTTCGCCAGAAAGGAAACAATAGTTAATAGGATGCATAGGAGAAAGAATATATAAGGAATAGAAATTAATTTTTCGTGGGAATGATTAATAAGAAAATAGAAGGTGCAAAAATTATAAAGGATTAAAGTGACTTTAAAGAATACACTTTTAAAATTAAATTTTTCAGGAAAATGTTGAAACTGAAAATTCGAGGCATCAACGGGGTAATTTTGTCATTTTAATATCTTTTTCTTATGTGAGGGGATAATACACACTCTCCGTCTATTTCGAATTCACCCCGCACGAGTATTCGAGTAATAGTAACATTACCGATGTCAATCGAACATTGAAATAGTAGTTCCGCGCAGAATGGATACTTCACAGAATAGCTATTCCAGCGAGCCAGAAGTGCTGTCAGGAATAAAGTTATGCCATTTATAAATTTTCTTCCATTCACAAGACTCGAAAACTTGGTGAGGAATAAGTTCCATATTGAGAAGTCAACGAACTAAAACCTAGTTTATTAAAAAAAAATGAGGGTCACCGTCTACCAAGTTACATTTTTCGGTGGATATGGATTCGGTCTCTTATAAATCCAGTCGAAATTGTACGAATTCAAAATCTTATTTAAGAGAAGACATGCGGATCTATCACAGACTCTTCGTTTTTAAAATTTACCACTTTGGCGTCGGATCAATCATTTTGATGAGCATGACTAATATGACCCACTTTGATTTTTTTATTTATTTGTCGAGGATCAGAAATAATTGAAGTGCGTGGGCATTGAATCGGGACGCTCGAATAGCTTGAGGCTAGTCTAGTAGTTATATCGCTAAATGGATGATTCTAAAATCGAATCTCAGGTTAGAAGGGTTAACGAGAATTTTTCCAGGGATCCTAGTTCGATCGCAAATTAATCTCAACGTACACTTCGGCTAATTTGAGGACAATGCGTGGTGTGGAAAAAAAAAAAAAAGAAGTGATAGGCTTGGCACGTGACAAAGTAGTACAAAATGATGTCACAAACATGACTACGTGGGAACCGACCTTTTCATGTTTAATCTGTATAAGCAGCCGCTTGCTCCTCCATTGAAACATGCATGCAGTACATAAAATATAGATACATGCACACATACACACACATATACTTTTATATATATATATATATATGTATACATACATGATATTTTGAGGTAAGCCGAGCTCATCATAAATTGTATTACCATAAAATACCGGTACTTTATATATTCTCGAAGTAAAGTATTTGTTGTTGATGCGAAAAAATTAGTCAGGTTTTCACTTAAGTTCGACAAATAAGCTTTACGGGTAGTTTACGGGTAGGCTCAGCCAATAAGTCTCGAACTCGAGACTTAATGTGTGAGGTGCCCCACTGGGCTGTAGACTGGTCGAAATCTATTTGTTTTTAGAAGACATTAGTTGTATGTGGACTGAATCATTTTATAGCCACGTGTCAAATAATTAGCTTTTTAAATTATAAAATCATTAGTTTCTCCACAAAGTATTAATGGTGGAGAATAGCACAACTCTTCACCAAACTTACAAAAATAGCATCAGCTTGTAAACATTTAAAAAAAAAGCACAATTTTATATTAAAGTCAAATTTGCCCCTCCCACCTCCACCCTCTCCCCTCCCCTTCTGCAGCCGCTCCTCCTCACACCCGCCGGCGATTTGCAGCGCCAGGCGACAGGCGACTTGCAACGCCGGGCGACGTGCAACACTGGGCGACGAGTGATTCGCAGCGCCTGGCGACGGGGCGCCGGGCGTTGGGCGTCGGTGCTGCCGACGGCGGCGACGGGGCTGCAGTTCAGCTTCCTGCTTGGGTGCGGTGGGGTGGGGCTTCGGTGGATCGGATGCGGGGTGACGGTGCGTCGGGCTTCGGTGGCTCGAACGAAGGGCGACGATGCGCCAGCTAGCGCCGGGCAACGGGGCTGGGCAGGGGAGAGGCGGAAGGGAGGAAGAAGAGGAAGAAGAGGCGGGCAGAGGAAAAAAAAAATGAGAGGGGTGATTTAGGAATTATGAAAAAGGAATATATATAGTGATGCTAAATTTGAAAAATATTACAAATCGGTACTAATTTGAAATAATCAATTTTTTTTTTTGTGTTGTATACATTTTCACCTCTTCTCCGAAACACCAAAGGATAACTGACACTCAAGCCAATTTGATTAACGATAAAACAGATTTTCCTCAGTGAATTTTTTTTCTAAGCATATCACTTTACATTTAGAAATTTAATGGGTTACTGCAAGTTTAGGATTTATACCGGACCGATTCACTGAAAAGTAAAGTTTTACTGATCGTAAAAAATTTTTCCCTTAATTTATCATACTCAAATCTAAGACACGATT
This sequence comes from Lagerstroemia speciosa, assembly GCA_037672795.1. Taxonomy (NCBI): domain Eukaryota; kingdom Viridiplantae; phylum Streptophyta; class Magnoliopsida; order Myrtales; family Lythraceae; genus Lagerstroemia; species Lagerstroemia speciosa. The sequence goes on along the minus strand of CM075288.1, from coordinate 13,716,288 downwards.
TAAGAAAATCAAGTGTCAAAAGGTCGGATAAAATTGAATTCGATTTTTTCACCGTATATTTCCTCTCTTTTCCCTCCTTTAAGCTCCCGCGTCGAAATCTTTCTGACCAATTATTAAAATCTGACATTATCTTCGCACAAAATAATATTAAATTTCTCATACGTAACAATATTATCATGCGATAGCTATTAATCAGTCAGCTCAACTCAATTTTTAGTATTTCTTTATGAAGTTTAAAAAGAAAAAAATACTAAAAATGACTTGTTTTTATTAGTTAATATCATCAGGTAAATTCCGTCACGTGATGTAACTTTAGAATTAAATTTCGAACAATGAAGTATATAGTTATTTAACCTAGTGGGCATTTTGTTAAAGTATTGTTCTATGGAACCCCACGGGCCAAATTGCTCCAAAATATTAGTTTTGGAACTCTTGGGATCCTCCTAATCCTAACTTGAAGAGTCCTGCATGTAACGGGTATATCATGTAACAGTTCTTACAAATTAATAAAATTCAGTTGTTTCTATGATTGGTTTTTTTTTGGATTTTATAAAAAAATAAAATAAAATGGTGAAGTTTTGTGTAGATACCGTCACGTGATATACCCGTTACACAGAAATCTCTCCCTAACTCAATGTTTACCTCCAAATATAAATTGTCTGTAATTTCCCGTGGTCTAGGTAAGTCGAAGTCGGCTCTGATACTACATGGAACATCACGGATTCTTCTCACAAAAGTACTAGTATCAATACTCTCGGAATCACTGAACCTTACATATTATGTAATTTTACAACAAAAACGAAATATATATATATAAATTACATTGATAAAAATCAAATTCAAAATCTTTTAATTCTAGATGGAGCTTGACTCCCTTGCCTCTAATCCACCAAGTTGAATGCCCAAATTCCTTCACTATCTGAAAGTATTCTGCACGTTTATAAAATGCTATTCATCTCCGATGAATAATATCTCCTCTTTACTTCTTCTTCTTCTTCCTCCTTTTTCTTTCATTCTCGTTTTCTTCACAGGCTCATCAATGGAGTCCTTCTCCATCCTCCTTGTCTTGTTATTCACTATTTTCCCGGCTATCCTCACCTTCTTCCTCTTCAGGCACTGGATCTGGTGCAACTGCGGAGTCTGCACGGCCTACCGAACATCGAGCTGGGCCCGGGACTTCCCCAACCTCGGCGACTGGTATGCTCACCTCCTCCGGACTTCCCCGACCCAGACGATCCACATCCACATCCTCGGCAACACCGTCACTGCAAACCCAGCCGTCGTCGAGCACATCCTCCGTGCCCGCTTTGACAACTACCCTAAGGGCAAGAAGTTCTCCCGGATCCTCGGGGACCTCCTAGGTATGGGAATATTCAATGTCGACGGCTCCACATGGGCATTCCAGAGAAAGCACGCGAGCTCGAAGCTCGGGAGCCTCTCGATACGGTCCTTCGCATTTGAGACGGTCAGGGGAGAGATTGAGCACCGGCTCCTTCCTCTGCTGTCCTCCTTCGCTGGCAAACAAGGTCTTAACAAGTCCGAGGTTTTACTTGACTTGCAAGAAGTGTTCAAGAGATTTTCGTTCGACAATGTGTGTAACTTCTCATTCGGGTTCGACCCGGGCTGCCTCGACCCGTCCCTGCCCGAATCCCGGTTTGCCGATGTGTTTGACCTTGCCACGAAGCTGTCCGCCGAACGGGCTCTTGCCGTGTCCCCGGTCGTGTGGAAAATCAAGCGTTTTCTGAACATCGGCTCTGAGAGGCAGCTGAGGGAGGCGGTCACTGTGGTGAAAACCCTAGCGAGGGATGTCATCGAGCATAAGAGGAAGAGCGGGTTTTCCGACCATGGCGACCTCCTGTCCCGGTTCATGGGTTGCGTGGCCGACGATGTCTACTTGACGGACATCGTCATAAGCTTCATCCTCGCTGGCCGGGACACCATGGCTTCGGCCATGACAGCCTTCTTCTGGCTCATCCGGGACCGCCAAGACATTGTCTCGAGGATAAGAAACGAAGCTGACAGCATCATCCGACGTGGTCAGGACGGTTCAGGTTTCCCGAGTTTCGACCAGCTCAAGGAGATGCATTATTTGCAGGCGACCGTGCACGAGAGCTTACGGCTGTACCCACCGGTCCAGTTTGACTCGAAGTTTGCCCTAGACGACGACCTCCTGCCGGACGGCACGGCTGTGAAGAGCGGCACGAGGGTCACTTACCACCCATACGCGATGGGCCGGATGGAGAGGATATGGGGACCGGATTGTACAGAGTTCCGGCCGGAGAGGTGGCTCGATGGCACCGGAATGTTTGTTCACCAGAACCCCTACAAGTACCCGGTCTTCCAAGCCGGGGTTCGGGTGTGCTTGGGGAAGGAGATGGCGGTCGTGGAGATGAAGGCGGTGGCGCTCTCGGTGCTTCGGGAGTTCGATGTGGAGGTCGTTGAGCCGTCGTCGGAGCTCCGGTTCGACCCGGGGCTCACCGCGTTCGTGAGGGGCGGGCTCAAGGTTTTGATAAAGAGAAGGGTCGATGCGCCACCAAGTAAAGGGGATACATAGCACCGATTCTCTTCCATTTACTCAAAAGTATTATTGATTATTATTAATTTTTTCAATCGGAATCTCCTTTCCATTTTTGGAATTATTTCGTATTCTTCTTCTTATTCTTGACCGTACATATCTCTTCCGATATTCATAAACTCAATAAGCGTAACTAATTCAAATTCGAACTGGACCGACACTGTAAGAGGGTAAAGCTCTTCCAACATTAATTTTACCCATTTACAAGACTGGAATCTAAGATTTTATTTAAAGAGAAGAGATGGTAAACTATTTCAATCGACTCATATCGATTATTTTCCTCCTTACTTTAGAATACTATTATATATAACTAACTACGTACTGGGCAAACAATTTTTATTTTTTTTTCCCATTTTCTTGATAAATATTTTTAAAATTAATTTCTCTTTTTCCAGTAATCATATTAAACTTACTTTTAACTGTTAAATTGCATGTAAGTTGCTATGAATTTACCCTTTTTTTCGCATCAAATAGTTTTTCAAAAGGACATATTTATATAATTTATTCACTGTTCGTCTGGGACCACTAAACAGAATTGGACATTAAAGTTTTTTTTTTAAAGAATTTTACTATTATCTTATTATGTAAAATTGGAGGAGTTGACTTTGCTACCGAATTCAAACCCCAACGATTTGCTGGATCCCAAAATTATTACCTAAAAAACGCTATTAAAAAGAGTTCTTTTTTTTTTTGGCGTTACTAACTGGTATTCAAAAATCCTACTACCCTTATTAATTCAGTTCGAGTCGGATGGGTCCAATAGGGGATAAAACTCTCCTGAGGCGAATTGTCTCCATCCATAAGATTCGAATTCGAGACTTTGCTCAAAGAACCTCAACCAATCATCTTTAGTTTAAAGTTCATATCGTACAAAATTAGAAACAGTCATCATTTGGCTGATACCCCACACATGATGTTAGATTTGACACCTGATAATTGAACAAAGTTCATATCGGGAGAGTTTTACTCCTTTAATTTGTGGACCAGCCCGACTCCAACCCACGCACAGAAAAAGTTGACGTGCGATAGGACCCTAAAATAGCCAAAGTATTCTCAATTCGTGGCCGGCCAGATTTTATTCCGATCACTTGGACTTCTTATATATCAATTAATTCCCCCCTTTTCTGTCATACTCTCCGAGATACACGAGCAGTTTCTTTTTTTGGTTTGCATCAAACAGTATCTTCGGACCAGCCGAAACACACATCGAGACTAATTTGCGGTCGGGTCGAGTTCGTTGAGAAAAATTCTCGTCGACCCTCTCAACCTGAGATTCGATCGATCTTGGGAACACCCGTTTGCGGTATAGTGAGGAAACCATTAGATGAACCCCATGTTAGTAATTCACTAGTTTTCTTTGTTACCGAAAAAGATAAATAGATGAATGTAACATTTTTATTTCAAATGAAAGTGGGAATAGACTTCAACCAATTGGACATAAAAATCAAAATTTAGAACAAATTAAAAAAAAGTTTAATATCCTTTAAACAGTGTTCACGTATTTCAAGAAAATAAAATAAAAGGCTTAAATAATTTTATGTATTAAAGGAAAACAAGTGTGCAAAAAAAAAAAAAACAGTATCCAACAACGTTTTCACACAATCCTTTGGTCCTTTTCGTATGATGCTGGATCGGGGACCACGCGACAGTGAGAGTTTTTAATAACTTTTACTACAGAGCGACGTTCCGAATGCGATGTTCAGAAAATTATTGAACACGTATCGGATCGAGCGAGATTTAGTTCGAGTTTGCTACATGGTCTTTCGTGAATCGGATGTGTAGACATGTGAATGTCTAATGGAGAATTAGGTGTTATGGGTTCGGGGAGAGTGGTTTTTTTTTCGTTATAAAAAAAAAAAAGAAAAATACTTAGCCAAGAATTTTAAATAAAGAATAATTCAATTCATTTTGGTATTGTAACTTTAAAAGTGAATGCAACCACCAAGTGGGAAAAAATTGCGAGTGAAAAAAAGGAGATTTGATACCGTCGATATCGCTCTTGACATAGAGAGAGTCTTGCGTATAACGGGAACATCACGTGACAGTGCTGATGCAGAGTCACGAGCCAATAAAATTTAGTTAGTTTTAGGATATTTTTAATAAAACTGAATACGAAAAAAAAACCATAAAAGGGAAAAAAAAGCCTTAAAATGACTTGATTTGGTTGGCTTGTGACACCATATCAGTACTGGTACGTGGTGTACCCGGTATATACAAGACTTTCTCCATGCATGAGAGTACTAATAGCTATATAGATAATTATTTTTAAAATAAAAAGATTAAAACAAATTGGGAAAGCAAAAATGAGGAAAATATACATCGAGATTGGGAAAAAAAAAGGGCTGTATTCCTTTTCGAAAACCGCATTTCTAATTACGTTGACGGAGTAGTTCCTCAAGGTCGCTTAAATTTGGAAATTTTTTTTAAAAAAGAGGTCCAATTTTTAATTAATTTTTTACTGGAAAATCTGCTCTTTTTTTAGGTAAATAAAAACATATTTTCACGATTTTCCATTTCTCTCCCTCGAATAAATCTTAAATGACCATACCTTATAATGACGTGACGAGAAATAAGTAATTAGATTACTTCAAATTAGTATTAGTTAAGATAACTGATCGGGTGATTAATGTCAATTTCTCCAACTGTCACAATCTGATCGACACTTTCTCACGTTGCGTGATGAGATACAATTATCCGAGAATTTCTTAGGTAGGATGTTTTAGGCAGGTCCTAAGTGTTCCCAATTTTGTGCTATGACCTGTCCAATGAGTCCAAGTGAAGGTGTCCATACTTGGTGCATTCAAGGAGAGAAATAAGGTAGTCCGAAAGCGGCACGAAATTGGAATCTCTCTAGATCAATGGGTCCATCGTCTTAAATTATTTCCATGTTAGGTTATATGTTACGTCAGTTCTGTCACATTTAGAGTGGTCCCTTTCGAGATTCGCAAGTTGCGTTCAAAAGGACCACGTAACACGTTTGTGCAATGAGTTGTCGATGAGAAATTCTTAGATCATCATACCTCACCACGTAACGCGAGAAAATACCAATAAAATTATGACAATCGAGTAAACTGATCTTAATCATATGAACAGTTACTGTAATTATATTAACAATTTAATTAATTCTTTTTTCAGGTCACTATAAAATATGACTATTTAAGATTTTTTTCACCGTATTTACATGGGAGTGATCAGTGGTGTAAAAGAATGTGAAACATATGTGCTTTGGACAACTATAGAATATATGTATATATGGTTCTTGTTTTGGGCTAGACATGTAATGTAAACGACATCGTTGCCTGTTATAAGATATCTTAGTCTTGAGTTAATAACGATATTAGTCCATTTGTTTGTCATTTTCGACATCTTTCGTAACGACTTGGTGATAAAAAATTAATTAAATTACTATAATTAATAATAATTAAGGTAATTGTCCGGGTAATTAGCAATAATTAATCTACTCATTTGTCATATTTTAATTGATATTTTCTCACGTCATGTGATGAGATAATGTCACCTAATAATTTTTCCATCAGATTTATTCTTACCCGATTGTTTGAGAGAAAAGGTCGAAAATTTTTTTGTAGTTCAGTCACTCGACCGTTTAGTAATTTAACTGTGACGGGCCGCGATGGCTAATTCACATCAAAAAAGAATCGGACGACTTACAATCAATTTACCCAATTAATTAACGATCCAATAACTGGACCGAAGAATTTGTCGGAGAAGATATGACTTTTAACGATGCCTTTATCTATTAGTTAATTTAAAATAAACACAATCGTCTTTTATTTTTTTGCATTTTACCACGAAAAGGACCAATTCCTAAATTTTCTGACCAGAAAGGGGGGAAGTATGCACCGAGATAGTTGTCCCAAAGTTCGGAGAATCTGTGAAGTGCTGTCAACCTCAGTGTCGAATTATATGTTGGAGCCTTGTGAGTCGGATCTTAGGCAATTTGTCGTAATTCCACATCAAGCAATACGAGATAGGAGATAGAATTGTAAGGGTAAGATTCGTTCCTATCTCTTGATGGATGCCAATCGGGATGAGGGAACATTGCGTAACAGATGTCACTTGACAGTGCTGACGTGGTATCGTAAAATTAATAAGGTCCGGGACGGCAAAACCACGATTTTGATCATGCATATTTTCCACAATTTTTTTTGGCTTTCTTATTAACCTGGATGAAAAAAAAGATTTCTTTTTTTTAAAAAAATGAATACAAAGTCATAAATAAATGAGATATTAATTTTTCCACTAATAAAAGAGGTTCATAAACCTATTGTAAGTCAATGAGAGATAAAGAGAAACGAAATGGTACATAACTCTCACGGTCATGATAGAACTCAAAACCCCCGGATTACAATTAGAATCTTATACCATTGTACTAAGAACACATCCTCCAAATAATTATTATTATTATTATTTTATTTTTTTTGCAGAAGTCAAGAGTCAACTTTACTCTTGAGGCTGCTAAAAAATTGGCCTCCTCTGGTACAAAACCTTTTGCCAGATTTCCAGTCTGGTATAAAACTTATATGTTACACCCGGCAGCACGGGATGACAATCTTAGTCCGACCCGAGTGACCCAACCCAAACCAATTTGGTTTGGGACGGACTCGCCTTGACCCACGCACAAGGCTGGACGGGCCTGGCCTTGTGTTTGGACATGATCCGTCCTGCCCTAACCGACCTAACTCGTCAAACGATATCACACGCCATACATATATATATGTATGTATATTACCTTATCATTATTTCATAAGAGATCATGGTCAAACTGGCATCACAATAGAGACTACCCTTAGTTAATTTAGTGTGCTCTTGTTATGGTCAAACTTTTGTAGTTCCCTACCTGCGATAGCTTACTTCTAATTGCATAACACCCCAGTCTTCTCCATGCCAGTGCACTGCACACTTTGATGCGGCGGCTCAACCGTACTGTCGTCCACGCCGTCCGATGGCTTGTTTTTCCTGAACCGTGACACGGCACAGTCGGTCGCAAACAGGCCTGAGCTCAAGAACTTGTTCGTGCTGCCCATGATCGGCATTGCCATCCCAGCCCTTGCCCCACTGGTGTAGCCCGGCCTATAAGTCTGTCCGAGCACGCCGTCCACTGCCCTGCTAATGTTGTGGAACTTGAACCCTAGCTCGAGGTGTGCAAAGCAGTCATCACCGGTGACGTTATAGCCGCGAACCTGGGATTCATCCACCGTGACAGGGACGACAGCCGCGTTCACTCCAAACAGGCCCTCGACCTCCACTGCAACCACGTTGGCAGGGCCGGTCCGGGTAAAGGACACGTGCGGCATTGCCGGGGATCGCCATGTGAAGCCCTTGACGGTCGGGAGGTTTACAGGGATATCGTCGAGGGCTAGCGAGAGGTGGTCAATCTTAGCATCCCAGACGGCGGCCCTCCTGGCAGCAACGAGTAGGTTGTGGGAGCCGAAGATTGCACCAATGGACCCGACCCAGGAGAGGTCCCTAGTCACGTTAGGGCTCAGCTTCCCGATGAAGTGCGCATTTATGTGGAAGTCGGTATCGGAAGCTAAGCAGAAATCAGCATCCTTCTGCCCGTGGAAGTAGAAGGCTTTGCCGTCTCCGCCGACGAACCGAGCATCCAGGCATACCGATCCCGGACAATCGCAACCTTTGCAGCCTGGTAGACATGTACGTCGGATTCGGCAATGACAAGAGGGATCCCGGCACCTGACCCCTTTACGCCGCTGCCTCACGGTCTTGATGTTCTGCCGGGGAGCCTCTTCCTGGGACAGCTCCGACAACGATGATTGCACTATCAACAAGAGAGCGAAGAGTACGAGGATCAAGAGGAAGACCAGTTTAGCCATCAGGGCTGGTTTCTGTCGTATTTTCCTTGTTACTAATTAGCTATATATGTTTATAGAGTCGATTTCATAGGATCTTGTCTCTTGGCCTTTCCCCAGTTGGGTGAATCTTGTGACCTCAAATTAAGCTTGACCTGCGAACACGACAAGCTTCGTGACTGTAATTCTTTTTTTGTTGGAAATAAAAATAACTTCCGTCACTTCTAACTAATTTCTGAGAAAGATGTTTAGTGCCAGTCATTGACAGTTTCACAAATCCTGAATTTGATTCCCGTAAATTAGCCTCAGTATATCCCTTTATTTCCCTCCTATCCATGAAAAAGTTATTTTACATGCAACATGCATACTACGTAACACAAGTGATCAATCAATAAGTATATAACAATCAGGTGAAACATATGTAACTGTCATACATATTACAAATACTGTACTTATATATATTAAATATTTATTGATCTGTGAAATATGCAATGTAGACGGCTCTCTCGCTCCCTTCTTGGTTCATGCGCTTCATTTTTAACCCGAAAATAAATCATTTTCTTTCTAGTTGATGTACTTCCTTGCAAGTACTGTCATTCCTTCTTCTTCTTTTCCTTTTTTGGAACAACTCACATATTTAACCCTAATCTAAATTATCGAAAGGTCAATAGGCATGAATTAATTGGACCCTTCAGCTTTATCATGTGAGGGGTCAGTTATGGAACAGGACCTTGACCGGCACCTCTGCAACATGTAAAACCTCAAAACTTGGAAGCATTTTTCCATCTTCGTCAGGAAAGTGAGAGGGAAGAGTGTCATCCATCCCCATTTCTGCCCCGATCAACAGGAAAAAAAAAGGAAAAAAATCGCATTCTCTCTTTGGCTTAATCGGTGGCTTCTTTCAATTATAAATGAGATTTCTGAGCTTAAAATAGGAAAAAGTGAGAAAATTATGGAAATCAGGCGATACTCACTGCGCCAAGTTCATCTTCCTTAAATCGAATCCGTATGAGTATGGGAGGGAGGGAATGGAGAGAACTCGAGACGAGCTGCATTCGGAAGTCTATCTTCATTAAGAACGAGGGATACAACTTTTTTTAACAATTATATTGTATTAATTTTATTTCACAATTCATATATTTCCTCTTGAAATTCAAGTAAATTCATTTTCTAAAAATGGACACTTTCTTATTCTAAAAGTAATTTATTGTATTCCTTGAATTGAAAATGAGTCTTTTTTGGTCATAAAAGTTAATGATTTCTAATTCATAAATAATTAATAACAGCCTTAAAAAAAAAGAGTTGCTAAAGCTAAGAAAACTTAGTGCAAAAGATTTCTTTTTCAAGATTTTCTCATATGGATTGTGTTGAAGTGATATAATACAGTATATTATTAAAAATATTTTTAATTCATTTAAATCTAGCAAAATAAAGAGACCATATATATATATATATATATATTTTTTTTTTTCTTTCTTCTTCTTCTTAGTATTATCATAGAAAAATGGCCCGCGCTACGTTGCGGTTCGATTTATCTTTTACAACATGTAATAGTTGTGTTAAATAATTGTAATGAAAAGATTGGTCAAGATGCAATACTCACGATCTATGTTTTATAACATATAATAATTGTGTTAACTAATTGTAATAAGAAGTTGATCAACATGCAATACTCACGCATAGTTTAAATAGAGGACATTAGTTTACAGAGAATGATCAAGAATCACGAAGCAAAGATAGAGAATTCCCGATGTGCTGTTGATCTCAATAAAAACAGTTGGGCACACATAACAACATTGTCCGAAACTTTCTTTACACATAATATAATTAAAAAAGTAACCGTAATTACAATATTCCCTTTCGCGAAGAATGACCTATTATATCGATGAAAGTTAGAGCATTTGACGATCCTGTTCGATTTAATAGAGATTTATTACGAAATTTGGTCACAAATATGAAATAAGCTGAATTAAAAATGCAACATTCAAATTTCATAGATATAGATGAATCCTAAATAAATGCATTGATAAAATGATGCAATAGATGGATGAAATCAGTAAGAGATCAGAGACCGAGGAGTTATGATATATGTTTGTGCAATAAGTGCAATCATTTATCCGAGTGTGTAAATAATCATGGGATAAATTACCATAAACTATCATGATAAATAAAAGATGATATAATTGAAGAAATATATAATTGACAATATAATTTGCAATAACTAATGACTGGCTAAAATCTCGAAATTAGCAGAGTGAGCAAATATATCAACTTTAGTAAAAATTTATAGGTTAAATTGGTAAATACATAAAATTCAATGCGATGATGTTTTGAGGATTGCCATTCTGTTTCAATGTGTTGATTGTTGAAATGGTATCGAAACCCATCTAGAAGTGAGTCGAGAGATGGTTGGCTAACCGCATATGTGCAATAAGAGAGAAATGGTAAGAATTTATTAGGCTAAATATAGTTGGATTCCACGAAAAGTACTTCGTTAAAGGGAAAAAAGAAATCAACCGACTTGCCAAAATGATTATAGGGTGATTGGAAATGATTTTAAAAAGTCTTATAAGGAAGAAAGTCACATATTAAATTATGAAAACCATAAAATAGAGTGTAAATTTAGATGAATCGATTTGGTAAAAAGGAATTGAACTAACTCAATGAATGAGCTCATTAATTCTCGGATAAATCTGATTGTTTTCATTTTGTACTGAAAAATTGAATGTAAGTGTGGAATCTAGACTTGCTGTTATAACTTTTTTTTGCATCTTTTCACAGATATTGCAAAGCATAAATTTTCAAATTCACGATCATAAGCTTTTCTTTACTCAAATATAGAAGCTTCACTCAAACCACTCATAATATTTGTGACAAAGTAAAGAACAAATAGGGAAAATAAAAAAATACAGCCACTGAAATAAAATCAATACAAACTGCCTATCCAATGACTTTTTTTGGGTTATAATAATATTAAAAATTGTAAAATAGGAAAAAAAAGGAGTTGAGTGTTATGTGGATAGAGTAACCCATTCATGACTGACATTCCACGTGGGCGGGACCCAACGCTCACACGCGTCCAAATCCACATGAGATTTTAATGGCTTTTTTAAATAAAATGGTAAATGAATTAAAAAATGATATGGGGAGAAGGATAAATTAAAAATAAATTAAAAATTTGAAAGAGAAGGAGGAGAATGGTTGATGACGTGGCAACACACAAATATTTCTTTCTAACTCTCCTTTAGAATATAAATATAGATGTTGGTTAGAATTAATGGTATGGCAAGGCTACGTTGAACATACTAGAAGTTCTTTTTTCCAGTACATGGCATACTCGAAATTCAAATCCTAGTTTCATCACGTGCATTAAAGCGAGTCAGGATTGTTGGATCGATGTCCCGTCGATTCGTTTTTCAACACTCGATGAAGATAATGAACGAGAGATTGGGGAGGAATTAAGAAGAAATATTGTAGGCCATGGAGCTGTCACTGGCAATCAACCGATCGGGAAAGTCTTGTATGTAATAGTGTCATCACATGGAGAAAGTCTTGTATTTAACGAATATACCATTAACGTGATCTCGCAAATCAATAGAATTCAACTATTTTTAAGGTTATCTCTTTTAATTCTAGGATTTTATTAAAAAAATCTTAAAATAATTAAATCTTATTGGTCGGTGACACCACATCAACACCGTCACGTAGTATACCCATTACATACAATAGTCTCTTGATCACACGTGACAGTGTTTACGTTATAGTCTTAACCAATGGAATTAATTTATTTTTATGTTTTTATTACTTTTACAATTTTATAAAAAAAAATTATAAAAATTGAATATAATCACTTCTACGGTTAGAAGACTTCCTCCAATCGATGGCACCACTGATCGGGCTGGACGGAGTAGTTATTGGGCCCGTGCAAAATATTCAGTATGGGCCTGAGCCCAATAGACTAAGGCTTAAAAGCTCTCCTCTTTGGGCAAAAACGCAACACCTTGAACCGGGCCTGGTCACGGGCTGGCTCACGTTCTGAATCAACCCAGTACTGAGCCGGTCAAGACCGGCAGCTGGCCTAAACCAATGGGAGTTGGTTCCGGGTCGGTTCTTCCTTGGATGCTGTTCCAGACAGTCATTTAAAAAATTGACAAATTTAAATTGTGAATATTCACAAGCCTAAATTACCTAATTAATCTCAATAGCAATGATATAATAATTAGTTTTTGGAGGTTTTTTTGAAAGAATTTGTAATTGCTGTACAATTTATTAGTATTGTCATTTTGTGGAACTGCGAATAGGAACCGACTTATTTCAAACCGGTCATGAGGGCTGTTCAGGGTTAATTCCATGTATCAGGGAACCTCAACAAGCAATTCCTTAAAATAACCAACTGATTTCGAATTGTGGCTAGGACTGTGAATTCATGTAAGTTCACATGCAAGCACGCGTGGCTAACCTAGCCGTGGAAAGAAAAATTCTTCAATGGACCCAAGGTTACTATGTTACGCAAGAAAGTACCGATTAAATTGTGGCAAATGAGTAAATGAAAATTAGCCACCCGATCAATGGTTGTAATTATTGATGATTACATTGATTTTTTTCTCATAATACAATAACGGTGCAAGACCATTTAAAATTTTCTACAAATGCATAACAAAAAAAACCTAAATTTCAAAAAAAACCTACGACTTTATTAAATATTGACAGAGTAGAATCACGTCATAGTCATTTGAGCTTATCCTTTAATTTATTACGTTACTTTAAATACAGAAACAATATATTTATGTATAACAACTGCTCATAATTATTTTTCATTTGCAAAACAACACTTAAAATGTGCAACACCTTGAACTGGGCCTGGTCACTAGCAGGTTCGGAACCTGAACCGGCAACCACGGGCTTGATCTGGCCTGGACCATGGGGAGTCGGTTCAGAGTTGGTTCAACCCTGGATGCGATTCTAAACAGTCATTTAAAAATTGGCATAAAATAAATTATAAATATTCAATAAAAAATTATCTCAATATTCTCAATAATAAGTATATATTTAGTTTTTGGAGTTATTTTGAGAAAGTTGTGATTAAGGTATAATTTATTAATATTTTTATGTTGTGGAACCGCGTTTATAAATAGACCATTTCTAAAACTAGTCCTCCGGGCGGTTCAGGACTGTTTCTATGTATTATGGACCTTGAACAAGCAATCCCTCAAAGAACCGACCGGTTACGAATCATGACTAGGCCTCCCTTGAACCGGTTCCCACAACGCAAAAGAAAAAAAAGATTCAATTCTCAAACACGACAAAACGATAATATATTTATTCAAACCACTGCACCATTACATTTTATGACAGTAAAATCATCTCCGGACATATAATCACCCTACAAATTTATGAAATCACGTAAGTTCACGTGGTTCACCTCACTGACGGGAAAATTCTTCAGTGGCTCTAGATTACTGTGTTACATGAGAAAATATCGATCAAATTATGACAAATGAGCAAATGAATATTAGTTACCCGATCAACAGTCATAATTATTGATAATTACATCGATTCTTTCTCATAATACAATTAAAATCAACCCCGCGACTTTATTAAATACTAATAAAGCATACGTACGTCACAGTTATTTGAGCTTATCCTTTTATTTATTGTATTACTTTAATATACATAAATAATATATTTATTTGTAACAATTACTCATAATTATTTTTCGGTTACAAACATCGCTTATGAGTTTAAAATAGGCAGGAATAACATAAAAGCAAAGAAACGCACAAGTGAAAAATAGATTCAACGTCACTTGATTCTCAGTGGAAATTATATCATTGCATCAAAAAACTTTCTCGCTCCATTATTTTTAAATTTTAATTCTTAAAGTTTTTTTAAAAATTTTTTAAGGGAAAAAGGAGAAATTTCCGTGTTTCCGCTTTAATCAAATAATTAAAAAAAATTGGATAATTTGAGAGGATTTCATGTCTTCAAAGTTCAAACGTTCAATCCCCGCTTTGCCACCTTTCATTGCCAAATTAAATCTTCTCGAATTACCCAACCTGCCCATGAGGGCCCCCCGGCACATTCCCCCATATTCAGCGAAGTTCCCTGCGTCACATCAAGCCCATTTTCGTCTTTTCAAGGGGAGCTCACTAAGGAAATATCCTCTCTCTATATCGTCACCCCTCTCCATTCTCTCTCTAGAAAGAGCAGACGAAGAAGAAAGCGCCTCTCTCTCTCTCCCGGTCTCTGAACCCCTGACGAATCGGAGCCGTCGATTTAAGGATCAGACGGCCAGCATCAGTCGGTTAAGTGGTTACTCTAATTCGTTGGGGTTGGTTCCTTCATAAACCCTAGGCGATAGATACATACACCTATACATACAGAAACCTGTCTCTCTCCCCCTGTGCTTCGCCAGCAAGATATCCGTGAACCGTCTTCAATCTCACAGAGTCTCTCTGTGTTTGTACTACCCCTGTGCATCTTGATATCTCTATTGACAGATCTTTGTGTCGCTTGATGTTTCTCTCCGCTCTGTTACGTCTGTCCGAGACGATTGCTGTTCCGATCCGTTAAATTTCGTGTCTTTTGTGTTTCTTCTTGTTGGGTTTGAACCGACGGTGTCCTACTGTGCGAGTGAACATACCCGGTTGGGTTTCGTAGCTCTGGGGACTCGATCTCGCTTGACTGTCTTCATGTTGGTCTTCGTCCATCTGTGATGATTTAACGTCTTGAAGGGAGTGAGAGTCGGTGGGTCAGTGACGGAGCCCGAGTTTCAACCTCGCGGGGGTACAGATAAAACTCAGTGGGGACTCAGTGAGTCGACCAGACAACTCGGTTGTAACTCGGTGACCGGGTCCGGTAACTCGGCGAGTCCTAGGTTGATCTGTTCTGAACCGCGTGTCTGGAATTGCTTGAGTGGGGGTTTCGCTACTAGGAGGCAAGTTGACGTAGGAAACTCGGTGAGTGGACTAGGCAATGCCTACAGTAGGTATGCGGAGAACAACGAGGGTCTTTGGAGTGGTCAAGGGTGCGGATGGGGCGAGGGTTTTGCGGTCAGGACGGCGGCTGTGGCCAGAATCTTCTGATGGGAAGCTCAAGAAGGGCGGTGAAAGGGACGATTGGTACAGCTTCGTGGACACCAAAGGCAGTGGCAATCAAATTGGGTGGGCGAAGAATGTGAATCTGAAGGGAGAAATTGGTGCCACTGATTCTGGGGATAGTGCAGATCACAAAATGCCTGATGCCGAGGCTGTGGCAATGGTGGAGGATGGATATACTGTTGAGGATCATATGTTTGGGATTGTTTACAGCCGAAGAGGAAGGAAGAGGAAGCTATCTGATGCGAGAGATTTGGATGGGAAGAAATACAGGATTCACTTTTCGCGAAGATCAAAGAGGACGAAAGTTGAGAACAGCAGCCAAGAGAATTTTAGGGGGCTTGCTGTTGCTGTGAAGTCAGCTTCTTGCAGCGAGAATTCTGGGTTTGGTGGATTCCTCTGTTCTATATTGAGGTACATGAGAAATACCAGCTTGAAGATGTCTGAACTTTCTGGGTTCTTGCTGGAGGAACCAATCTGTGGGATTTATGCCGCACGTGGAGTTCATTTCTTATGGGTAAGCTCTTTTTTTGACAATTCCTCTTTCCTAGCATTATTATTTCAATTATGAAGTAGTTAGGTTTATAGATGCTGATTCGACCGAGGATAGCTCATTGACAGTTTGAGCTGTGGTCTAGTTGGAAGTTTGTGCAGTTCGATAGATGGATTACCATTTACATCTGAGAAAATTTTGATGATAGATGTATGCATGGTTTTGCATGATGAAAGTCTTGTTTTAATTGTCGAAGCTAGTTTTTATGGCAAGGTGATTAGGAGACGTCTGGGATTTGGCTTCCCATTTCAATTAAGTTCGTATTTATATGGTAGGTTGCCTGTCATATGTTCTGATTGAACATTTTTTATGGCGGAGTCAATTTTTTTAAGTGGTCATAAACAAGTTCGTGAATAGGGGCAAGAAAACTCAGCAAGTTCAGTGGATAATTAATATGCTTCTTTTCTAGTTAATTAATGTATGTTTTATGAATCCTGATGCATATCTCATATCTTGCTTTCAGGACCCTCCTTTGACATTTGGCTCTGGGATTTGCAAGTTTTTTGGGGCCAGAGATGATATCCCGATGTTTTTGGTTAATTTTTCTGCTGCTCCACATTGTTTCAGATCCATCCTTTTGGATATCTCTCTGAGGAATCATCCTATGCCATGGCCTTGTGTAGGTAATTTTGTTGATGAGCAAATAGACAGTGATGATGAGGATGAACTGTTAATTTCTTGCTTGCCTTCCAATACCAAGCCGGATGCTGAAACCCCAGTTGGCAGGTTAGTGTTGCACCTGCCTCTTAGGACATTGAAATCGGATGGTCGTTCTGCCCGATCAAGACATGGATTGCACTCCCGCGGTATTCGCAAAACGAGGAGCACTTTCAAGTCTAAACAAGCAAGAAATCCTTTTGCTGGCCTGAACAAAAACAATGGATCATTAGCTTCAGATCTAGTCAGTGCCAAGAAAAATGGATTTCAATTCTCTTCTGTAGTGTCCAGTAGAAAACTTAGGAGATCTGGCCGCAGAAGGCCTGCTGGAGGTGTTAGTAACATCAGCACCGTCGCCACTGAGTTTATGCTCTCACAGGATATAGAATTAACTGCTTGTTCTGTGAATCTGTTGATTATTGAATCAGACAAGTGCTTCAGAGAAGAAGGAGCAACTGTTCATTTAGAACCTTTTGCATCAGGAGAGTGGTGCCTTGTGGTGAAGAGAGATGGGCTAACGAGGTATACTATCAAGGCAAATGAAACGATGAAGCCTTCTATTTCAAACCGATTCACCCATGCTACTGTGTGGATTGGCGATAATGGTTGGAGACTGGAGTTCTTGAATCGAGTTGACTGGTTCAAATTCAAGGATCTCTATAAGGAGTGCTTCGACCGAAATAAGCAGGTTGTTTCTCCTACTGCTGCAGC
The DNA here is from genome assembly GCA_037672795.1 of Lagerstroemia speciosa. NCBI lineage: Eukaryota > Viridiplantae > Streptophyta > Magnoliopsida > Myrtales > Lythraceae > Lagerstroemia > Lagerstroemia speciosa. The sequence continues at coordinate 13,698,867 of CM075288.1, read as the reverse complement.
TGCTGTTAAAACCATCCCAGTACCCGGTGTTCGAGAAGTTCCAGACTATGAGGATGCTAGTCTCAGTGCCTTCTCTAGACCCACTTCGTATATCACCGTGTGCAGCGATGAGGTTTCCAGAGCTCTGATGAAGAGGACTGCAAACTATGATATGGACTCTGAAGATGAGGAGTGGCTTTGGAAATTCAACAGCGAGCAGCAGCCTGCTGCTAGTGATCTTTGGGAGGATTTGAAGGAGGAGACCTTTGAGCTCATGATCGATGCATTTGAGAAGGCTTACTATTACAATCCACATGATTTCTCGCATGAGAATCTCAATGGAGATATTTGTGTGGATTTGGGGAGGAGGGAAATCGTGGAAGCTGTGTATAGCTACTGGATGAAGAAGCGAAAGCATAAGCGCTCGGCGCTGGTCCGAACTTTGCAGGTAATATTTCGTAATATGCCGACTAGGAACCTTTTAACTACTCTTTAAGGGTGTTTTCATTGAGGGGGCCTCTGTTCAACACTCTTAATCTTTTTCAAGTGATTTTACTTATTTTCGTTTGAAGGCCAGTGGTTGCTTCATTCTGTGTTTGATGGTGCATCCTAATTAACTAACTGAATGGGTTGGGGCAACGGGATCACCAATAGCTAAAAACAAGAGATTTTTACGAGAAAACATACGTGAACAAGCTTCGACATCTGTCTCCAAAGATAAGGTACATGAACGGCCATGTGACCCTATCAAAAGTCTGCACTGAAACCCTTGCGGACTGACGGATGTGAAGAAATGGCATGTCCTTTCCATTAATGGGTTGGAATGCATGCAATCTATGCTGTGTAGGAAACTAGGCATTCAATTTAGCGATACTCTTATGGTTTTTTGCTTTTAAGGAAAGCACATAATATTTTGGGAAGGGCTAGGCCTTAAGAATCATGTGTTTGCTTGCTTGCTCTTTGTTTTTGGAAACTCTTTGCCACGAGTAAATTTTTTCACATATGACTTTCAATCAATAGCTGTAGAAGTCAAAGCTGCTCTGAAATTAAAATTAGCAAAGTGCAGAAATAATTACAAAGTAAATTCAGCTCTTTCAGTTCTAGCTATCTATTAAAGTTAACCTGCTTTTCTTACCTTAAAAATAAGGAGCTGCACTTTTATTTGGTCAGACAAGCGCCGATGGTAAGTGATTTATGTTGGCTTTAGGAGGTGCTTGCCGATCTATACATAAAATGGTAGAACACAATTGCTTACGAGGCCTTGTATGCATACGTATCATCATGTTTGATGTCTGTTGGGTCCTTTGTCTTAATTATGAAATTCTTTTTGGATATTGGTGCTTGTGTAGTACTTGCTGTAATTCGTGTAAAAGCTTGTTCTGACAGTGATTAAGATTGTCTTGGTACCAGGTTAATCAGCCAAGGAAGGCTCCAGTTGTCCCAAATCCTGGTCTGCGCAAGAAGAGATCGTTTAAGAGGCAGGGAAGCCACTGTGGACGAGGCAAACAATCGGCTTTACTTCAAGGTGCGCTCACATGGCACCTTCTCAAATTCACCTCACTTTTCAGTTTTTAGTCTTATCTCGACGTGTTGGAATATTCTGAGGTGTGTTTCCTTCATGTTTGAAGCATTAGCAGCTGAAAGAGACGCTCTCAAAGAAAAGAAGTCTCTGCAGAAGCTCGAGGAAGTTGTCGCTTCAATCACCCAATCCCTCAAACGGGCAGTCTCAAAGCGCCGGAAAGCACAATTCCTCATGAGGAATGCCGACCTGGCAGTGTACAGGGCTACAAAGATCCTCAGGATCTCAGAGGCAGCAGAAGCCGCGGGATCACCTAGTTCGGTCGCCCCCCACTTTCTCGACTGACTCGAGGCAGATCGGCGAGAGACATGACCAGCGCAAGAGTTGAAAAGAGGAGGAGGAGGTTTCTTTAATAAGTTTTGTATAGGCTTTTCGGAGTTTGTAGTTCTGTGTACATTCTTCTGTAACATTGTGGCCACACATCGGTGTGTGTAAAAGAAGAGGAGGATTTCCTTGGGACTTCGATGATGTTGGGTCGGAGAAGAAGGGACAGGAGCTCTGAAAAAGGAACAAAACAAAAAAGGGGAATTATAAGGAAAAGGTATTTAAGCCCGATATTCTGTTCTGTGATGTGACTTATTATGTCTGAAAACATAAGTCGAAACTATTGGTCGTGGTGGGTCGGTGTCGATCCGTTGCAAACGATTCTGGTATCTGTTCGGCGGGTTGAAGATGCGATTAGCTGTTGTCATCCGGAGACCGTAACAATGGTCAGGGGCTGCTCGCATGATGCTTGTTTGTTGTATCCTTGGATGTGTCATCCCTGTCGAGAGTTGGGCCAAAATACCCTTATCTATATGATGAATTTTTGGGGAAAAGTTGATTTTTGTTCTCAATTTTTTGAACTATCTTCATATTTAACCTAAATATGAAGAGGGATTTTAGTGGGGATTTGACTATAAACTGTTTCTGAGATAATTATCAACAGTCTGTGATACTACTAATGAATTTACAAGAACTGTAATGGTCGGATTTGACCCCCTTTTTATTGAAATTTTCATTTATTTTTGAATTTGTAATTTAAAAATATTTTTTTAATATTAAAAAGCCTAATAACCTTTTTTAATATTCAAAATAATGTCAAGGACTAAAGTAGAATAAAATTTAAAATATTGAGGATCGGAATCAACCTAAAAAAAGTTTTTAAGTCAAGCATGGATATGGTCTAAAAGATTGAGGACTAAAACTAATACTTTCTCTAAACTTTTATAAAGTAGTAAATTTTAAATTTTTTCATAAATACCGTTTCAAAAGTGTATGTTTAGAATGTATTTTTAAAATAGTATTCACAAAAATTGTTTAAAGTTGATCGCTTTCTAATGATTTATTCATGAATGGACAATATTTTTGCTCAATTCTCAATACTCTCTGGTAAGAGAATAATAATAATGGCTATGTAGTCATCTCGTTTTTAGACTTTGGTATTCACCCATAAACATATCAAACAAATTGAACAAATGATATCAAACACGGGATCCACCATGTGCCTCGATTGATCCAGTTTGAGGTAGTGGGCCCGCTTGAAATAAGACTTTATAAGATTCGAATATTAGATTTTACTTAAGAGAAAGAGACGTCACACCGTCTCAATCAATCACCAATTTTTTTCTTCTTCTTACCATTTACAGGACTTGACCGTCGTTACCCTTGCCATTTCGCTGCACTACCGGTGACCGACTTCTCGAATCGAATTAAATCGACATCGACTACTTTGAGCATGCATCACCGAGCAATAGCATCGTGTTAAATGGCTCGGAAAACAGTTCGTGTAATCGAATCAGAAAGCCGAGCTCCTGGGAACGATTTCGATTTTCCAGCAGCAGTCCCAAGCGGCAATTAGCATCTAACGAGCCCTTTGTCTTGGATGTGCCGCCCTCTTCTTCGTGGAACCCAACGTCTCAAACTCTCCTTAAAGAACACAAACTCGACAAATCTAGGAATATCAATGATCCTAAGATAGATGGCCTGGTGGCATCAAAGCAAGACCTGTCATTACCGATAGAACTTTTTGTAATCTTTTATTGATTCTTTCTTATGTTATTCTTTAAGAAGACAACAGTAGTGTCGATCTGACCATTCCACTGCGTAATGTTCGGGTTTTCATGTTCAATAATGAACATATAAACAACTAATACTGATAGTCGTCTTGTCAAATGTCCTTTTCTAGGCTGATGGACCCTTTCTGTAACGAGAGAGAACAATATCGATCTCTCCTTGTCTTGGACCAGTCATCATCACCTTCTTCTACAGAAGAAAATCTCCTGTAATTCTACTTTCTGTCACTACGCTTTGGCCTCCTGCTCCATATAAACCACCTTGAACAACAGCAGCAAAACAGCTCTCAAGGTATCGAGTATCAATTCAAAAACGACTTAGTATTTCTTCATTCATTCCCATCCAATTGAAAAGGTGTTTTGCTTTTCTACTAAACGGGCTCAAGGCAGGTGAGGAGGAAGTAACAATAAGGGCACCACAGTAAGTTGACAATGGCCTCGGCTTTGGCAGGGGACGATCTGGTCCGGGCACTGAGCCGGCGGTCCATGAGCACGCGCTCGCTGAGCCGCCGGAACAGCCTTCCAACATCAGGGTCCACCAGGAACTGGGCATCAGCGAGCATCCGGGAAGTGTGGAGCTCCCAGGGCGACGTGTTCCAGAAGAGCGGGTCAGAGAAGGAGGACGATGAGGAGGAGCTCAAGTGGGCTGCCATTGAGCGGCTCCCGACCTACGACCGGCTCAAGAAGGGGATGCTGAAGCAGGTCCTCGATAACGGGACGGTTGGGTATGAGGAGATCGACCTCACGAACCTCAGCGTGCAGGACAAGCAACATCTCATGGAGAAGATACTCAAGGTTGTCGAGGAGGACAACGAGCGGCTTCTTTACCGGATCCGAGACAGAACAGACAGGTAACTGATCTTGTCATTTTTATCCACTGATCTATGGACATTCATATAGCAATACTATCGAGGAATCGATCTCACATTTAACTGTTATATCAGGGTAGGAATCAACATCCCGAAGATCGAAGTTCGGTTCGAGCATCTATCAGTGGAAGGAGACGCCTATATCGGGACAAGGGCGCTCCCGACCTTGATCAATTCTTCCTTGAATGCGATCGAAGTAAGCCTGTGTTCTTTCGGTCGAGTCGCATTTTTCTTCTGTACACGGAAGGAGGATATCTGAGCTACCTTTGATACGATTGACAGGGAGTTCTAGGCATGGTTAAGCTTCTGCCATCGAAGAAAAGAGTCGTTAACATACTTCGGGATGTGAGCGGTGTAGTGAAACCATCAAGGTATGAGATTTTCAACAAACGAATGTTCCGAATATTTGACAGTAACAGGTCATCTAGCGATCTAAAACTCTCGGTAAAATCGAGTTCCGTGCAAGATCTCCTGGAAGGGGCTTTCCAGGCGTGGGCTTTGGTAGATGCCACTTCTTGAACTGTAATAAACTTTTGTATAACGAGGCCAGTGTTATTGCTGGCAGTGTGGTCCATCCGATATGTTCACGGCTGATCACAAAAACCCCGAACATTACATGACGAGACAGCTCGGTCGCCACTGCTGTCGCATTCCTTTGTATCTGCAGGTGTATATTTTCGGTTACTCAACAGAGGCTTGTGTCTTTCAGGATGACACTTCTGCTGGGACCTCCCGGGTCAGGCAAAACGACATTGCTCCGGTCACTTTCCGGGAAGCCCGGTGAGGGCCTCAGGGTGAGTTCCCGATCTCCGAGCTCAAAATGAAGAACTCGAACTCATGTCTGGACAATCATTCTTAAAGCATTTCTTTGGCATTTTCTTGTTTCCTTTGGATGGGCAGATGTCAGGAAAGATCTCTTACTGCGGCCACGACCTCTCCGAGTTTGTCCCTCAGAGGACGTGCGCTTACATTAGCCAGCACGACCTCCACCACGGCGAGATGACGGTCAGGGAGACGCTGGACTTCTCAGGTCGGTGCTTGGGAGTCGGGACGAGGTATGATCTCCTAGTTGAGCTCTCGAGGCGCGAAAAGGAGGCCGGGATCAAACCCGACCCGGAGATTGACGCCTTCATGAAAGCCACTTCGATGACCGGCCTGGAAACCAGTCTCGTGACCGATTACGTCCTCAAGGTTCGGTGATTCTGTTCTTCCTGAAACGATTTTCGTTGGTTTTTGAGAAGTATCAAATGGCAAACTAACAGCTTGAATACTTTACAAAAATGTTTGAGCAGATTCTGGGGTTAGACATATGTGCGGATATCATGGTGGGCGATGAGATGAGACGAGGCATTTCGGGTGGCCAAAAGAAGCGTGTAACCACCGGTAAGGCGACTCCTCATTTATGCCTCGTACTGTCTCCATTAGATCCAGTGATAACGAGCAAAGCATTTTTCTTTGGTCTCAAGCTTAACTCCACAGTTCCACACTTAGATTCAACAACTAATCATGAACCGGAGATTGCTGTTCCCGACTTGGAGTAGTAGATCACAACTTTGACAGTCAGATCCTATTAGGTGTGAGATCACATGATAACATGTTATAATACAATGGTACAATACAAGATGGAGTCCTTACCACAAGTCAATCTTATTAATGTCAATTCCAATACTTTATGGCGACTTCAAAGTCTATCACGGTGTGCACGCATGTCCCTTAACTAATTTCGCACAATGGTATTTTTTTGGGTGTGCACCGTTGATATGTAGAAATCTTTTGAACTACTGGTTAATCTTGTTCGAGTAGAGTCGACCCATTAATGAGTAAAACTCTCTAAGTATAAGTTTTCTACGTTCACAAGAATTAAACACGAGATCTTTGTTTAACGGAAACAAGTGTTTTACCATTTGAACAAACTCTCGTTGGTCACATAATGAGTTTTCAAAACTAATACAACTCAAGTCTGAGTAGAGTACGAAGTAATAAATAATAGATGATAGATCGAGAGCAAACGGTTTCTAACTACCTCAACCAAACATTTCTTTGGATGACTTTCCTTTGTAAGCCCTCGACGAGATATCTTGCTACATTGCAGGTGAGATGCTGGTGGGTCCAGCTAAGGTCCTCCTCATGGACGAGATATCGACCGGGCTCGACAGCTCAACAACGTTCCAGATCGTCCGGTTCATGAGGCAGATGGTCCACATCATGGACATGACTATGGTCATCTCCCTCCTGCAACCAGCTCCCGAGACATTCGATCTCTTCGACGACATCATCCTGCTCTCGGAAGGACAGATCGTGTACCAAGGACCGCGGGAGAGCATCCTCGAGTTCTTCGAGAGCGTCGGGTTCAAGTGCCCGGAGAGGAAAGGAGTGGCCGATTTCCTGCAGGAAGTGACATCCAGGAAAGACCAGGAGCAGTACTGGTGCCGGGAAAACGAACTGTACCAGTACGTCTCTGTGCCCGAGTTCGTGACCTGTTTCAGTAATTTCCATGCCGGGGTGAGATTACACAGGGAGCTGTCGGTCCCGTACGACCGTTCACTGGCCCACCCGGCGGCGCTGGTGAAGGAGAAGTTCGGGATACCGAACTGGGAGCTCTTCAAGGCGTGCTTTGCACGGGAGTGGCTTCTGATGAAGCGGAACTCGTTCGTGTACGTGTTCAAGACGGTGCAGATCACAATTATGTCGATCATCGCAATGACGGTTTTTCTCAGGACAGAGATGAAGTTCGGGACGGTGGACGACGGTGGGAAATTCTACGGCGCGCTCTTCTTCAGCCTCATCAATGTGATGTTCAATGGGATGGCTGAGCTCGCCATGACTGTATTCCGGCTCCCGGTCTTCTTCAAGCAGAGGGACTTTTCGTTCTATCCCGCCTGGGCGTTTGGGTTACCGATTTGGCTCCTCAGGATCCCGATCTCATTAATAGAGTCCGCGATTTGGATTGCTCTTACTTATTACCCGATCGGGTTCGCCCCATCAGCTAGCAGGTAAAATCTACATCAAGTTTCTTGCACAACAAGCCATCCCTCTGTTTCACCTTGGACCCTAAGAAACTTTACTCCCATATGCTTCAACTTCTACTATTTTACAGATTTTTCCGGCAACTTCTGGCGTTCTTCGGCATTCACCAGATGGCTCTCTCGCTCTTCCGTTTCATTGCCGCGCTCGGAAGAACGCAAGTGGTGGCGAACACACTGGGGACCTTCACATTGCTGCTAGTTTTCGTCCTCGGCGGATTCATCGTCGCCAAGGGCAAGTTCCTCCTCGATGCAATCTTTCCTTTCTAATCGAGTTTGAAGTCACCATCACCGTTTGCTCTTGGGAGGTTAACCTTATTAGATAACGACATGATTTATTACTTACTGCTTAATACTACCCTCACCTGCCGGTGGCATGCGATTTTAAAAGTCCATGTTAGTGTGCGAACGGTAACTCGAAGTTGCGCTCTGACACCATAATAGGCATTGAAGTCGGCATGACCGTGGCTGGCTCCAAATTCTATTGCTTTCCATACTTTGAGCATCCTGGTTTTCGCTTCATGCTCATCTGCTGTTCCGTGTAAGTTAACTTCAAAAGGACATCTCTGCATTTCCTGAATAACAGATGACATCGAGCCGTGGATGATATGGGGATACTACATCTCCCCGATGATGTATGGGCAGAACGCGATAGTCATCAACGAGTTCCTCGACAAGAGATGGAGCACGGTAAGACAGAACATCCTAGATACACACGAACGAACACATCGAACCTCCCACCAGTTCACCTGCTGTGTGCTAATCAAATTTCATTACTTCCATCTTGTCAGCCCAACAACGACTCCAGGATCTCCGAGCCGACCGTGGGGAGGATACTGCTCAAGTACCGGGGCATGTTCGTCGAGGACTACTGGTACTGGATCTGCATCGGCGCACTCCTCGGGTTCTCCTTGCTCTTCAATGTCTGCTTTATCGCAGCCCTGACATACTTAAACCGTAAGAGTTGACAAATACCGTGTTATGGTTCGGTTCAGTCTGATTGCAGTCATAATGTGCTTCATGATCTCCTCTGATCTGTGAGCTTAAAACTCGATCTCAGCCCTGGGCGATTCCAAGTCCATTACCTTGGACAAGGACGACCGGACTAAGGAGGGCGAAGAGAAACCCGGTCCAGGCAAACAGAAGAAGATGGTGAACATGGACGCCAGCACATCATCGATTGCTCCGGTCTTTGAAGGTATGAGAGATTGAGAAACAGACCCAAAAAGCGCAAAAAAATTTAAGCTTCAGTCACATAATACATCGATAAATCCGGCTTTTCTATGGCAGGAATAGATATGGCCGTTATGAACACTCCGGAGACCCGAAAACAGACCGCAGCTGCTGAGCAGACGAGGGCTAGGAGGGGAATGGTGCTGCCGTTTCAACCTCTGTCGCTCGCGTTTAGTCATGTGAATTACTATGTCGACATGCCCGCTGTGAGTAGCCTTCCTTCATAATATAGTCTTGGTTTTTTTTCTTTTTCCATCCAGGGGCGTGCAAGAAAACCGAATCGAACTGGAAAGAACTGACTCTCAATGGAACCGGTTCTAGTTTGGTTATATTTTTAGGATGGAAAACAGCTCGGTTAATATTTAAGTATAATCAATTCGGTTAATTGATTCGAAGTGAACTGTGAGATAGCCTTCCTCGAGTTCCCGACTTATACTTCCTCACCATCAGGAAATGAAGAGCCAAGGAATAGAAGAGACCCGCCTGCAGCTGCTCCGGGACATCAGCGGAGCTTTCAGACCCGGAACACTGACAGCACTGGTCGGTGTCAGCGGTGCCGGCAAGACCACCTTAATGGATGTCTTGGCCGGAAGGAAGACCGGAGGGTACGTTGAAGGAAGCATCAGTATCTCAGGGTACCCGAAGAACCAGGCCACGTTCGCTCGGGTCACTGGTTACTGCGAGCAGAACGACATTCATTCTCCGAATGTCACGGTCCATGAGTCGCTAATGTACTCGGCGTGGCTGCGTCTTCCGAAGGATGTCGACAAGGACACAAGACAGGTATGTATACCAATGGACAGTTTCTCCCCGTGAGCAAAAGCCTATGGTCGTTCCTCGTGCGTGTCGAAAAGTTAATTAAAAAAAAATCAAGAATTAGGTATCCCGATATAAGTTTAGGATTTTAGATGGATATGAGCTCTAAATTTCTTCGTAGTAATATCTTACGTGGCATCAAAACTAGCTGTCGTGTGGCTCTTATCTCATGAAACCCGAGGGTGAAACTCATTGTCAATCAACAGATCGAACATAAAAGAAAAATAGCTTTTACCTACCCCTGGTGAGCCCCTCTCGGCTCAAATTAAATTGGTTAGAGACTGTTGAGCTTCTCGATACCAGTAGTTCAAACCAAAAAATAGCTAACTCGTGGTGAGCAGTCCCTTCACCCGAGATCGAAAGAAAAAAAACCCTGAACTCATGCTTTTTAAGTGGATATAGGAACAGTTTTTCTCATAGGACTGGTTGAATTTTACACGCGACAACGAGTTTCTCTTTCGCTCTCAGACTAACAACTCGATTCTAGTCGGATTTTCTCGAGTTGTAAGTTATTCCTCCGGTCCCAGGCTTAACTCCACGAGTTTTATCGCTCGGGTTTAACAACTATTATCGAACGAATTATCCTTCTCATGTTAATAGATGTTTGTGGAGGAGATCATGGAACTGGTCGAGCTGAACCCGCTGCGGAACTCCCTGGTGGGCTTACCAGGAGTTAACGGCCTCTCCACGGAACAGAGAAAGAGACTCACGATCGCAGTCGAGCTCGTGGCGAATCCCTCGATAATCTTCATGGACGAGCCGACCTCGGGCCTGGATGCCCGGGCCGCTGCGATCGTCATGCGCACGGTGAGGAACACGGTCGACACCGGGAGGACCGTCGTGTGCACGATCCACCAGCCGAGCATAGACATCTTCGAAGCCTTCGATGAGGTACTTGTCCAGTAGGATATGCACATCTCGGATTTGTTTATTCTTCAGTTCGTTTGCTGCTCGTAAATCGGGTTTTTAACTAGTCGAATCGGCTTCGGCTGTTCCTTTTTGCAGCTTCTGTTGATGAAGAGAGGGGGGCAGGTCATTTACGCAGGGCCGCTGGGTCGGCACTCGAGCAAGCTCGTCGAGTACTTTGAAGTAAGTAGTGTCGTTGCTCTATCCGGTTTCGTTTGGTTAAAATTACTTCCCCACATAAGATCAATTCCTAAGTTTTGGATTTGGAATCCACCCGACGAATCTAGGAAGTCAACTTCACCCGAAACATTTAGTATATTGTATCTTCCAGATACCATGTCGGAATCTGTTCATTGAACATGGAAACACTCTGATTTTGAGATCTCAAAGCAACCAACCATAATGTTCTCTCCCAGGCTATTCCCGGAGTTCCGAGGATCAAAGAAGGATACAACCCGGCAACGTGGATGCTCGACATCTCTTCCACCGTCTCCGAGTCCCAGCTCGGGGTAGACTTTGCCGAGCTATATGCCGATTCCGAACTATACAAGTGAGCAAGCAAACGCACTCGGAACTCGCAACTCTTCCATATCCGAACTCGACTCGTTTAACCTTGTGCGAATGTGAACTTCCAGGAGCAACCAGAAACTCATCGAAGAACTGAGCACGCCAGCCCCGGGAAGCAGCGATCTCCACTTCCCGACGAAGTACTCCCAGTCGTTCCTCGTTCAGTGCAAGGCCTGCTTCTGGAAACAGCACTGGTCCTACTGGAGGAACCCGCAGTACAATGCCATTAGGTTCTTCATGACGGTCGTGATCGGGGTCCTGTTCGGTCTGATCTTCTGGAAAAAAGGAGACCAAACGTAAGCTTTCCGACTCAATCGATTCACTTGCTGTCCTTTTCACACATCAAAAACGGAAGGAAGAAAATGATTGTTTCTTTCTTTTCCTGCAGGCACAAAGAGCAGGACTTGCTGAATCTCCTGGGAGCTATGTACTCTGCTGTCCTGTTCCTCGGAGCCACGAACACTTCTGGAGTTCAGCCCATCGTCGCAATCGAGAGGACAGTGTTCTACCGCGAGAGAGCTGCGGGAATGTACTCAGCGTTGCCCTATGCATTCGCTCAGGTACAAGGAAGCTTGGAACCGTCTGTTCTTTCTCATTGTCTGGTAAAGTTCCATGTTTTCCATTTTCCTTTTCTTGGAAAACAAGGAAAATGGATGCAGTGAACACGACATCGGACCGTTTCCCGACACGTGCTTGTAATGACCGATGCCAAATTATTATGGAATTACAGGTGGCTATAGAGGTAGTGTACAATGCCGTCCAGACCCTGGTGTACAGCACCATCCTCTACACGATGATCGGATTCCACGGGTCGTTCGGCAAGTTCCTGTGGTTCTACTACTACATCTTCATGTGCTTCGTCTACTTCACGCTCTATGGGATGATGATCGTCGCCCTGACACCGAGCCACCAGATCGCTGCCATCGTCATGTCATTCTTCCTCAGCTTCTGGAACTTGTTCTCCGGTTTCCTCATCCCCCGGACGGTATGCGGATGCTTTCTGTCACAGTAATCTGTTCGAATCTAAGTCGATAAATAAACTCATCTTTTTCATCCTTCACTCGCAGCAAATCCCGGTGTGGTGGAGGTGGTACTACTGGGCATCGCCGGTGGCGTGGACAATATACGGGCTGGTGACATCCCAGGTCGGGGACAAGACCGACCCCGTGTTTGTCCCTGGGAAAGGCTTCATGACCGTGAAGGACTACCTCAAGGACACCAAGGGATTCAACTACGACTTCCTCGGGGCCGTCGCTGCTGCTCACATCGGGTGGGTCGTGCTCTTCTGCTTCGTCTTTGCTTATGGCATCAAGTTCCTCAACTTTCAAAGAAGATGAAGCAAGCAGGATTCTTTTGGCTGTAAAGAGGAAAAGAATGTATTGGGTGCCATTCTCATATGCAATAAGACAAAGTTTCAAGCATCATTCTGCTACGAATCTTCCCCGATTCGAAACTCTCATAGGCTGTTTCCCAACTCGGGACTGACCATATAATCTCCAAGCAGCAGTAAACTGTTGTAAACAGAATTGTTCACTAAGTTCAGCAACTGTACAGTCACGAAACATAGACAGATGCAGATACATTTGAAGCCGGAGATAGGATGAAAGAGTTCAGATAAACCGTGAATGAGTGAGATCGAGCACAGCAATACATAACCTCGCTGGATGGAAGAACAAAATTTGTCCTCGTACTCTCTTTTCTAGAGCGACGGTAAGTCCGCCGATACCCAATCAAGTCAATAACTGACAACAAGTTCTTCCACAATGAGCTGTGCCAACTTCTTACAAGCAGAACGTGTGTGACTTCAGAAGTTTAAAGACCAGCTGGCTGAAGACATTACCCATTGCATCTAAAAACCGCAGCAGAAATTCCGAAGCTCTGTTTGGTTCAATCGCTCAAAAGTTTCCTGTATTCCTCCAGCAGCTTTGGAATATCAGCCATGCGCAACTGAGAGCAAGACAATGTTCCATTAAGATGTAGAACAGGGAAGTGATGATTAAGGGATACATACAGCATTATTCTGCTTCCATCACATAGAAAATTTCGACCCAAAGTAGCACAGTTAAATAACGCTATATTTGAAGAGCTGCATGTAGGTACTATGTTTCTTTAATCATATTACGATGAGAAGAAAAGATAATTTAGTAAAATGTCAAAACTAGCAGCAACCTGAGATGCACTTTTCAAATGATAGTATTGATGTGCTCCAATCTTCTGAAGGTCAGACTGGATTGCCTGGGGAGCCGATCCTTTATTTGCTCTACAGAAAAAGGAAAAAGGAATGCCAATCAGAATAATAAGAAAAAAGGATTCATAGGAAGAAAGCAGGCAATATATATCGATCCTTATTATGGGGTGGAGTGAGGGAAGAGGGTTAGCCCTTACATTTGATGGAAAATCATGCGTTGGTAATCACGAAGTAAGGGCCCGAGCTCCTTGAGATGTATAGCCTTAGGATCCACTTTCTTCCAGTGATCACGAAGTGCCCTTTTTGAATCCTGTTGAACAAGGAAATATAGCTCTTGAACCTTGCTCAACAGATGTGTAGAACATTTCTAGAATTGTAAAATTGGGGCAAAACCTTTTCGCTGCTTGATTTTCCTTCCATCAATCTTGATGCCAGTTCACAAAACTCTCTATCTTCCAACTCATCTATGATTTGAGGACCCGGACTGGAGAGAGAGGTGGATCTCTCCAATTGCTTTTGAAGTTCTGAGACTGCATTTTCTTCCCCATGCCTTTCCTGTTTAGGGTCTTTCGCGATCAAAATCAAGCACAGGAATATAGCACAAAACAAAATACTTCCACCTCATATCAAGCATAATCACGGTATTATTATTTATACCATGTACCCGAATGCTACTGAGATTTCATTTTCATGTATGAGATGGTGATCCACAGGCGGAATTATCTTTGGTTAACCGAGATAAGATTCAGTCGAGTACCTCTTGAGTGGTTATGCCATTACCGTTTGTTGCTGCTATACCCGTATCTTCAGGGACATTTCGTGACAGACACTCAGCAGGTCGTTTTGCAATTGGATCACCTAAAGGCAAGTTTCACCAGAGCAAAAGTAAATGCAAGGCCTTACTAAGAAATCAACCATGAATTGTGTTCTTGCACGGATCTTCTCCTTGGACCATAAAAGAGTGTTCTGCTTTGATTTTCATTAATAATAGTTCCATATCTTTTTGTTCCAACTAACAGAGAGCCAGTTAATTACCTTCTCGAACCAACCACCATAAATCATCAAATGTTGTTTTCCCATCAAAACCACCAAATAACAGATGCTGGGACCCAATAGATGTCATAGAATGGTACGCACGAGCTGGAGGGGGTTCATTGTTGATGGGCAATCGCTTCCACTGTGCTGACGCTTCATGAACAGGGGGAAAAAACTTAAGAGGATCCCAGGGAAGCAATCTTCAAAATCACAGATCACATATATCATAGATCAACCACTCTGCTAGAAGTGATTACACCATCAGTGGGATTAAGAATTTCAAAATACCACTTCACTAAGGATAAACATAGTAAATCTGAGATATAAAGTCTACTGTTTAGCTTAGAATTCAAGATATAATGGAAGTGCAGTGCAGACATTCTAGAAATCTACAATGATTAAGCAAAAACATTGTGCAGCACTTACCCCTATCCAGGATAATACAGTCATTATAATAAATATCGTAGCGGCTTAGCCAACCACCAGTTCCATGTCCGCCAAATAACAAGAGCTGCAAAGAGAACAAACACTTGTTAAAGAGATAGATCATCAGATCAGAAGGTTTTGATTGAAAAACACAGTGCATCATCAAAGCTTTAGGAAAAGAAAGAAAGAAAGCTAAAATCTGAGTCTAACGTAGAAATAAATAATACTAGAGTTCTATCACTAAACATTACTGATAAAACGTTTAACACTTAAGTCTCACAGCCATGGAAGTCAGAAATCTGAAGCCAAAAATAAATGAGAATGCTCTAAAATGTCAAGATCTAATTACATAAAGCCCTCCAGATGTAACAGTGTGGCCACAGCGGGCTGAAGGAGCTTGCCCAGGAAGCTTTAGATGTGTCCACCCAGGTGCTTCATTATCTTCCCTCCACAACAAAATCAAAAGTGAAACCCAACTGAGCTGTGGAAAGAATATCACAATCTGGAACTATGAAATTGTAAGTTCAAATAAATATATATTAGCAAACCTCCATCAATCAGTCCTTTCAGAGCCCACAAATCACCCATGATTGACCCACCACCTCCTGTCAAAGTGAAAAAATCATGTTGCTAAATCTGAAGAGTCACTTTAACCATCACAACAAAGTTCAAACTCATTATTTCTGAGAAGACGGGCATTTCATCTCTCATGTATCAGGTTTACCAACTCTCTTTGGCTTTAGAAAGGAAGCCTCACAAAACCAAAGGTGAGATTATATTTATATATTTTGAAGCATTGAACATAAAGAGCGTGGAAAATAACTAGAAGGAGATCTAATTATGAAGAACACTTCATTTTAGCCATTCCAAACATCCCTCCGCCTTTAAGAAATTGGAATAGTATCTTCCAGTGGAAGAGGATAGCAAAAATGCACTTTCATGTTACCTCTGCCTCCATATACTAGCAAACGTTTCTCAACCATAGTAGCTGTATGGCCACATCTGGGAGGCGGTGATGATCCTGTCACGGACAGCTCCATCCACTCCAGTGAGGCTGCTCAAAACATTACAACAATGTAACAGTCTAGCTCCAAGAAATGAATCAAAAGTTAAATTCACAGAAGCGCACAAATATACCATTGTAACAAACAAAAGCACAAAGCAAGAAAATTACTTGTATCCAAGACATATACATCCGATAGCCATTTTTTACCATCCCATCCACCATACCTGCACAAGAATTTTTTATATCACACATTAACATTACAGATTCCTCTGCAGCCAAACATGATAAAGATATAGTAGTTCCCACATAACAATTTTTTGGTTACTAATTGCTGCAGCAGCGGCAAAATCTCTTGGCGAAGGCAAATCACCAAAGCTTGTCAGTTCTGTCCATTGCCATATATCTGCAATAGGTAGAAACTCAACTGATGTTCAACTTCATCATATGAATAACTTTTCATCAGGAAAAGACTGTCAGGCAATATGGCAATTTATTGAAGAACTTACCAGTATCAAGAAGCCAGAAATCTCCCAGTCTGAAAGTTAATGTACAGCATCAGATGGATTATATCGAAACATAAAGTCACCAATTATAGCAGCAGTTAGAGGATTGACACATACCTTTGGCTGCCACAGCGTCCACCAAAGATGAACATATGACAATCAATTGAAACGGCAACATGAAATGCTCGAGGACGAGGACCAACTTGCCCATCAGCCCCATTTCCAGTGCACTGAGGCTGAAACCACAATTTGTTCTCTGAAGCGGTCAGAATGGGAAACTGTAAATTATTGTTGCATTCAACCAATGGGAGTAGAATCCTCTTTGCCACACAATGTCCCTCTTTGGAACAAGAAATAATACCGGAGTGCCCAAAAACAAGGCCAAAGCAAATGTAGAATAAATATGACCAGCTTGCTGATCAAATCATCACTGAAAGCGCTTGACTGAATGTCGGAAACTATGTTGAATTCCTTACTAAATGTCCGAAATTATGTTGAATTGCTTTTGGTCTTCTCTTGAAAACCACGCTAAGCACAATTTTACCATATCTCAGTATGTGGAGAATGAACCCCATAATTTCAATCTTGAGAAGATCAATCCACATCTATTCCTATAATTATATCAAGATTGAATTTGAATAACTAGGTTCCAAGGAGGAGTCTTTGATGCAGATGTATAAACATATAAGAAGCAAGCATAATGCAAGTAAATCCAAACACCTCAAACAGATTGACAGATACACAAAGGCAAGCAAATATCCATGCTAGCAAAATGGAAAGGAATTCCAAAATTCAGATATTGGTGACAAGGTCGTGATATTCTGAGCAATCAGGTTGACAGGATCAATAATAACAACCGAGAAGGACCATGAGGGACTTAAGAAGTTAATGAACAGTCAGGCCATGAAACTGAATCAGAAGAAAAGACCCAGAACAGTAGCCTACCAATGTCGTAGACGAAGATATCGTTGAGGAATCGCCTGTCGATGAAACCACCGAACACGATCACCTTCGACTTGCCGATGTTGACTGCAGTGTGACCGCTGCAAAACAGCTGTTAGCATCAATCGACATGGCAAGATATGTATTCAGCAACTGCACGAGCTCGCAGAAGCAGCTCAGAGCGATCGAGAGAGAAAGAGGGGCCTCGCCACCTGCGTGGCGGCGGAAGGGAGCCGCTGAAGTCGGAGGAAGAAGCTCGGACCCAGCAGTGCATCCTCTCTTCTCTCTCGCGCGCACGCACTGCGATGGGTCGCCCGATTTCTTCTCCGAGAGAGCTGAGATCGCCTTCTGCAGATCTGCTTCACGAGGAGGCAACCGCCGTCCGCGGGAAGAAAGAAGTTTCCGGCCGTGGCCGGAGACTTGACTGTGCACTGACCGGGCCGGATAATTAAGTTCGACCCGAATCCGATATTGTCAGTGAGGTGATTGCCTTGGATGGGCTTGAGCCCAACTCCGATCCTTCGACTTCGTAATGGGCCTGAACGTTAGATCGGCCCATTAAGGACCTCGATCGACTCGGCCTGCCCTAATAAATATCGAAATAAATATTATCTGGCCAACAAAAACAAATAAAATAAATATTGAATGGATATAACAAAGCATAAATATCTATAATAGATAAAAAAGAAAAATTACTGGTCTGCGGTTGTCGTGCAGTTAAAAAAATTCGTGTTAAAATTGATAAAATGACCAAATTTCTTTCTCTTGGACTATTTACCCAAAAATTGATCAAGCTTTCTTGGTGTGAAGTGGGGAAGAGAAGCTTCTATTAAGTCAAAAGGTGGACCTTTATAGTCCACCAAAATAGAACTGCTACCCACTGAGCGAGCTACCTTGAACAGGTCCAGAGTCGAGTACTTGAAACCAGGAAGAGAAGCCGAGCCGGGAGTGACGATCCAATTCAACTCTTCACGCTCAAGTTAGTCGGCGTGAAGGTGGAGATAGAAGGCGGGAAGTGAAAGGAGAGAGGTTGACATAGTAATTACTTAAGAGTATTTACAGGCACGTCAGAGGGTTAGGATGGTAACTACTGGTGTTAGTTATCGGTCAGCTTCCACGTGTCCTCTAATGGACGGTCAAGTGGAGGTCACGAGTTTAAGACTCACTCTGATCAGTATTGTCAGAAGAGACCTTTAATCTTGTCTGTACCTTTGCGGAGACTGACTTCTTAGACTGTACTAGGACTTCGATAGTGCTACGTACGTTAACGGGGTCGGTGTCAGTGCCGGTTATCCAGCTCGTATGATATGTTTGCGGTCGAATACAAAAACTCAAACATTACATAGTATGATGATTGGGTCGCCGCTACTGCACCCTCCTTTTCCGACTTTAAAAAAAAAAAAAAAAGACGATAGTGTTAGATGCAGTGCTCTGGCTTCTGGCCATAGAGGAGAATATGCAAGCAGCTCGTGAACCAAGCCATTGACTTTCCAAAATGCATCTGGCCACGCATTGTTTTCTACTCAGCACGGCAGCGCAATCCAAATCGATCCAAATCAGCCTTGAAGAAAATGCCTGAGAACGTCACTATCTGTAAAATATTCACCCCATCTATAAAAAGTGTGATATCTTTCATATTCATCTTAAGGGTCAGACTCGTAGGCGATGTTACCCGATTCTCCTATATTTCAGGATTCTACTAGGACGGCAGCGGTGGGATCCAGCCGCTCCTCGCTGCACAGTATTCGAAGTTTTATATTTGATCGCGAGTATATCCCACAACTTTCTATGCATCCGTTGCAAAATGTTTGAGAATTAAGATGCTCGTCATTGTTTTTTTATTGATTAGGTGCAGAACATGTCTCGAAGGTCAACCAGAAAATATAGTATTTGCTGCCAAATGTTGACCCGTTTCTTCCGATGAATCATCCCACTTGCAGGGTCAGAATATTAATCCGAGACCGCTGCACCACTTGAGAAACGAGGAAAATCTTGGACGGCACCATCTCGCGGGTG
This sequence comes from Lagerstroemia speciosa, assembly GCA_037672795.1. NCBI lineage: Eukaryota > Viridiplantae > Streptophyta > Magnoliopsida > Myrtales > Lythraceae > Lagerstroemia > Lagerstroemia speciosa. The sequence continues at coordinate 13,679,725 of CM075288.1, read as the reverse complement.
TGTCGTTGTCGCATGAAATTTTTCAAAATTTTCATTTAGGCTTTGAATCTGTATCTTACGGTCTAAATTATCTATCGCGAATCCGTTAATGTGATTAATTCTTATTTATTTTGGTCCTCGATCTTTTGTATTTTTTCTATCTCAGTCATAAATATTTATTTTTATCATTTACTTCCTCAAACTCTTGAATTTTTATTACTCTGGTCGTACTATTACTTTTTTCATTAAAAAAATATTTCATCTAAAAATTATTTTTCAAAGAAATAAAGAAAAAAAATGAAAATGAAAAGTATCAATGGAGTTTTATCGGTGAGTACATTCCCATCAAAATTGAGACATTCCCGATTGAAAAAAGTAATGGTAAGATCAAAGTGACAAAAATTTAAAAAATTGAGGACGTGAATGATAAAAAATTAGAATTTAGAATTTAACGAATAAAAATACGAAAAGTTGAGGATTAAAAGTGTTTTTTTTCCTATTTTATAATAGTATCAAACCTGGAAAACATGGCGGGGCTGTCACTAGAGAAGTGAGATGGCTTGGTCAAAAGCACGTGCTAAGCACTTCGTTGAAGGAGAAAAAAAAAAGGTAATTGTCCCAATTGATTCTATCTATCTTTTCTATTTATATTATTTAATATTTAAAAAGTCTAATAATTTTCGTCTGATTCAGATTTGAGTTCAGCCGGTTCATTGAGAGGGTAGAATTATCTCGACATAAACTTTGTACATTCCCGGGACTCGGGACAAAGACTTTCTTCGAGAAAAAGAATTGTCTTACTACCTCGACAATAAAGATACAAAAAAAAAGGACATTTGGTAATTGATTCTATTGATGGATTGTGAATGAAGTGGGAGTCAAATCTAAGACATTGACTTTCTTGCCCCAATATACAGCGTGGGTTACATCATATACATGTATATATATTTTATATATTTTAGCATCCTTCTGATAGTTAGATACATTATTGATATAAATCACGGGTATCTAGAAACAGAATGAGCACTGACTAATCCAGTTCGAGTCGAGAGAGAGTCCGCGAGGGGTAAGACTCTCCCAAGGTGAATTATCTTCATTCACAAGATTCAAACTCGAGATCTTATTTAAGGGAAAGAAATGTCCCACCACTCCAATCAATCAATCCACTTTGGTGATAGTAATTTCGACATTTCATATGTCTTTCCACACTTTATATTCAAAAAAAAAAAAAAAATAATAATAATAATAATAATAATAATAATAATAATAAAAGCAGACCTAATGAGCCCTCCAATCTCCATGATTTACAGGTCAACCAAAAGGGCTAATCATGCGGTTTTTTCTACGTGCGCAACCCTCGATCCCACATCAATTGAATTTTTTCTACGCGTGTACACAATTTAATATCCAGAACCACATAAGTAGGTCATAACTAATTCGGTCCGACCAGAGTCGCCTCACTACTTTGGGAGTAAACCTCTGCCGGTCCCAATACAGATTTTCTCAGTTCACAGAACTCAAATTCAAAATCCTACTTAAAAGAGAGAGACGCGTAGTGAAATTTGTTATGAATCTTTTCCGTATCTAGAAACACGTGGCAGTCTAGAAACCCCGGTGGGATCCAACGTCCGGCCGACGAAACTACGGTGGGACTGTGTGGATGGAAATTGAATTAATTGATTGGACCGAACGAGGCGACCATCTAGAAGGACTCGTGCGTGCGACATGCTTAACCAGCTTTGCCCAAAATGTTCTGGATTAGGAATATATATATTAATTATTAATGTAAGACTTTTGGTGTTTCGAGAATAGATCCAAAATACCCGTCAACGGACCATGTAAAGCAGCTCATCTAACCTTGGACATTGTCATATTTATTGCATTTTGAAAGTTCCTCCCTCAATTTTTATATCAAAACGCATTCACCGGTCTCATTCGATAAGTTTCGAGTTTTATAAATAAAAGAGATTTAAAAATTAAAATGAGATTTTATTTTTTAGTGGACGTGGCACGTGCATACCAAGGAAGCGTTACACCAGCATGTTCATGAATTGATTAAGGTAATTTATTATCTTTTTTTCTTAAATACGATCTTATTTTGAATTTGGTGAACATAAAAAATTCTTAACTGTCGGAGTTTTATCTTTAGTCAACTAACTATGATCAAATTTAAATTGTTCGGAACTCATTTTACTGGTGGATAACAGATTACTTGTAAAAATTGAAAAGAGAATAAAGGAAAAAGCGGCAGTCGTGCGCATGGAAGATTGGAAGGTAGCAGCCAAAAAAGATACCAAGTTGACTGTTTCATTATTATTTAAATTAATTAATCATAAAATTCGCACATCCCGCCAGGAATCTGACATCTGAGATATATATACACACACACACTAAATATATACATATACACACATACACACGCTTCTCTTTTATCTCTTTCTTGCCGGTCAAATAAGTCGACCGGTCTGCAGAGGGAGGAGGGAAGCGATGGGAACGGTGGTGGTTCCGAGCACCATGGAAATGGAAGCCTCCAAAGCATACGGAGATGGTTACAGCCTCGAGAGCAGCCCCGACCTCCCTCCGCTGAAGCTGGACGCTGGAGCCCTCTTCGTCCTCAAGTCTCGAGGTTCCGTTCGGAAGAAGCCGGAAACTCTTCCTTCTTCTCCGTTATAGAAAAGGCTCGCGGAAATGATATATATGTGTATGGGTCGTTCTGTGCATTGTAGGGTCGTGGTGGCACGTCGGGTATCACCTGTGCACGTCGATCGTGTCTCCGGTGCTGCTGTCAATTCCGTTTGCTTTCAGCCTCCTGGGTTGGGGCGCCGGAGTAGTCTGGCTGGCCCTCTCCGGAGCAGTCACCTTCTACTCGTACAACCTCCTGTCTCTGGTCCTGGAGCAGCAAGCCCAGCTCGGCCGCCGCCAGCTTCGGTTCCGCGACATGGCCAGAGACATCCTCGGTGAGCACCCTCCTATGTATGTCTGCAACTGAACTCGACAGTATCAAACATCTTCCGCGACCTACTCATGTAAATTTTATGACGTTATTAAAAGAGGTTAGATTAGGGGAAATCATTTTAATGTCTTGGCACAAGACTCCGACTCACAACGAAGAGGTTCCGAGTTCAATTATTGTCTTAAGAGTTTTATTTACGATTCTCTTTATTTCTTATTCTTATAGTAGCCTAGCCTAAAAGGTGGTCTGTTGTCCAATTTGTTCATATTATTTGTCCAATGCAATTCAATTCTCAGCATTCCTTTTTACAACGATCAATCTCGAGTTGAACATTTTTTCTTCGGTGCTTGGGGTTGAAGGAGGACACTCGACCAAGAGGCTCTCTTTCCTTTTGGGCTAAAACCTTTAGAGAGTTGAGCCTTCACATCTGTACTCGGTCTAGTGATCACAAGCCTCTCCCATCCTTGGGCTTTGTTTTTACACTGACCACGAGTTCCGTATTCGAGTCTAACGAGGCGAGTCCATACAGTAATTTACTCTGATATCATGTAAAATTTTTACGTTGATTTGTAAAAAATTTGACTCTTGTTCACCTAACAGCTAAATGCTAAATCTACAGGCAATATGACCCAATTTTTGTTATAGTTGATAACAATTTTGCAATGTTTACTGCGCAAATTTACGCAGGGCCGGCTTGGGGGAAGTACGTCGTGGGGCCGCTCCAGTTTTCCATATGCTACGGTGCAGTCGTCGCCGGCGTTCTCTTCGGAGGACAGAGCCTCAAGGTCACTTAGTTCTCAATTGCATATAAAACCCGAGTTATTTTCACACAAGACCATCCGGCCGGCCCGGTCTCCCGGTCGCGCCCCGACCTGGCCCCGATCCCGAGATGCATCCGGCGAGTTTCGAATCACTCATTTGGCTGTCTATCTAATCGAACTTTTGCAGTTCATATATCTGCTTTCAAGGCCGACCGGGACGATGCAACTGTACCAGTTCGTCATAATTTTCGGGACACTGACGTTGTTTCTGGCACAAGTCCCGTCCTTCCACTCCCTCAGGCACATCAACCTCGTCTCCCTTCTCCTGTGTCTCGCCTACAGCGCCTGTGCCACTGCCGGTTCGATCGACATCGGTAAGCAAGAAATTCTTCTGCTGAATTCATAAATGATTATAATTTCCTGTAAAATTTTCACCGGTTAAACTCATATTCACTGAAATAACTGATCTCGAGCCGGACATCTACAGGGAATTCTAGCAATGCACCGGTTAGAGACTACTCTTTACGCGGAAGCCGGGAAGATCGGATTCTTGGAGCGTTCAATGGGATTTCGATCATCGTCACCACCTATGCCTGCGGAATCATTCCCGAAATACAGGTTTTCTTCTGATCTCTCACCCCGTGATTGACCAGGAAGCGAAGAATTTTCCCCTTTCGGAATGTGACGTTAACCGGCAATTTCCTTTTCCGGGATCGGACTTTTGATCAGGCAACGCTGGCTGCTCCAGTGAAGGGAAAGATGCTCAAGGGGCTGTGCGTGTGCTACGCCGTGATAGCGGTCACGTTCTTCAGCGTCGGAGTCTCGGGCTACTGGGCATTCGGAAACGGAGCCGAAAGCACCGTCCTGAGTAACTTCATGGGCGACTCCGGCAAGCCATTGCTGCCCACTTGGTTCCTCCTCATGACCAACATCTTCACTCTTCTCCAGATATCAGCTGTCACAGTTGTAAGTTTTCCAAATTCCCGAAAATGCCATGCGTGGTAGCGATTCCGGCCGGGGCATTACCCGGTTGGTAGATGTACCTGCTTGTTCCCAGCAACTAAGGCCAGTGATTCCTGATATAACATGGAGTTAGTCGGGTTTTCATTGAGTCTAGATGTGTTTCGTGACCACGTTTAGACACGATAACCCATCACGTTCGATCATGTCCGGATCTTCGTAACTCGATTAAACACGTTTATTAAATGTGTTTTATTATCTCATACAAACGTAGAGACACTTGTATGTAATGGGTATATTATGCTAACGTGGTATCGCAGACCGGTAGATTTAGTTATTTTTAGAGCCATTTTTTATTTTTACGATTGTATTAAAAAACTTTTAACATGACTGAATTTTATTAGTTTGTAATATTATGTCAGCACTGTTACATAATATATTCATTACATACAATACTCTCTTTATACAAATATTTTACCTCATTCAAATATTTACTACTGTAAGAATTATTAATTACAATTATGCCCATTATAAAATGTTATATATTGCATATTTTGTTATTATTCAAGGTTGTGTTTCGCATTATACATGGTTAAATTTCAGTTAATCGTGTTAATATCATTTTAGTCATACATAAACATGTTTATTTCAGTATTTGCATTGTATATTTTAAGAGTATAATTACATGCACATTTAGATAAATCAAATTAAACGGATTGGGCAGGTCGAGTCGATTTAAACAAGTCCATTTAGACACGATCCGTTTATATATATTATATTAAACGTGTCATATTTAGGTTAAAAGATTTCTGACCCCAGCCGGACAAGGCTTGTTTAAACACAATACGATACAGATCGTCAGCCTTGCTCGCAACCGAACATCGAGCGAATTGAAGACATGTATTATAAGTATAGCATTTACCTCTGGTATCCGCCTCTGATCAACAGGTCTACCTGCAACCAACCAACGAGGCGTTCGAGAAGACCTTCGGCGACCCCAAGTCGGGCCAGTTCTCGGCCCGGAACGTCATCCCAAGGCTGATCCTGCGGTCCCTGTCGGTGGTCGTGGCCACGCTCTTCGCCGCGATGCTGCCATTCTTCAGCGACATCATGGCGCTCTTCGGTGCATTCGGGTGCATCCCCATAGACTTCATCCTGCCCATGGTGCTGTACAACGCCGCCTTCAAGCCGTCCCGGCGGAGCGTGGTCTTCTGGGTGAACACCTTGATTGTGGTGGCTTCTTCGGTGCTGGTCGTGGTTGGAGCCGTGGCGTCGATCAGGCAGATCGTCCTCGATGCCAAGGCTTATCGGTTGTTCGCTAATGTATAGATCGTACATTTTATAACAAGCGTCCGGATTTCAGGTCAACTAACGAGATAGAATTCTAATTTACCACGAGTATACTCAACTTATTTTATGAAACTAATCACCGCTCAGATATTACTAATTGGTCTCCTTTAGAGATGGCAATGGGGTGGGGTGGGCCGCTTTTTGGATACCTGGACCCGCCCACACCACCCTTCACGGGCCAGGACGTGCCTTGCCTCACACAAGTCAGTCCATTTACATGAAACGTAATAATTATTATAAAATATAATTAAAAATATGATACAAATTTACATATTTATAATATTTCAGTCAAACAAATTAAAAAATTTACACAATATCGCTAAAATAAAATAACTATTGTCCAATTAATCAAAATTAAAGTATTCATAAATTAAGTAAAATTAATTTTAAAATATATAATATATAAAATAATATGTTCTACTGTAGGCGGGGCGGGGACCCAAACCTGGCACTGATCGGCATATGGGAGGGTTCGGACCCGCTCCAAATGAGATCAAGACAGGGCGCGTCGACGGGTTACGGATCAAGATTGCTAGCCCTACTTTTACTACTGCAAGATAGCTTCCATTGAATTTACACAATTTTTTTTTTAATTTTAGCCTTTGACTTAAAAAAGAATTGTTCCGCTATTTACTATTCCAAACCATGTACGTGTTGATATTAGTATAGTATCACAGGACTTCAATTCACAATCTAAAAGTTCCGAATTCAATTCTTATCGTGGGAGTTACGAGCTCGTTCATTCTTCTTTGTCTCTACCACAGAGGACAATGATCCAAAACATCTGTGACACATAAGACAACAAGCATAATGGATCGCATGTCAACACCGATTGCTGGAGCTTCAAGATAAATGGGCCAGCTTACCATCCGAGAACAGTGGCTGAAAAGGACACCCTTAATCACCGTTTGAGGAAGACTGGCATATCAAAGACGAGCACTAAAGACCGACTACTGACAGGGTCACGTACGGTGCGAGTAATGATGCACGAGCACCACATAATCATGCATGAATACCACCCAATGCCCACTCAAACCGAATCGCTACCAGTGAATTTTCTATCAAGGAGAGATTCAATTAATTACTTAATATAATTTATTCGATTAACACAATTAATTGAACCGAAACCTTTCATATTTGATAATAAAGTAAAAAATGACTTTTAACTAAAATTCACGGTGTGCGAGTTTTTAACGGCTCGGTTAATTGCAATAAAATCAAGCCAATTATATTTTATTTATTACTTCTCGTGTTTATTTTCTTTTTGAAAGTGGTTGACCACTTAATCGAAGCGTAAAAATTGGTTACTCGTGGTTAGATTATTTTGCGGACATGGTTCGGGGTTGATGCCTCGAATATTAATTTGAATAAGGTATTTGATTTTATTCTATTCGAAACGGTTTCTGAACTCAAATCGAACCATGAACACCCCTAATCTCAAGTGAGCACGTAAAATTGTGGGGAGAACACTGAACTATTTTACTCGGAACCTTTGTGCCCCCCTCATATAATACTTTCCCTTTTTTTTTTCATAGCAATAATAATTGGAACTCAAATTCGATTGAGAAAAGAGGTTTGGTGCTAGGGCTGTTGAAAAAAACCATAAAACCAAGTCGAGCCTAACTGAATAAAAAATAAACAAATCGTTTAAACCGGTTAGCTAAAGGTTCGGTTCATTACTTGATATCATTAGTTCGGTTAATTGGGGTTAAGTGAACCTAACCGTTTTCTAATTAGTAATTAAATAAAACTAGAATATACAAATTTAAACAAAATATATATTTTGCTTAATTTTTATGGTTCGGTTCTGTTAATTTTCGAACCAACCGGACCGATTGTGTTTTTATAGTGAATTTTATTTATTTGCATAAAAACCGGTTAACTGAATGCTTGAACCAGTTTTAAACAATTCTTTTTTTTCCTCAAATGGCTATGGTTCGACCCTTATACCACCTAAACAGAACCGAACCGAACCGAACCGTACCCCCGATTTGGTGCAAGTTGAAACTAAAGCTTTTTTTATTATTTAATTCTAATTAGTCGAATTTCCAGTAACTATTATTTTCTTCTTCCTTTCAGTCCCTTCCTATCAAGTCTTTGATCGAGCTGTTATAATTATTGACGTGGTGTATCGTTCCAATCAAAATCTATCTTTTATACATTTATTCAAGTATAATTTATCGATAATTAAATTTTGTAATATTTTTAAAAAATTTTAGGATTGAGTAATCATGCACGTGCAATTATTAATTGTATTTTAAATTTTAATTAAATAAATATATAATATCATTATTAATACGTAATATAATGCCTTACTAAAGACTTTTTTTTTACTGGCCTACGGAATTAGGGGCAGAAAAGGTTAATTTTAGCCACTGTTCTCACGTTGTTAGCGGTAACCAAATCTTTGGGCGGGTGTCGGTCCAATAGATTTGATTTGGGGGAGACAGCTCACTGTACGCAGTACGCAAATCTACCTTTTCCTTTTTGATCTCTCTTTTATTTTTGTTTTTTTTTTTGGGTCAGTTTTCCTTTTTGAGCTTTGCTCCCATCATCGAATCTAGCAAATATCAAAAGGATAAACTTGAGGAAAAAACATTAATGTTTATTACTCCAAATAAATTAAAATAGTTTTAATATTATTTTTAAATTTTAAAAACTTCAAATTCGATTTAAAATAAAATAATAAAAAAGATGAAAATGATTTTTCACCATTTCTACAATTTTAATATACTTATTTTTTTTTATTAATTTCTCATATTCTGTTAATTATTTTTTACAACTCCTTCAATTATTTTCCACGATTCTTTTAACCATATAATCTCTTTTCATGCTTTTAAAAGCCTCTAACCCCTTGCAACATTCGTAACTTTAAAAAAAAGTCTAATTTATTCACTGGAAGCGGTCAAAATCCTCTAATTCTACTTCAAATTTATTTGATTTAAACCACTTCCTTTTTCCTATATGTTCTAACCTTAAATTTTGTTTCTTTGGTCAACTCCGCATTTCTTTGATCATCCAGCCTATTATTTCTCCGATTGCCTTTAATTTTTATGATAGAATGTATAATTGATAATTTTGTGTGCGGGCCATAGTCCAATACATTTACAATGTCCTATATGTTCGTCAATTCTTACAAGTGAATTCTAAATGTTTTAAAGTGTTAAATCAAGTTCTACATGTTATTTGCATTACAATATTGAGTCATTTCCGTCACCTGTTGTTACTTTAACCTGATGTGACACCGATACAGGTCAGTTTAAAGTAATGGTACGCGATGCAAATGACTCGATATCGTAACGCGGACAACATATAAGACCTGATTTAATACTTTAAAATATTTAGGACTCACTTGTAAGGATCGATAAATATATAGGATTTCCGGTATCATTATCTCATTTTTATATATTTATAGTTTCTTGAAATGCAATATTTCAGACTCAATAATTTCAGAAGATGAATATTAAATTTAGTAAAAAAGGAAATAAAATTAAACTCGCTTATCTACCTTCAAAATTCAAGATCCATCGAATGATAAAGAGAAGGTGGACCCAGAGAAATATCACGAGCAGCATGGATTGGACTGATGATCCCCTAGATTTACAGCACCACCCAATCAGTTATTTGGTTAAGGAAAGACTGGGATTTGACCTAAAAGTGAAATGACCGGAGAGCCCTTTAAAACTAATTGTTCCTGCATTTCGGAGGAGAGGACCCGGCAACCGCATTCGAAATGCAGTGATGACCGGTGTGAAACCTCCCCGGAAAGTTTTCTTTTTCCTCGGCAGCTATCTTAGGCCTCATTCGATAAACACCCGATGCGAACTTGTTTTATTTGAAATTGGGGTATTGAATTTACGCCCGTTGTTTCAGAAATGGAACCCAAGACGAAAGAGAAAGAGACAAAGGCGGTCGGAAAGGACATAGGCTGGACTTGGACTGACCTGGTCAACGGACAAAGTACATGGGTTAGATCTGGAATTTCATCTGCTTCTTTCCGTTACGAGACGGCGGCAAACGTCGGGCGTCTACGGCTCGGCTGTGCCCAACGTTTTTCAAACTGTCCAGAGTCCTCAGTAAAAGGGAATCGGGGCGTCGGGATGCGCACCGTCATTGACGAGTCCGACGGTTTTAGACGTTAACTTCAAATGCCCAATAATTGACCAAAAGAACAGTCGATAAATAGAGAAGGAAATGCCGCTATCTATACGACGACTTTCCTCTATGCCTGCGATGAAATAGAAGTCTTCGGTGCAACCGCAGCTATAAAACATCAAATTTATCACATGATATCATAAATTAATAAAAATTTATCATATTTATAATTTTATAATAAGATATTTTGACCGTAAAACATACACTCGATTCCTCTTTTTTCAGATTAAAAAATAAAAAATTCGGCAAAAACCCTTAAAAAATTCTAAACTCCTAGGAAATCTCAGTACCAATCGGTGTAAAGGTGAAGAATATGTCAAGAATTGTCGAGCATCAATCTTTACGATTTCTTAAATAGTTATTTACGTAAAAAATTATTAATTATTACAGAATTCCCTATTCTACCATGAATTTTCTTTTTTTATCCAGAAAATCACTAACTATATTCTATTTTTCCTAATCTACAATGTTGTTAATTTTGACTGTAATTTGTTAATATGTACTGTTAATTTTACTGGTTGCATAAGTAAAGTCTGATGTGTCATCTTACGTGACGTCTAGTTCATCCAAAAAAATCATGAACTATGGTCGAATTCCCTATTCTATCACGAAATATCTTCGAATTCCCATATTCTACCACGAACTATTATCGAATTCTCTATTATACCATGAACTATTATTGAATTCTTTATTCTGTCACGCACTATTGTTGAATTCCTCATTCTACCATAAATTATTTTTTGCCAAAAAGTACACAAGTTGTACTTCATGTCCCTTATTTACCATAATATCAATTAAATGAAAGAAAATTATTATTTTTTTGCATCTTACTCTTAGCAGTATTTGTGGTGCTTTAATTAATATTATGCTCTTACTTGTTACCCTATTATTTTATATTTTCTTTTAGAAATAAAATTAAAAGAACGTATATATGACAGAAAAAATCAACTTATATGTTATAATGCCTCATATTGCACTTTTTAAAATAACATTAACTATGTGTATTTGTATATTCCTTATAGTATGGAAGCACCAAATAATATGTAAAGAATACAAATATACATAGTTGGCGTTATTTTAAAGAGTGTAATATGAGGCAGTTTAATATATAAGTTGATTTTTTCTGTCATATCTATGCTCTTTTAATTTTATTTCTAAAAGAAAATACAAAATAATATGGTAACATATAATAGTGTAATATTAATTGAAGTACCACAAACATTATTGAGAGTAATATGTAAAGAATAACAATTTTGTTTCATTCAATTTATAACATGGTAAATGAGAGACGCGAAGCACAATTTATGAATTTTTTGGTAAAAAATAGTTTGTGGTAGTTCATGGTAGATAGAGAATTTGACAATAGTTTGGGGTAGAATAGAGAATTCGATGATAGTTCATGGTAGAATAGCTAATTCGATGATAGTTCATGGTAGAATTGGGAAATTCGATGATAATTCGTGATAGAACAGAGAATTCGATGATAGTTTGTGATTTTTTTAGGATAATTTGGACGCCACGTAAGATGTCACGTAAGATTCCGTTTGCAGAATCAGCAAAACTAATGGTACACGCCAGCAATTAAAGATCAAAATTAACGGCTTGGTAAATTAAAGAAAACAAAATATAGTTCATGATTTCCTAGGCAAGAAAGAAAGTTTATGATAAAATAAGGAATTCTATAATAATTTGTATTTTTTAGACAAATAACTCATTTCTTAAAGTTTTTTAGCATGAAAAAGATGGATTCGAATATATGTTTTACAATGTAAATTTATTACCATGGGATTGTATATGCCGAGAACACTTATTGGCTTGTGGTGACATCATGCGTAATACTGATGTGGTATTATCGTTGCACCGAAGACTCCCTCACGATCAAGAGCTATTCGATTCAACTTTTTATTAATAAATCTTTGCATTAGAAAATCAAATCGTACGGTTGCCAGATCATTAGGTGCGTGAGAAAGTGATTATAAAATAAAGAAAAGTTATTTATGGTGGAGGTGGGGTCGGGGAAAATATCAAGGGTGCCCTCGAGGATTTTCAAATTTGAAGTTGTTCCTCAAACTTTTAGAGTCTTCGGATTTTTGCCCCAAGAACTTTTTGTCATGAGAATTGCTCCACAGCGGTGAAGTTATTCCCGGGCTAAGGGTTCGATCCCTTGGTGACACGAGCCCGTCAGAATTTATCCTGTTTTATGTGACACACGTGGTTTACAGGTTATTGCGTGTATTTCAAAAAGGAGATATCACAACCACCGCTAATCGGATCTGAAATACACTCGGATACATAGGTTATAAAAAAAAAAAAACAATTCCATGTACCCTCCTACTCAAAAGACAGGTTGGCATCGTGAACGCCCGAGCTAGTCCATGGACAATCGTACATTTTTTAATACAGCAGAAAATGATTGTGCTTAGCTATGTGCAGGAAAAGATGAACATGTTTCTCTGGTAAGAGTAAAAAAAAAAAAAGCAACAGTAATGACGATCTATTCGTCTCGTTGTGTTATGTTCGGCCTTTCGTATTCAACTGCGATCATATCCGACGAACTGAACAGTCAATCTTAAACTAGACCGGTCAATGCAATATCGCCAACGGACTAGCATCGTCAAATCCCATGCTGGAGAGTTTTTTCTAGCAATATTACTTAGAGCGAGATTTGGATCTTTAGGCCTGATTAAATCGCATGAAAGTGAGTCCTGAATCAATAAACCATTGGTCTTAATAGTCTGCATGAAGTGAGGATGTCCATATAAAACTTAAATATATCTATTATTTTAAAGGAGAAAATAAATATTCAATCTCGTTTTCTTTTAAATTTTTAAAAATATTTTAATAATAAGTAGATTTTTAGTCAATAAAAAAAGATAATTTAGTCTTACAAATATAATTAGGACCGTTGATCGTAACTTTCTTTTCACTTTTTTTAATTATATATTTTATATTTATCGATTACACATTTTTAATTACAAAAATAACTAAAATTATATTAAATATTATTAATCATTATAAAATAAAAAAATGACACTTTCTAATCGACAATATAATTCACAATTTCGTATATGGTATTGGTATACAGTAAGTAATAAATGTTAGTGAAAACAATGAATGTTCATTTATTGGTAGGGGTGTAAATAAAAAACCGACCGAACTTGAACCTAAAAAATGTATTTATGGGTCGCGAGATAAATTTAATGCAGTTTTTAAGGTTGGAAAACTGGATCCAAAAATTTGGGCCCTGACCCGAAAAATCTGACGGGTCCGAAATCGAATCGAAAATTATGTTACATTTATATTATATGTAACAAATTATTTTATTATTAGATTTTGACAATACAAATAATATATTTGAAAATTTTAAACTTGGATCTTGATTCATGTTTATATTTTTGATCTTCTTAATACACAAAAATTTAATATTTCTCATTTATTATAATGAATTTTATTTTATTATTTTTGTATTCAATATATTATTATAAAAAAAATAAAAACCCAAAAAATAGTCCGAAAAAATCTAACGCGAACTGGATAATTTTCATAATCTGTAAACAATTTTCGATATAATTTTTTAATTTGAAAAAATCGGACCTCTCCGAATAATTTTCGAAAACAACTGATCCCGAAAGCGGATCTACACCCCTATTTATTGGCATATTCTTTTTCCCAAAAAGTCGCCCGCAGAAATAATAAACTAACGAATAAAACCCATTCACTCTCTCACCCACTTGCAATATAATAGCTCGCGGGATCGCCAGCTTGAAGCTCAGAGCAAGCGGAGATTCACTCACGCTCCGTTCCCTCATCATCAGTCACCTTCTCCGACTTCCTCCACCGGAGCTCTTCCTCGCCGACTACCTTTCCGGAGATGAACTCGAATCACCTGCTCCTCGAGGAGCCGATACGGATGGCCTCGATCCTGGAACCGTCCAAGCCGGTGAGCACTTTCGGTTTCACTGTTGACCGTTGCTCGATTCAGCTGTGCTGCTCTTCTCCTTCAGGAGCTTTGATGAAGCTCGGTCGAGCTCTGTCTTGATGATCGGTCGCTGGGGAAACCTGAGCTCCCTGCTTTGTCTGTTTCTCATGGTGAACAGGAAGTTTCAGTCAGCTGCGTGAATCTCGTGATCTCCAGCTCTGATCTGTGTATTGATTTCAGAGTTTAAGAGTTCAATGGAACGGTTAGGTTCTAGGATGTGTTTTTGGAGTGGTAGAATTAGGAGATTTATCTATTTCTGGAAAGGAGACGAGAGTTCCCTTTTCTTTCAATAGTGAAACCTGACGAAAATCAGACCTTAGATGAGGTGTTTTTCTTCTACTTCTTAGTGTTTGGACCACAGTGCTGTTAGTGGATGGAGCAGACCTTTTTGTTTTCTCTCTTTATGGTCAAGCAATTTTAGGTTGATCGGCGAGTCGCAGCCTCTCATGACTATAATTGGTGAGGCATAAAACTTTCTCGACTCCCTCTTTTCCACAAGCTTCTAAATTTTCACCTTGAAATCTCGCCGTCAGCTTTTACCGAAATTTTTAAGGCGGTTGCATGGAGAAACGTCATGGAGAGGAAAGTGTCAGTGTCGCCTTCTTATTTTAATTTTTCTCTGGCAGCTTTAAATGGTATTTGATTTCTATGAGCCTAAGATATTATGATGGAGCTTTAAGTGCAAAATCTTTTTAAAATCAAAAGTTATAACTTTACCGCTGATTTTATTTTCTTTCAATGAACAAATTTGCAGACGTTCTTTCCTGCAATGACGAAGATAGTTGGGACGCTTGGTCCAAAATCACAGTCAGTTGACATCATCGCTAGTTGCTTGAATGCGGGAATGTCAGGTATCATGTATCCTTATCCCAGTTGACTTTCGATCACATGGTTCCTTGAACTCCTTTTTTTGGAATGTGATATCTCGCAATGGTTTATTTTGCTTCATGGCATGAAAGTTTACAAGCATATTTGTCCTCATCTGAGTGGGATCTTAAGTTGATTACAGAAACAAAAATCTTTTTCCCCTCTTTTGGCTGATTGGGCTGATCTTCTTTGAACAGTGGCAAGATTTGATTTCTCCTGGGGTGATGCTGATTTTCATCAAGAAACATTGGAAAATTTGAAGATGGCTATCAAGAGCACCAAGAAGCTCTGTGCGGTAAGCTGATCTCCATTCAATCAAAGCTATCATATCAGGAGGATCCACATTAGTTATTGCATATGTTGTTTGCTTGACACGGGTTGTCCAATGGATGTGATTCTCTTGATTGATCTGTATTAAATGTTTTAATGGGGCTGTGTAGCGGCAAATGTATTTCTCATATCATCTGGCATCATTTTGCCTTAAAACTTTGGTAATCTTATTCAGTTTTCTTTCTTGCAGGTTATGCTTGATACAGGGGGCCCAGAATTGCAAGTGGTAAATAAAACACAGCACCCCATTACCCTTGAGGCAGAGTCCTCAGTTGTCCTGACACCTGATCAAAGCAAGGAGGCCACTTCAAATTTGTTACCGATAAATTTCAGTGGACTGTCAAAGGTTCGAATGCTAGTCTTATTAATGTCTTTATAATGCATTCATTCAAATTTTTTAGCTATTATACTTGTCCAGGAGTTGCATACTTAATAATCCTGGATCCTGTCCTCCACAGCCGTGGGTTTCTGTATATAGCGTGCTGAAATAAGTGTACATTGTTTCAGGCAGTTAAAAAGGGTGATACTATATTCATTGGTCAGTACCTGTTCACAGGAAATGAAACCACTTCCGTGTGGCTGGAGGTAAGATAGATCTTCCAAAACTAATACCAATTATATGCTAAATGAATCAATTGCTTCTTGTGTCAAAACAGACATGCTCTGACATGGCTAGATGCCCTGCTAGTCTTGATATCATACCATGGTGGGGGGCAATAGATGCATATACATAATTTTTAAAGGAACATTGACTGCTTCTTATATAAGTTAAAGGATTTTTGCTAGTCTGAAAGGGTGCAGATGGATATGATACATATTTTAGCTATCACATAGCTTATGATTTCAGGTGACCGATGTGAATGGTGAAGATGTGGTTTGTCTTGTGAAGACCTCTGCTACCCTAGCCGCGTCACTATACGTGCTTCATGTCTCACAAATTCGTATCGATTTGCCTACACTGACTGATAAAGATAAGGAGGTAATTTTTCTTTAACTTAAACAATCAAGCAACTCCCAGCAACATCATGTAACTGGTTTTAGACATACTACCTGCATTTATGACTAGTTCTGGATATAACATATTAGATGGCATTTCATGGATAAGAGCCTTATGGTTGACATGTAATTTTTTGGTTATATCATACAGTGTTTATTTTTTTCTTACTTTTTTGAGATTTGCCCCTTTTAGACTAAGTTTGTGTGATGCTGTATTGCATTCACTTTATAGACCTCCCAATTGAAGAAGCCTGTACTGATATGGAGCAAATATAGGCATGCATCTTTTATTATATGCACCTCCTGTATCTTAGAATTCTCTGTAAACATTTTCCTGAATATCATTGGGTGTTCCAGGTCATAAGTACATGGGGAGTCCGGAACAACATAGATTTCCTTTCACTGTCATACACACGGCATGCAGAAGACATTCGTCAGGCAAGGAATAATATTGCAATATAGACCTTTTTTTAATTAAAAATCTCATGGCATTTATTTAATGCATCCTTTACTTAAATTATTGTTTTAGTGTAACTAAAGAAAGTCTTTTGGTTAACTGTTTATTAAGCAAATTGTATTCGCTTATGATTTTTAGCTATGCTATTCTCTGCCAGCCTCACAGTTACATCCAAAGGCATTGTCTCTTTGATTAACTGGTGGTTGCCTTTGTCATTGTGCAGGCTCGTCAATTTCTCTCAGAACTGGGTGGGCTCGATCAGACTCAGATTTTAGCTAAGATTGAGAATGTTGAGGTTATTACATTGATTCTAGCACTTAATGATCTATGAGAATATCTCAATGCTGATCTAAACTGTATTTATTTTCCTCATAAATTTCAGGGTTTAAATCACTTTGATGAAATCCTACAAGAGGCGGATGGCATCATAATATCCCGCGGAAATTTGGGAATTGATCTACCACCAGAGAAGGTCATTTACGTTCACCATGAGACATGTTACTCTTTTAAATGCTATAATTATCATACAGAAGATTGTCATGCATTGGGATAAAACACTATGGTAAACATCTGAAGTCTAGGAAAAAGGATTAGCATTTCAGACAAAAATTTTACATTTTTTGCATTGTTGATAACTTAAAGTTTCATTATTCATCGATCTTGCAGGTATTTCTTTTTCAAAAGGCTGCTCTTTACAAGTGCAACATGGCTGGAAAGCCTGCAATCGTCACTCGTGTTGTGGATAGCATGACTGATAACCTTAGACCTACTCGTGCTGAAGCAACTGATGTCGCCAATGCAGTTTTGGATGGTAATTTTCTTGCTTTTCGTTAAAGAAAATAATCAGAGACACTTTCATCAAATGAGATCAAGTTTTAGGAGTAGACGTGGTAGTCTCAAAATTTTATACCATGCATTGCAACAAGGTTAGCCTTAAGAGTTATATCCCTCCCAAAATTTAATGCTTTTGAATGTGATTATCGCTATTTCTAGTGAGTATTTTTCATCATCAAATTTTTTTCTACATTATTTGCATTAACCTGAAGATCAGCGGATTGTGGCCAATTTGTGCCGTTAATTATGACGAACACCTTTGCAAATGCTTTTCTACTGATTCAGGTAGTGATGCAATTCTTCTTGGTGCGGAAACTCTGCGTGGATTATATCCTGTTGAGACTATTTCTATTGTTGGAAAGATTTGTGCTGAGGTAAGTTTTCCTTCCCCTATTTCGAATTTATAGACTAAACAGGAACCTACGTCTCAGTGGGGAAAAAAAAAATCCAAGACTGGAACAGTAAAAATATGGTCAATAAGATGGGCAACAAAACAATGAAGTTTCATGATTCGCAGTTTTCTGGTCGATTGCATTTGTGCAGGCAGAGAAAGTTTTCAATCATGATCTCTATTTCAAGAAGACTGTGAAATACGTTGGAGAGCCGATGTCTCACTTGGAATCAATTGCTTCCTCTGCGGTATTCCCTTTTGTCTTTTGGCTTCCATTTTCTTTGTTTTGTTCCAAGTCTCAATTTATGTTTTTATCATTTAATCATGTCCACGTGATTACATGGTCAGCTGAAGCAGAACATTCATCCGATCTGTGTCATATTTTCCTCCTCATACAGGTCCGAGCAGCCATCAAGGTGAAGGCCTCAGTTATAATATGCTTCACCTCTTCGGGAAGAGCTGCAAGGTTAGTTTGTATGGGTTTATTGGTCATTGCAGCTTATCGGCTCGCCACTTCAGTTTTTCCAATGTTGTTCTATCTTCACCTCTACTTCATGATCATCACTAGCTTCTTGGATGCAATTGCAATCCTAATGTCTCAATCCGTCCTGAGCATTTCTTCCCGATGTATTTGTGTAGGTTGCTAGCCAAGTATAGGCCAACAATGCCTGTGATATCCGTCGTGGTTCCTCGGCTCAAGACGAATCAACTCAAGTGGACTTTCAGTGGTGCATTCGAGGTATATGCAACTTCTTTCGATTTTACTCTTTGGTTGTGTAGAATCATCCTTAACGATTTCAGAACTCGAATTTCTACATCTTGAAGCATTTTTGGAACTCTGGTGGGGGCCTTGTGGGGTGAAGGGTTACGAAGAGTTTCGGTTTTGATTGTTATTTCTTGTGTGCTCAAACAAAACTGGAACCTTGCTGAATCGTACTTATGATGGACCGAAAGTAGTACGATCGCATCCAATTTTTTCGTCAGGCATGTGAGATTGTTAGCTGTGTATCAACCCAAGCAACTCATTGCTCTTCTTTTATTTGTTTCAGGCGAGGCAATCTCTCGTCGTTCGAGGTCTTTTCCCCATGCTTGCTGATCCCCGACACCCGGTAAGAACTCGGGTTTTCACTTAACTCACGTATGGTATCTCTCTCGACTCTTATCAGAATTTTCATCCTCATCCCCTCCTATAGTCCCGGAACTCCGCACAGTCCATGGGACTGATCTTTCATCTCATGCACGTCCCTCTGAAGAGCAACAATGACCTTTTTTTTTATACTCTCAATACTCCAATATATATGCTGACTACAGAGACTTGCAGGCTGAATCAACAAGCGCAACGAACGAGTCGATCCTTAAGGTTGCTCTCGACCACGGGAAGGCGTCTGGACTCATAAAGGCTCATGACCGTGTTGTTGTATGCCAGAAAGTCGGCGATGCATCTGTCGTGAAGATCATCGAGCTTGACGATTAGAAAGCAGCTTTTACAAGCCCTCCCCCGCATCTACCCACCTACTATTACTGCTGTCGCATTCACACCCTGCCCCATTTCAACTTCTTTTTGGGCTGATACATGGTACCCACGAGTGCTGATCTTAATAAGCCTCGTACCTTTTCTCGGGTTGAGTTGATCTTTCCATTTTAGCGCTCGTGTAATTTTGCCTTGTTCTAGCCGGAACAACATGAGATCAAAATTTCATCAAATCTGCAGCTTTCCCCTATTTCTATAAAGCATGTAATGGTGCAAGTAAGGCTCAAGCTCGGGCTGGGGCTCCCAACCTTGCTTACCTTACGTGAGCTAGCGCACAGAAAATAAGTTAGCAGAGGGGCTTTCTTTGGTGAACATGCTCAACTTCACCCTTTCAATGAGCTGAACTTATTTTCCAACGCCAAGGGTACAGACACAGTCAAGTCGACAGGCATCGGAAAATTAAGGATCCAAGCGGGACAAGAATAGAAAGTCTTGACCTATCAAAACGAACAAAAGCAGTACATCATGCTCGCTTGGTACAGCACAAAGAGAGTTTTTCTTACGACCTATAGCTGCAGTAAAGAATCTATGGCTGTGTTATTGCACTAGAGTGCTTCGGGGAATCTTAACTCGGGAGGTCCTGGCCCAAGTATTCCTTTCTGTTCAGTGATTTTCCCAAGCCCGCCGAGCGGCTCTGCTGCTGTGTGGATTTCCTCCTCCCTCCAATCAACAACCTGAAATGAGCAGAAGCACAAGATTACCCAGGAAAAAACGGTAGCCTGACGGGATCTAATCCAGGTTCAGGACAATCTGCTGCATTACTATCGCAAACAAACGAAACTGCAGCTTTTATTCAGTTTCGAACAAATTTCAATTACTCTGATTTCTTTCCGAAGAGAACAGATTTCTGTCTGTTATAGAACTCACAGGGATTTTACTCTCTGTGGTTTCTCGATTTCTGAGCAGATTAAGTGAAGATTGAAAACACTAGACCCACCACAACTTCGAAAGCAAAAAAAACAACAAATCATGAGAAGGGGAAACAACTCTGGATATTTTCTCAGATCAATAACAGAAGAAAGAAACAAATCGTACGTTTCCATTTAACTTTGAAGAACAGGGGCACCGCAAGAACTGGAAGAGCCATTTCACTTGAATATCGCATGAGACCCTAATTAGTAAAATATGGAAAGATTTCATCCTGTTCATTTATAATTCAGTTATTCATCGTTTATAATATTTATTTGCGTTCCAAGGCAACATATACTTGCCTCATCGTTGAAGTAAGACACTTCCGGCAGTACTGGAGTCGAGAGCGGAGGGGCAGCATCTGGGTTCGGCTTTTGGAAAATGAATGTTGTGTATAAACCTGCAAATCAATAATGCTGAAATCACATATAATTTCAAACACTCCCAGGTGAATCATATTTTTCTGTCAGGAAATGCTTTAGATTACAAGGTTCACTAAAAGAATTATTGGTTATTTCCAGAATTTAGTATTTGAGAAGAAAACTCACTTAATACATCAAACGCGCGAGGAACTAGTCTCCCTCGGGGATCCACCAGGTTCAGGGTGGAGCTCATTAGCATTCCTGCAAATTGTGCTCTTTTGCAGCACAAGAGGAAGCAAACATCTCAAGCTTGAATAACCAGAGGTTGAACAAAGAAAGGGGATCAAGACCATACTGAGCTAAAGATCTACTTATAATGAGAGCAACCAATTTCTGCAAATAAAATTCTGTCATCTTCAAAATGCAACAGGTTGCATACCTGTTATCATCAAAAAACTCCGTTAAATTCTGGATCTCCACATACTCTAGACCAGCTTCCCGGGCCAACCTGTTGTTTGTGTCCGGACAAGTAGTTGAGCAAGTTTGGTGCAATGACATTGCATTGAAAGCAACAACTTTTATAACAACTTTAGTTTTAGCTCCACCATATGGCGGACAGTCAACGTTGATGGTTCCCATTGCTTAGAAATGTATCACAAAGCTATTCAAATTCATTCAATATAGGATCCCTAAATGAAGCTCTGAAAAAGTCTTCAGAGCACAAAATGTTGATTTGCCCACTAATTCAGAAAGTTCAGAGAGCATAAAACAAATCTCATTACCTGATCAAGCTTGGGAAATGAACCAAAGAATGGGTTTCTGCCGAGGCATCGCCAGCAAATTTAAGCTGGTATCTTTTACCAAACAGTGGGAACCTGGAGATGATCTAGAAATTAGATTGATTAACTAAAATAACCAAGAGCATACAATCACGGAGTATTGCAGTATATAACATACTTCTCTTCCTCAACTTCAAAGGTGATCATGTAGCACTCTGATCTAATGCAACTAGGGACAATGCCGTGCTTCATACTGCTGCTTCTGTTATGGTATGCTTCCACATTCTTTTGGTACTTGGCCCTAATTTTTTCAAAAAAAGGACATGGGTTAACTACAATTTGACATGCCAATGATCCAAATGGCAATGGCTAGGTAGTGCATTTAAAATAAATTGCCGTAGTTATTAGTTTTATTTCTACAACTTCGTCAGCCTAAGAAAAGTTTGGCCAAGGTTTACATCAAGCACATTAAAGTTATAAGAGATTAACCTCTAACGGAATCTACTAAAACAGAAAAAGGAAATAGCCAGCACTCAACAACTGATGAAAAGAAAATGACTTGGCTACAATCACAGGTAAATGGGAATTAACCTACTCTACTCATCTGCCACCATGAATATGATCTTCACAAAAGTGAAAACTTGAAAATACTTGTTGATAGTTACATATGCAAAACAGTAAGGAGCAAGAAGGAACTTTTACTTGAGAAACAAATCTTGTAGGAAATAAATTGAAGGGGATAAACAAAAACAAAGAACTCTTTAATGTTTCATACCATATGGTAGATGAGTCAGGGACAATACCAAAAAAATAGCCCCCTGGTTTCAGCAAAGAAGAAACATTGTGTAAAAGCTTCCTTGCTTTGTCCTCTGTCTCAAAACACAACTGTTTAACAGAAATGCTAATGAGAATGACTCTTTTACAACGAAGAAGGGAAACAGTAATGTCAAAATCAAACAGAAAAACGCTAAAGCTAGAAAGCAACAAAAACCTGCAAATGCTGCAAGCAGCAAACCAGATCAGCCTGGTTTATCCTTTCCTGCAAATGCGGTCCTATATCATCCTGCTAAGACAACAGCACCGTCAGGAATTAACATATTTGAAAATAATCCAGAAATAGCACCATAAGTTCTTCAAAGAAAAATGAAAGCTCACCATGCAGGGGTCAAGCTCCAAAAATTCAGTCGTGTAAACTTTCCTGATACTCTCCCAAGCTTCTCTTCTCCCATTTATCTGCGAAGAAGATTCGTCTGCCAAATTCAAAACCCACTGAAGAGTTTCAGAACATGTTTCAAACCCAAATTTTGAGTCTTTTTTCTTCTTTCAATGTTTCCCAATGACTTCTTTACTCAAATTAAAACTTCTTAAGATGCGTCAACATAGGTTAACATCTGCTTATAGGAATCAGTGTTCACAGTTATCCTCTAAGCAAAACACGTCTATGCAGAGTTACGAGCAAAGGAAAAGTGGGTGCTGTACCGATTCCAATGTAATGGCCGATTTGAGCTTCTTCCCATCTCTCCGCCTCGAGCCCTCCTCCACAGTACAGCTCGCAAACCTTTATCGAACAGAGATCGCAGCACATGAGCGGAAGGTCTGCGGGCCGTTCGCAGTATGATCAGCCAATCGGTCCAACGAGGGAAGGGAAGGGAGTACCGTGGCGTATGGATGGACGAAGATCTTGATGAGAGCAGTCTTGGCCAGGTCGTAGAGGCGGTGGGCAGCCGACTCCGGCCGCTGAGTCGCGAATTGACTCATGGAGCTCCTCGAAGCCGACGGCGGAATCCGTCGTTCCTTGAGAGACGGAGCGACGAGATCAGGAGTAAATATTCAGTACGGTACACGTGTACAATTTTTACACTTTTCAAAATTAATTTTAATAAATGTTAATATGTGAATAGTAATTTATAAAAAAAGATTTTTACGTATCGTATACTGAATATTTACTCCGATATCAGTGCGGGAAAAGAGGGTAGGGATGGTAATTTAACTCGAACCTATGAAACCTGCACAGGGCCGCCCCTATTATATAATTATATATTTTAAAATTAATTTAAATAATTTATGAACATTTTATATTAATAAATTAAATAATCATCATTCTATTTTATTAAAATTATGCAAAATTTTAAATTTATTTAATTATATTATTATAAATATATAAATTTATATTATATTTTGAATTATATTTTAACTGATTTTCCAAACCTGTGCTCCGACCCGAATGACCAGTCCCGTGAGGGTGTGGGGGCGATCTGGGTATTCAAATACTTGGCCCACCCCAGCTCATTGCCATCGTTAAAAGTAGTCCTGGCCACGATTTCAGAATTGGACGGTTCTGGTTCATAACCGTCCATTGTCGTTCCATTATTCCTCCGAACTGGCCCTTGGAAGGTTTGGGGGCTATTTGGAACCATGGTTCAATTTCTATTAAAATTAATTAAAAGTTGGTTTATATAACGAGTTTGTTGTGTAAATCACAGTTAAATTTTTGAAACATGTAAAATTTTTACAATTATTGATATTTAACTCTACACATGTTAAGATTTGAACAGTAATTTATATAACGAATTTATTTATATTTTATATCACGCATATTTAAAACTGAAAATGTGTTAAAAAAAATCAAAGTCCTATCTTGTGGCCTGTAGGCTGACGGGGGAAAGGGGGATGGGGTGGGCCTGTGGGTAGGCTTGCACCTGCTGACAGCGGGGAGAAAGTCTTTGGTTGAGCGGCGCTACCACGTGGCAGCGCCCACGTGGTGCAGCCGCCCACTGAAGCACTGACATGTGTTAGCGCTGTTGATGTGGTTGCGCGCTTGGCGACGCAATGCTGATACATGTCAGCGCTTCAGTGGGCGGCTGCACCACGTGGCACTGCCAGGTGGTAGCACCGCTTCACCAAAGAGTTTCTCGACAACGAGGGGAGTGGGGGATTTAAATATATATATATATATATATATTATCTTTCTGCCTAATGGTTCCTGTTTTGGTAGCCAGTGGAACTGACCCTAAACCTTAAGTTTTATAGTTGGAACACAGTTCCAGCCGGTTCTGGTTTTGACTGGGCCAGTTTTGGGCCCAAACTGGCCTGTGGCCACGTAAAAGAGGGGAGACCAATACAACTTTATCCATGCTCCCGGTGTACCATGAGCCCGTGACCTTGGAAGCCGCGGGGCCCACCAAATCAACGTTTAAATTAAATTAATCGCTGGAGCCCGTAAAGCAGATTAAATTAATCGCCGTTCGCTCCTCCATCTTCTTCCCCTGCTTCTGGCTGGCTAACTGAGAAATGGAGCAAGAGCTGGCTGAAGCACAGACAGAGACGCTCGTAGAAGCGGCCCTTCGGGTCCTAGACACCGCCGACCCGTTCGAGAAGGCCCGGCTAGGTGACTCGGCCGCCACCCGGTGGCTCCAGGGCCGTATCGCGTCCCCCTACGATGCCACCGTAGATGTCCCTGTACCCGACCGCCCCGCACGCCCCGTCGACGTGAGAGCTCCCTGTGTGCATCGAGAGCTCCGTGTCTGAAGTTAGGAATCTATCGTCTAATGAAATGTCTGATTGAAATTCATGTGAAAATGGGCAGGTGAGGCTGGTGTCCCCCAGCTTGATGCCGAAGCTCGGCAAGGCGGGCAGCTTGCAGAGCCGGCAGGCTATCGTCCATAGCCTTGCACACACCGAGAGCTGGGCTATCGATCTTTCCTGGGTATTCTTCACTCTGCTCCTCCACTGCCTGATGTTGAATACTTACTGTGAGGAAGGGATGGCTCTAGAAAATCAAGTTAAAAGGGGAGAAACTCAATATAGAGGAAAATATCAAATTTTGAAGAGGGTGAAATAATGTAATTTAATAGAAATATAAATAAATTTGGTAAAATTTGTATAAATTTTTATAGATTTTGTCGAGTTCGGGGGCGACTGCACCCTGCGCCCCCTAAATCCATCCCTCAGTGAGGTGGAAATTGACATGGTACGGGAGCTGGTTACAGGGCTCTTGTCACTTTCACTTCCTGTTGCACAAGTTGGGCATTCAGGATCTTCTGGAGACTTTTAGAGCGTATTTGAGATTATCGAGATTGTGAGCTTGTCCCAGAAAGAAGAGTTTTTGGCTTGTGGGTAGTTGTTGAAGACTGCAAGCCCGTTGTTGAAGACGGATGCTAGGCACCAGTTTAACCTTTTGGTCGGATACGATCTAATCTCTTGTAAGAACAGTGGAAATTTAACACACGGCTTGTTACAAGTCATTGAATGTCTGGTCGAGGTTGATACTCCTATTACGTTTTTCTGCTTAATCATGCGATGGTGTAAGAATCAGGAGCGCGTGTGGGCGGTAACAGCTTCACAAGTCGCTTAAAAATATGGTCTTGATGTTCAAATGAGGTCTGACACGTTAATAGCGTTGCTGAAGTGAGGGTTAAGCTAAGCATGTTTGTTACTCTGATTCATCACATGACTTGTCCACGTAATTGATGTTCCTTTGAAAACTTGTTCTGATTCTTCTGTTTCTTTTTAATCTTGAAGGATATAATTGCCAGATTTGGTAAGCAGGAGTCGATGCCGAGAGAGTTCTTCACTGACTTCGTGAAGGTGGCACAAGATGAAGGACGGCACTTTACCCTCCTTGCTGCGCGTTTGCAGGAGCTTGGGTCCTTCTATGGAGCATTGCCGGCTCACGACGGTCTGTGGGACTCTGCCATTGCCACCTCTGGGGACCTCCTCGCACGCCTTGCTATCGAGCATTGTGTCCATGAGGTCGGTTATCATACGGTTGCATATGTTCTATTTTTCAAATTTCTCTGCTTTGAGCATACTGCGATAGTTCGCTTCCAAGTTATTTTCGTGGAACACCTTGGAGTGTCTTGCTAGAATCATGCATTAACATTTAGGCTCTGGAAACCCGAAATGGTCAAGTTAACAAAAAACCGGGTAATAAGAAAACAGAGAAAAGAAAGTAAAATTTAGAAGTTCCATAGAAAGAAACGATGAACAAGAGGAATGGAAGGACTGATGGTTCTGGGCACTTGATCTAACGTAAAACAGGCAAGAGGGCTCGATGTGCTCCCCACCACAATATCAAGATTCCGGAACGGAGGGGACGATAAGACAGCTGATCTCTTGGAGAGCATAGTTTACCCCGAGGAGATCACACACTGTGCTGCTGGAGTGAAGTGGTTCAAGTTCCTCTGCTCCAGATCCACGGACACAGAAGAAGCAGGCTCTCGAGGAAGTGAACCGGGCGGAGCTGATCACAACAGGAAAGAAGAGAGTGAAGGAGGAGGAGAAGAAGAAGTCATAAAGAGGTTCCATGCCATAGTGCGGGCATTCTTCAAGGGTCCCCTGAAGCCACCGTTCAATGAGGATGCAAGGAAAGCTGCCGGGTTCGGTCCTCGATGGTATGAACCTTTATCCATCAAGGAGCCCACCTTTTAGTGACATTTTAACTCCTGCTATTCGAACGGCAACCTGTGCTAGTTCGAGAATTCCCGGCATCTGTTCTGCTGGTTAAGAAGTGGACCTGTAGGGTCTCTAGCTGCATCTTTCTCATTGCACTGGTCGACTGATGGAGTGAAACAGTTGGGGAATTTGTAGTCTGAGATGTACTCTTCTCATTTTCGAAATTGCCGGTTTGTTTTTGATGCCATCTTGTCCCATGCTCTGTTCACGTATCGATTTCGTTAAGATGAAATCTTGCCCGTACTACATCGAAGTGTCTACTCTCCAGACGTATTATATGATGTTATATGATGCTTTTGACCATTCGAACTCGTAGATGAACTAGTAGTGGAAGAGAATGAATTGGATCAACCACTGCTTGGAAGATCCCAACTCGGAAGGAACTTATTGGGGGAAGTACCACATCGTACTTGCATTGGAAATATGCGCTGTGTTCGATTCGATTCAATGTAATATGAATGATGGGTGAATACCATAGAGAATTTTGTTGAGGGTATTTGAATTGAGATTGGACTTGGGAATAGGGAGGGGGGCCCTTCGATCTTGCCGGAGCTCATAGACTACCAGGGCTAGCGAGGCCCGCTATGGGATCGTGAGACCTTGGGAGGCCAGACCCAGTGCTATTGAGCCCCGGGTTACAGAGAGGACTCGCTAGCCCAAATCCGGATTAGAGAGAGACAACCGCCAGCCCGAATCCAGATTAGAGAGACCGTAGGCTAGCGAGCCCTCTCGAGCCTCTTTGAGAACATACATAGGATGGTAACCTCGTGACTAGCTACTATTTCCCGAAAATTTGGTCCGATTTGATAATGTGGCCCAGTAGAACCATCCAGATCGTATTGTTGTCGATTTGTTATAAGATTAAAACCATCCCAGAGCTCTGTATTATCGGATCATATCATTATCGATTCGTTATCAGATAAAAACTATCCCTGAGCTGTGTATTATTGGATCGCATCATTGTTGAACCGTTTATCGGACTGTACCGTTGTCGGGTCGTCCTTCCTGTACCCCGACACTACAAACACTAGTATCTCATGTAAGTCTGCCCGATAGAAATGCTGTGTCGAGTCCGGATTGTAACTAGTCAGGCCTCCTCCTCATTGGACTCGGCCCATTAAACTTATTGGGCCGGTCCAGAAAACAAACGCTGGGCCTAATGGCGACGGCAGCGAGCTGCCCAGTGTCACCCGAGAGGAGCTTTAAGCTCGTGGTACAAGGTGCAAATTCGTTTTAGCAGGAGGGACAATTTCGTCCATTCTCAATCTGTCCCAGCCAGCGTAGCTGCAACTAAGCGAGCGATATGAGCGTGGGTGACAGTACTATGTTGCCTGGCCATTTCCCATGCACAGGAACTCCCACGGCCACTGAAACATAACATTTTCCCGAAAACAAAAGCTCACAACACTAAGCCATGCCCTGCCAACATCAGTCTCTATGTAAGCTCATCCTTTCCGTCTTACTTTGGATCTCGGGAAGCGAACAGCTTCTCGATCCCTTCTGGGGAAAAAAAACCCGAGAGGAGGCGATAAGAAGATAAAGAGGTGAGACAGCAACAGAACTCTTTGGCATTTGAACAGTTACCAAAATTGTAAACAATCTTATACCATTTACCAATGTAACCCACTAAGCCAGCATCTAAAACAAATCACCAACCTAATCTCTAAAATCCACAGACAAAACAGGGAGCTGCTCTCGAGAAGCATGGACAAGCATTGATCAGCGCAGAAGAAGAATTTACCTTGATGAAGGAGGAGAGGAGCAAGTCTTTAGCCTCGTGATCAATCCTCGGTGTAATAGCCTAGCCCTATAAATCCCACCCGTCTTTCCTCCTGTCGAACCCCCACTTCCGTGCACCCAGGCTGCCGTACATCTTCGAGAACCTCATGAGGCACTTGCTCCTTATCCGGTAGTGCTCTTTTGTGTTCCTGCTTATCGCTGCCCCCGAGAACTTGGAAGTGTCGATTGCCCACGAGGGTCTCACGTACTCCACGGTCCTCAGAGAGGAGCTTGCATTTGCATACAGATAGTTAAGCAGGACATCCTCGCAGTTGAAATATCTGTCCACCAGCTCCCTCCCGGCCTTCGCCTCGGCTCCCCAGTACCTCTCGAACGCGAGCCTCAAGTCGATGAAGGCCGCTCCCGTGAGGATCATGTTGTAGCCCTGATGGGCCCGAGCATACTTCTCTGCCCGGTACTTGAGCGGGCTGCCTGAAACCAGTCGTGGGTAGAAGCCCACGATCCGATCCGGGTGCCGGCGCCAGATGTTGAACCCTCTCTCCAAATCATCGCAAGTCATCATTATATCGTCATCAAGTTCCAGAACTGCCCGGGTCGTTATAAGGGAGTCCATCTTGAACCGGTTGTTTAGTGAGTTCTTACCCTCAATTCGGATCCTCACTGGGACGACAGAGTCAAAATCAGTCAGTTTTGGCAGGACCCCTTTGTTCCAAACCACGACAATCTCCTTCACAGAGGAGCACCTCGAGTAGTGCTTCACATACATCTTCAAGTTCCAGAGACGAGCATCATAGGTCATAGTCAAGAGCGTGAACTGGGAGTAATAGCCCTTCAATGGGTAAGCCTCCTGGGCCCCATTGCCTCCATAGATATATCTAACACTGTTGCACATTAAAACAGCACCTAACAAGAAAATTATGGTAAGGATGAACTTCCCAGTGCAGGTATTAATCCTCACCCAGCCCCGAAGAAGTGATGGGGCCCGGTTCAATCGGGTGCAAAGCCGCCAAACCTTTGAGGAGAAAAGACCTGACCGCTCCCAAGCCCACAAGGCACTGTTACTATGAGTCCCTTTCTTCCCCAGACTGTAACTGCACCAATTCAAAGGAACGATGCACTTTACAGCGCCCAAGAGAATGCCCATCAATACAATAATTGCAGCAACTCCAGTGACAGAAGCGACACCGAGGATGAACCTACGCATAGAATCACCTGAGGGAACCCGGTCTCCATCCATTACCGCAATCCACTCGCCTGAAGGGAGCTGCTGAGCATCCATGTGGTGGTATCGAGCCCCATTCCACGCATTCCTTCCCTTGGTAGGCTCTTCTATGCCCAGAGAGACCTCAACTTCTCTGTAATCATCCTCAGTGAGGAGTTCCACCCTGAAGACCCGAACTCTCCGCCCATATGTCTCCCCACAGTCCTGGCCCACACGATAGAGGTCCCCATTGTAGACAAAGGGCCTGCCTCCGTTACGAGCTCCCACACTCTTGTCTGTATTATAAACAGGGTTTCGCTTGTGAGGTTTCCAAGGACCAAGAGGAGAGCTGCTATACCAGATCTCTAACTGGCCATTTTTCCTCGCACCAAAACCAGTGTGGTCTGACCCAAAAAGCCAGTACATTCCGTTGTGCTTTATTACAAAGGCATCAACAAGGGGCTTCTTCATGATTATCTTTTCGAGTTTCCACTGCAATGGGAAGTCCACGGCGCGATATATTCGAAGATCCCCTTTCCCACTGCCCTCAGGCATCATATATATCTGGACAAACAGATGGAGGAGAGTAAGTCGGCCATTGATTAGTGATTCTCTTTTTTTTGGAAAAAAATTGAACTTTATTATGCTAAATCCGGAGGCAGTAATGACTTACTTGCCCCTGGTACTCGAAAACATATGGATATGAAAGATGCCAGTCCTCATCCAATGCAATACCCAACTGTTCCCATGTTGCTCCTTTGTCCGAGCTCTTAGCGACTCCAATGTCACCTTGCATTGTTATGGAGTTTTTGGTTTCGTAGAAGAGGTAGAGAATATCTCCCTGAACAAAACAAGAAAGAAAGGTAGACTAATTAGCCTTGAATTACAACACATTCCAGAGATTGTATGACCAAATATCCAGATTCAGTATAATTTCAGAATACACTCCTCTTGCCATAGACCGGTTCCTGAGCACAGCAAAATACCCATCTGTCTCTATCATGATACATTAACACCATGGCACATTTTCCTCAGTATTCTCATGGGCAGGGAGAAATATCGATATCATAAGAATTTCTTTGGAAGAGGTATCTGCCACCCAATAAATCTAGGGAGGAGTGCAAGTCCTTGTTTAAAACAGTAGTAGCTCCTTGTTTCTAATAACATATGCACCAGAGATAAGGCCCTCTTATTCCTTACTGCTCTTATTCTTCCACTCCCATCATTCACAATTTGTTTCATTGAATTCCACAGCTACCCCACTAATATTAGCCGCTAATTTATGGCTAATACCCCACTTAAAATAAAAACAACATGGGTTAGATTTATCCAAGCAGAGAAGGTGGAAACACTGTGGAGGTCAACTGCCAAAGCAAGGGGGCAGAAACCCATTCAGTAATATCCAGACATAAAAATCGAACTCAATCTCGCTTAAATCTAAGTGCAACACTACCGACGTCGCAACTTCAGGGTCAACAAATTCTCAAGCAGGTGCTAAAGATTCTAGTGCATTAGAACATCCAGTTTAAATTGACCCGTGTGAAGTTTGCCTCCCTTCAGACTCTTCCCTATGCATCTGAGGATATTTCCATTGGGACCATGATAACAAAAAAGTAATTTAGTACCCAGCAAATATTCTGTAGCTCGAGAAGGATCTCCAAGGCTCTAAATAAACCATGTCTGATAAAATTAAGATCTATGACAAACTATAAAACAATTGAGGATGCATAGTCAAATGAAAAAGGAACACCTGATTCTCTTTTTCTTTTCAAATAAAAGCCTTTGGACTGATCCAGCCAACCATTTGCCCCTATAAACTAATGCTCTCTATGGTCCACTTTTGTTTTCTTTAATCAATTCCCAACCAACCAATGCCCCTTGTTATTTCAAGCTCAGTATGGTTCCCAGCTGCACCTATAGAAATAGGAAAACCGCGGAGGGCAAAAATCCGACTATAGCCATCAAACAATTTGCTCGATTGCGTGATGTAATAAGATTCACTAAATCAAATCAGCAAACCCGATATGGTTGACCAAGGGAAGGCCATAAAATATAAATAAGAATAATGCAAAGTGGTTAAGTTACCTGCGCATAAATAAAAGGATCTGCAACAAAGTTACTGGAGAAGCCGGCATCGGACAGAGATGCACAGGTCACAACTGGGTTAGCCACTGGCCACGCTGCAGCTTGATCACTCCATACGTTCACCTGCATAGTCAAACTCTCAGCACCGTGTAAATCAATTGCGGATTATATCAACAATTCTCAAAACCCAGTGATAGAAACTGAAACTGAAATTCTGCTTCATCGGCTGCTATGAATCAAGAAAATCACGGATTCAAAAACCCATTTAGATTCGAAGAAGTTCACAGAAGGTGATTGGTAAGAATGCAATCTGTACAAGTAGCCGCAAAGATCAAAACCAGACAAAAGATACTCAAAAACCAGAATCAACAGTAATCGAAGCTTAACTGGCCCCACATGACAGAATAAAACATCCACAAACTTATCCGAGAAAAAGAAGAGAAAAAAGAGTCTCCTTCAAATTGATGTGCCCTTAAACCAAAAACATTATTGCAGAGATGTCAACCGTCTAACGAGGGACCCATTTCACTCCTCGATAAGTATCGATCGTGTTTTCTGAATTTTCTCCAAGATGATAAAGATGAGTTTCAAATAAAAATCAAGATGCATTTTTTACTTCATTTCTTCCGAGAAATTGCAGGAAATTGCTTTTGTTTTTCTATAACGGTTCAGTTGGCAAGCAAAAAAATGAAAAAAATAAAAACATTTTTTCCCTTAAGGCTGAGAAAACCCCTCAATG
The DNA here is from genome assembly GCA_037672795.1 of Lagerstroemia speciosa. NCBI lineage: Eukaryota > Viridiplantae > Streptophyta > Magnoliopsida > Myrtales > Lythraceae > Lagerstroemia > Lagerstroemia speciosa. The sequence goes on along the minus strand of CM075288.1, from coordinate 13,646,913 downwards.
GGGTCCGCAGTTTCTCACTCCTCATGAAAAAATAAGGTTTGCGTGTGTGTGTGTGTGTGTCTGCGAGTGTGAGAGAGAGATTTACGGTTTCAATGGGCTTGAGGGCGAGCGGAGAATCGCCGTAGAAAACGCCGACCGACCAAGACCCCTCGTTGTCCTGCTGGCAACCGATCGAGGCCACGCCGCCGCCGGCACGGATGTACGGCGGCATCAGGGCAAGCCACGCGTAGAGCGTGCCAATCGACCCGAAAACCACGAGGCACCCGAAGAAGAAGACCATGCACGACGACAAAACCCTATGCTGCTGCTGGTGGTGGAGCTGCTGCTCTTGGTGCCTCCACCTGCAACAGCACCGGAGGCTAAAGTCGCAGCAGCCGGAGGGTCCGGTGCCGACCACAACGGATGAAGGGGACGAGGCGGCCGCGATCGGGGTAGAAGCGATGCCCATACTGGGTCGATAACCGGCAGGAAAGGAATTCTCAGTCGTCAATGAGGTTGAATCGGCGGCGAGGGCTTAGTATCGGCGGCGTCCACATGCGTTTGACAATAAATAATGACGGGAAAGAGCGCCAGGGGGAGATGCAGCGGCAGAGCTGCTGTGACTCAACGATTCTGTTTGTTAGGATTGTTACGGTTTAGGCAAATGAGCAGTGTCTTCGCTTGAGCTCTGCTCTGTCAGCGATGGCGGACTTTCTCTCTCCTCCGCGCACTCTTCTCTCTCTCTATGGAAAGGTGACAGGAGGAGGAACTGGGGAAGTTTTTTGGTCTAGTAGATGGGAGCGTTACAGTGAACGGGCACGTATAGCTAAGCATACATACACCTTTATATATAAAAAGGATTTTTTTTGTACTTATTAAAAAATAAAAATGAGATTTTTTTATAATTAAAAAAATATGTGAATATAATTTTTTAAAAAAGGAGATTTTTAAGATGGCAAGTTAATGGCATAATTATTTTTATAAAGGTAACATAAAGTAATTTAAAAAAATATGTAAATAATTGTACGATTTCGAGTTCGAATCTTATGAGTTAGAAAATTATTGATTGCAAGATCTTTACACAGGGCTAGCTCGAACCTGGCCACATAATTTGATGTAAAACCGATTAAATTGGATTAGATGAATCAGTAAATGTTCATCACTGAATAGTTATCATGATAATGGCCAATGAGGCTAATTTTATTGATTTTTTGGATCAATTTTCATTAATATTTTTTGGTGTACAGAGGAGACACATATGCCTAGAAATGGTAAATGGAAGAGCGGATAAAAAGGACACGAGAAGTCCCACGGATGAGATCAAATCCTAGACTTCTAGATCAGCGGGACGATAGCAGTATTAACAATTCTAAATCATCTTTATCTTTGCATTGATATTTAATTACATATTATTGTGAGAAGAAATTTATAATGCATTAATTGGAAAAGAGTTCTAGAACAAAGAATCGCCATTGACATCAAATTCTCCCATGTATGGGAACCTATCCTTCATTTGCCCATTTAATTTTTATATATTCCAATTTTACCCGACTAATTCTCACTATTTCGCATGCACGATGACAAGCATAAAGGCACAGTAAATTCGGAAGTGCAGACCAGTTTTAAGGAGATTTGAACCTTAATGGGAAGTGATTGATGTGTTTTAGTATATTGGATTGATGGTAAATATTAGTAAAATACATGAAAATGATAACAAAAGTTATAGTAATTCACGAATTTCAGTTATTTTTAAAGTAAAATTTTTACGAAAAATATCTATCGAATTTTAACACATAACAATATATTATAACAAACTTTTCAACTAAATAAATGTAAATTTCATCAAAAACAGCCACTACCTCCTTTCTTCCATGTAATGGTGAGACCATTGACCACACTTTTCACTGGTCCGACTAGTGCCAACCTTTTTTTTTTTCCTTTTAATTTCAACCGTTAACATCTAGAAATCCAACGGAGCATATTTAGTTTGAGTGACCGTGGACTCATTAGGAGGGGGAAACTCGTCCAAGGTAAATTCTCTCAGTTCTCAAGATTTTCATTCGAGATTTCGCTTAAGGAAAAGGGCGTTGTACCACTTCGACCAATCCACTTTAGTAGTTGCAACTTAATTTAGTAAAATTTTATCAAAATTTCAACTTTTTCTTGTGGAGAAATAGATCCCCGCATCGGAACCTATAATACAACAGTGTTGAGGTACCATCCCTTTAAGTTCAGATTTTTAGGTAGACGTGGACTAAATTTCTTATAGATCCGGTGGAAATTTCACTTTTTTTTAATGGATTTTACTGAAACAAGATAAATTAGATGAGATCGCTTGTTGTGTTACACCTCAAGAGTTTTCTCCTCATGAAATTGGAAGAATAATAAATTTGAAATAGATAATATTCACATTTTGGTCCATCTAATAATGAATTGTTCGATCTCACAAGATTGATTAACAATAAAATTGAATTAAATAAATTCTGGTCAATCCTACAAAACCTGTGATCGAAAGGGTCACGATGATTAACTAAAACAACGTTCTGACTGTCAGGCAATGCGACGTACGGTCAGAGAAAGTTTTCAATGGAGCAGTCATGCTGACATAGTGCATCCGTCCAATCAGGATTCACCATTTATATATTTGTTAGGTTTTTTTTAATAATTTTCAATTGTGGGTCACCATCCATTAGGAATTTTTTCAAATATTTCCTAAGATTCTTTTAGAATTAAACAATCACAACTGTGTAATTATTTATTGCATTTCAAATTATGATTGAACGGATATACTATACAACGTCAGCATCACTCACGTGGTGTGATCGCTCCGCTGATGACGTATGATCAGCAACTTTTTATACAAAACACGAAACGTAATTAATTGTCGATCTCTTGACACGACACGAACTGAAACAAGGCTGATAAAAAGAAGGGTACGTGGTAAAAGCTCCTCAGCGAATCCGGAGTTAGGTAAGAGCATCGATACATTTCTATATAAGCAGTTGCCACCAAGGGGAAAAAAATATAATAGTTGATCTTGTCGATGTCTTGATAACTCTGGTTTAATCCTCGTCCGACACGAACATGGCACGTTGGTTATGTATAATGGAGGTTTTTTCTAAAAGTGCAGATATGTACACAGTTGTTCGATTGGTGAGATTTCTTTCTTCTTCATTTTTTCCTCCTAAAATCATGTGTTAATGACACGACATGATTATAAAAAAAATAAATTTAAAATAAGTATCCAACAAAAGAAATTCATAAAATTAAACAATAAATTACACGTCAGAGATAACTGTGATGGATTAGTTAAGATAGTAAGACATATTTTTCTATTAAATAAGGTCTCAGGTTTCAAGTGCTTTTAGAATTAACAGTTTAATGATAAATTTCTTGAGTAAATTCTAAGAATGCCCGTGTTTGAAACCCTCTGAAGGTCGACATCCGGGGTGTAATGTGGGGCCTTGGGCTGTTAGTACACCATCCAGTGGATTATTCAGTTGCCACGACGCTGGACACCATCGATATAAAACAAAAAGTCTCAGATTTTAAGTATTATGACATGTTGGGAACCTTTATCCATGGTGGGCCCATTCGACTTGAAATGGATCAATTAGGGTCTATTGAAATTCTAGACATTAATTGTACGGACCGAAAAAGAGACAAGGATTAGCTAAAGCCATGGCAAACATCTTAGCACACTTGTAACTTCATAATACCCAATAAAGCATTGACAAAACAAAAGACTACCAAAAGAAAATACGTTCTTCGACACGGTTGTTTAAATACACCTAGATAAATGAGTTAACTGTTGTTATATTAATCACACTGTACAGATTCAATTATTTTAACGTATTTATTAATCTCGGACTCGTTCGGGACGTGTGAAGTTCGTAGAACGTATCTTTATCATCCTTGGTTACTCATTTACATCATACACGATGGCTCACCAGAGAATTAAAGAAAAAAAGACAACAGATTTGCTGATCCCATCTCATGAACTTAAATATTTCAGGAGTTTCTTTGGCTGGCCTCATATTATTCTCTTTTTTTTTTTTCTTTTTTTTTTGCCCTTTTTGGTACTACAGGAGAAATTCTCGAAATTATATTATCAAGTGACGGTGTTGAAGTAGTGACACTAACCAATCAAATTTACTTATTTTTAAAATTATTTTTTATTACTTTATAAAATCTACTGAATTTTATCGATCGATTTCTCAATATAAGCACTGTTATGTTGCGATGGAAAAAGAGTTGCTCACCTGCCCGTGTGTGAAAGGAGGACTTTGTAGGACAGGTGGCTTGACCGGACGACTTCCTTAAGTCACACGAGTGGGCCCTTCCTTTTCCCTTCCCAGCAAATATTTGATGGAAATACTAATTTAAATTAATAATATAGAGCCGAACCTGTACGAAAATAAAATAAAAGTCAGTAAAAATGAAACAATGAGCTCTCGAAAATAAAATTTGGAAAATTAATTTTTATAACATAATTATAGAGTGAGATTAGAGTATCTGAACATTTAAAATTGAATCTTCTGTTGTTGATATTGTAATCATTGAAGTGAGGGAGGAGAATTTGCGTGGTTGAGATGAAAGTGATTGAAATTATTATTTCACCCTTAAATCGAAAAAAATTTGTACAGTATATATATACTAATAACTAACTTCCATGGATTTTGAAATGTAAATGGATAGAGAGCATATTCGAAAAAGAAAAATACACTAAAACTTCTAAACGTTTTCGTGTAATATTATAAATAAAATAAAGATTTGGATTTTTAAAAATTCGTCCGACAATAATTACCCAGACATTATATTTTAAATCAATTTTGGTTAAGCATTATGCTGTTGATAAAAAATAAAGTATCGCGTATTTATTAATTTTTATTCTTTCACTTTTTTTACCTATTATTATATTAATTTAACAGAAGATGTCACCTTTTAGTATCACTCGTTCTTTTTCAAAGATACACTTTGTGAATATAAATTGAAATATTAATTTAACAGAAGATGTTACCTTTTAGTGTTACTCTTTCTTTTCCAAAGATACCTTTTGTGTATATAAATTGAAATAAAATGATGACATAATTATAAATTTTGACATATAATCACCAGCTTCTCTCCTACATGAAAGTTCGTCCTCTCTCTCCACATTCTTTTTTTTATTTTTAATATATTTAATTTTTATTTTTACATCCCGTGTTATAGTTATCTAATTTAAAAATTAAGTATATATTTTTTAATTTAAAGATATAATTACAAATAATTACTATATTCAACTATCAATAAATATTTTTAATAATTTTTATTAAGATAACACGAATTACGATAAGCCTCTAGTTTTCCTTAAAGAGACCCACCGTGCTCTTCACTCTTAGGAACCTTCTTTCCAAAAATGGCCTCTTTTTTTATCACATTAATATTTTTTAAAAAATATTTTTTTTTATCCAAGTCTTGTATTCTTCTTCATCTTTTCGTGATAAAGAAGCAATAAAACGTCTAACTAATTGTCACAGACATGTGCGAAAGCCTAGGGGCTAGGGGCGAGGGCAGGCAAATCTCAAAGGTGCACACTGATTTTAAGAGAATTTGAATCTTGATTGGAAATGATATTGCACATTTTCTTTACCATCAGGCTAATCCCTGGAAAACTGTTCCTTCGAATTCATAGCACTATTTGATGAATAAATCGTACAGTAAAGGACTTTCATACTTATTGAACGGTTCAGTTGCTGGATCGTAAATGTTTTCTCCTAATCTGAAGTAATTGCTACAACTGATTTGGCCTCTCTGGGGATTCGGGCAGCGTGACGGCCATCGATGGATGCGAGAAAGGGGGTTCGATAGTTGGTTTCGCACTAGACCTGAGTCAGAGGTTGTGTGTCCAATTCTTACCGTGGAGCTCTCCGCACCCTTAATTCTCTCTTCCTTCGATTTCGTTCTAAATTTATGTATTTTTTATATAATAAAAAAATGGTGTATCTGGATCTACTTGTTCATTTATTTATTACGGGCTAAACATTTTAATTAGGATTAGGGAAGAAGAAACAAGATTGGACTTTTCCACATGCTACCGACCCATTAGTCTCAACTTGTACATAATTTTTTTTCCTTTTTTAATTTATAAGTAATTTTCACCTGAAAATAAAATACATTTATGTCGAACGTATTTATTTTCGCTAAACTAATCGCAACATGACAGGGATCACATCATATGCTGAAAATCAAGGCAATGATTTAAATTCCTCGTAGAAAAAAAGAGAGAAACACGATGTTCAAATTCTCCTATACATTTTCAAATTGGCTTCAATTCGGGTAAAAATCGCCCGATGCATCGTATTTTCTCTACTTCGAAAAATACTTCGAATTTTCAATGGGAGGACTTGTACATGGCAAAGGTCTCGAGGAGAACTCCTTGTTTGAAGCTTAAGGGCGAAGCGTAATGACATAAGCGATGAAGACTTCCACGTATAAGATCGGGAGAATGTCGGTTTTGATCCTTGAACTTCTGTACCGCAATCATATTTGATCTAAACATTTTTCTAGGTCGATTCAGTCCTCGATAGCGTAGGATCTAATCAACTTTTGTCCACCACATTTTATTTAATATTAAAAATACTTGTTTTTCGTAATAAAATTTATATTATGCTTAAGAATTATTTTCAAAACTAAACAAGGGGCAAACCCTCAACAAGAAGGGATAGCGGTCGGTAACGGGTTCACCCTGACTGCCACAGACTCGGCAAGGTCTTCGACGGTCCCTGGTAGTGCCGGCGACCTCGCCGGGGCGGTTGCGGTCAGAGCAGAGCCCGTATTTTTCATCTTCTATTGGTGTTTTCTCTCCTTTATAACTCTCAATTAGATAATAATTTTTTCCTTCATCACATATACTGGTCAAGTAAGGACCCTCTTCTTCTCCTCCTCCACTCCTATTTGTTTTATTTGTTTATTTACTCTATTATTTATTTTTCGATTACAAATGAGAAATATAGACCTAAAAGTGATCATGTGAAGGAGACGAATAAAGGGTTATGGATAGTCCCGCTGATTCTAGGTCGAGAATGATATTATTATAGCTAATTTACGTTCCCATTTATTTTATTTATTTATTGTCATGTGGAATCGCGACCCTGGGCAAAAAACAAGGGAATATGAACGTGCAGATGAAGACTTAAAGGAAGAAGAGGAAGGAGAATAAGAAGAAGGTGCTGATGAAGTTTCCTTAATGATCAAGAGTTAGGAACAGACAGAATACGATGTGTCCTCCCCCCTCCACTGGACAACTTGGGGGGTGGTCCTTTTATCTTGATTTTGATACGTTATATTGGCATCATTAAAGTAGACAATTACATGAAAAAAAAGAGACAAAAATGGGAACTTGCCCCGAAGATCGGGAAAAAGAAGTCGTGGACTACAGGGAGGGGACCTGTCCGTCGAAAAGTCGGATTCCAGATGCGATCGGTTCAGCCTAATGCTATGTGATCGTCATGCTAGGCTTATCAATTACATGAACCCTAGGATACACTACAGAATTTGTGGGCAACTCCATCTTGTCAACGAGGAAGGTTGAAGAACAACATGACAATATAATAGTTAAATTTTAAAAAAGAAAAATAATTTGTTTAAATAGCTATAATAATTCTCTTAGGAAAAAATTGCAGAAAATAGCAGAAGTTTGACCCGAATTGTTTAAGGGTATTTTAAAGAATAAATCATTTTTAGAAAAGTAAAACATATTTTTGCAATATTATCGAAAATACCCGAGATGCGCCATTATTGATTTGTTGAGACAGTCAAAAGTTCGATTCTGCTCAACGAAACTTCTCGCACCGATTCATCTTACCCCTATAACCTTTTTAGAATTGCGGACTATTTGGTAATAAAAAAATTTTATTTTTGCAAGAAGGCAAATCAATCAGTGCAATTTTTTAAGATGCATATTTAAAAAAATAATTAAAAAATCAGGAAAAAAATATTTTTTCCTTAAATCAGTGTACTATTCAAGGACCCCACTCATCAGCAAATTGTATCATTAAACAGCTGCATTAGAAAATTAATTGAAGCGGCGGCTTCTATGTTTCTTGAAGCATTATTATATGGAAGAAAGATTCATTTGCAATACCGGATATCAATACCGGGTATAGGTATGACAACGCGAGGCATTAATACATGAGTGCGCTTTTTTTTATATGTACCGCGAAATATTCAGAAATTCGATGGGAATTGACTTGTATAGATTCAAGCCGGATCGACCTGTTCATGTTCTTTATACCAGTGGCACAAAACCCGTAAAAATCATATTTTTGGGTGCCCGTAATCTCGATGGGTAATATCATATCCATATTCGAGCATAATCAGCCCGTTAAAAAGTATAACTCTGTGTATGGAGAGAAGTTCGGTATATCGGAAAAAGTAAAGGTCTAGTATCTTATATAAGGAAAAGACGTGTTAGACGGTTTTACATGAAACGATCCATATCAGTAAATAAGTCAAGCTTTAGTTGATTATGGGTTCATCAAAATTTGGACACGGAGCAGGCTGATTCAGACCTGGCTGCTGAGTTGACCACGTCCACGACCTCCAATCATTCTAGATTTAACATTTATCCCCTTTTTTTTGAAAAAAAAAACCGAATAATTCATCTTTTATAAAGGATGGAATATTAAAGCGGAGTCATTACTTGGTGGGACAAGCAATCTTTGATTAATTGTCAAATGAAATATAAAATAAAACAAATTTTATTAATTAACAGGACAGTGTGTCGGACTTTAATTGAAAAACGAATTAATTGAATAACGAATAACACAATATTAATACATGAATCACAGCGTATAATATTTTCTCTAAGCGGCTATGGGTTGTGCATTTTAAGACAAGAATTTGATGTATTGATTTTTTTTGACAAATTTGCATTTTCTTATGTCATTTTTAATAGTTTATTATGTTCAAATCTTAAAAAAAAAATTAGGGAATACATGTTCTTAAATCTTAAGTAAAATTGTCGGGTGTGTCTCGCATCAAGTCGGAAGTTCAGGAGATTTGAAAATTTCGATCGGATAAATGCAACATTATTCGAAACGGATTTAATTTTGATTTAAAATATGTGATCTCAACCTGAATTAAATTTAGATATTTTCTTAGAAGAGAATAAGATAATATCTGATATCTTTTTTTATTGTGATAGATTTATATAAGGCAGATAGAGTTTGTATTAGGTGCTGGTGACTCGGTGAGTTGTTTCTGAAAATTTTTTGATGATGTGGGAGTCTGAGAATTTAAGAGATCAGGTTCGAGACTCTTTTTGTGTTGTTGTATCGAGGCTTGGCAATGGGAAAGCGCATTCAAAAAATCGAACCAAGCCATGGAGCCGTATTGGGTCTAACAAAAATAAACCGATTTGCTCAAAATGGTTCTGTAAGGGTTCACTTTTTTATCGAGAAGATGTTCAGTTAGTTGCTTAACAATATGATTGGTTCGGTCAATTAAGATCAACCAAACCGAATCAAAATATTTTTCTAATTAATAATGAAATGAATTAAAAATAAACTAAGATATACAATATTAGACTAAAATACACAAATAATTGAATTTTTTAATGGTTCGATTGGTTAATTTTGACCCAAATTCAAATTAATTATATTTTATTGATTAAATTCTATTTATTTTGATAAAAAAATGTTAATTGAACCGTAAAAGAGGTTCTATATCATTTATTTATTTTGCGTAAAAATAGTCACACTTTGGACGTAATATCCCAAATCAAATCGAATCAATTATGTGGTTCAAATCGATTTGAGACTGTCCGCACCATGAGCACCCGTAGCAATGGGATCAAAATTTTAATCTCTAGTCTTGGCACGGTGACTGATCAAATGAAATCCTGATCCATTAGACCGCTTAATGTGTATCCCGAACCGAGGATTGCAGAGTGCAACTTTAGCGTTCATATCTTTTTTCTCTTTCTTATCGGTTCTTTTCGCTGCTGTCACGTTCACATTTTGAATCTCGACATGGGTCGACGAAGACCAAATTATTTTATTTCCTACCAATCTCTACCGAAAGCATTGTGAACTGTTCGAAATAGCTGAGCGGGATAAAACTGTCAAATGAAAAAAAAAATTAATAAGAAAAAGAGGACTGCATTTTATTAAGTAGTTGTGGCGCAAAAGGTGGTTTGCACTTTAAATTGCAAATGAGACTCTTTCGGGGGGAAATGACTCGAAATTATGAAAAATATGTACAAATTTTCCAATTTGTAAAATTATCACACAAACCATAAATTTTTTTTACTATTACCATGAAATTTTACTGTGTGACGCCTCTTTCGAAGCATGAAAAAAAATCTTAGATGATCCCATTCCACAATATCATGATAAAAATGAACTAATTATATTATTTTTATTAGTAATAATTATGGTAACTGCTTGAGTAAATAACACCAATTTGCTCACTTATCGCATTTTAATTGGTATTTTCTTACGATACGTGACGAAATAAGATCGCCTGAGAATTTCTGCCTTTGGAGAACTAATGGAGGTGCCCTGCCCACGGACATTTTAATAGATATTTCCTTAAATCGGTTGAAGAAGTATTAAAAAATTATAAAAAAAATGTAAGATACTTCATAGTCTCTTTTTTTAATATATATTATTAGGTTTATTTATACATGGAAATGTCTATAGTGGCACAATTTAATTTAAAAATATCATTGACTATAATTAATTTCGGTTTATTTTCTTCTTTTTTTAATTAAATTATTAACTGAAATTGGAACCTCAAAAAAATCACAATAGAAAAGTAAGGTGATCAGCACAATTGAATGTGATCGTCGTCAACTTTAGAAAGCACTGGACAACTCGTCCAGAGGGGATGAACAATCCATTACGACTCGTACAACACCACGTTAATGACAATTACTTGTCGAGCAGGTCCGCGATCGAGAGATGAGCAGCGCATCTACGACTCGTGTAACACATGTTTTTTTTTTAAATATGTACTTCTGGTATCAACTTAATCTTTTACACTATCGAACCATCCCGCCAACTCTCCCAATATGAGTTTTTTCCATTTACAAAAAACTCGATGTGTAAAACATTTATGGGAAGTACTCGACCGATCATCATCTGGATGAGGATTGAAGTCCACATTAAAATGAGAATCATAAGGTCAATATCGACCAGTCTATCACAGCATAAATTTTTACGCTATCCTACCTCACTATTAGGCTTGGCAAACTATGTCGTGTCGTATTTAAACGTGTCGTGTCTAAACTTGTCCGGGTTAGAAACTCCAATGATTTGAATATGACACATTTATTTTTCGTGTTTAAACGGGTTCGTGTCTAAACGGTCGTGTCTAAACCGGGTTGACCCATTTAATATAAAATATCGACAATATATAATTATACTCTAATAATATATGATGTAATTACTAAAATAATAATATTTATTGATAATTAATACAATAAATAAGTAAGATTAATCAATTATTGATCATGTAATGTATGTAATATTTTATATATCATAAAATTTTCATATATAAATGTATTAAATGAGTCAATATATGTATAAAAATTATTAATACATTTAATAAACATGTTTAATCGTGTCGTGTTGTGTTATACAGGTTCAAACCTAGTTAAACGCGTTTATTTATCGTGTCTGTACAGGTTCGTGTCTAAACGGGTTCGTGTCTAAATAAGCTTGACCCAAACCCGCCTAACTCCGTGTCGTGTCGTGTCGGGTTATCGTGTCGTGTCAATAATTGCCAGGCCTACTCACTATATAGTGTTAGAAAACACCAATCAAATTTTGACCAATATGTTAATCACTCAAGCAATTGTCATAACTAATACTAATTAAATTAATTTGATTGGTTCTTTCTCATCACGTTGTTCTGAGGTAGAACTATCTAAGATTTGTTCCTATTGCGGGGATGTCTGTTGAGGTGGCATGTGACATGGCAAGACCATGTATTCTGATTGGTCCCTGTGGCATCCACATCATATATTGGATAAGTGAGAAGATTAGATTGCCATCTTAGGAAACAATATAGTAAGAACAAATTAGGTCAAAATTAAGTGAAGTTGTTTAGGTAGACCATGAGAAAATTTGCCTGGACATTTCAGGGAGTAAAAATTGGTATTCAGAACGAACTTGGATCGGTTGTAATTCGACACTTCTTCTCCTTAAATAAGGTGATTGAAAGAGTTTTTCCCATTAATGGTTCGTGCAAGTTCGATCCAGACTGCTCAAGGTCTATTGAGTTATTGAATATTGTATTTTATAGACTTGAAAATTAATATTAACAAGCTACAATAAAGAATTTATCCCACCTCAAAATACCTCTCTAAGTCTCCTAGTCTTCTAAATCAAGGATGGATTGAGGGGCAGTGGGGTGATGAGCTCCTACACTTAAAAAATTCGAGAAATATTATACATATTTTACTTAATTTTTTCTTATTTTATTAAATTATCCCATTAAACAAATTTTTTGAGTCCGTACATCTATTTAGATCCTCAAACCCTTAGATCTAAAACCCTAGAGCCCAAACTCTTAAAAACCCTAATCCCTAAACTCAAAGAAACTTGAAACTGTAGTACCCCAAAATTCAAGGCAAAGTCACATTATCTATTTCTTGCAATGCTCAAATCGATCGATTCTATAATCACCATAATAATTCTTCAACATAAGTTATCTGAAATATGAGTTGTCTTGTCTCTTACATCGTCCAATAAAAAGAATCCGACCGAACCATGTCGTGTACCACATTGCGGGCATCCCGATTAATAATTTCTACCTGTAGATATTCTTCCGAATTGTACGCCTATTTACACTCATATATATATATTTATATGTATTAAGTAAATCTTTTCTTCTCCTAGTATAGTTGAAAGGGTCCCCGTCGTGGCATACACAGCCTTGCCTGGCCTGCCTGTCTTTCGGTAGGTGGCTGGACCGATGAATACTCCAAAATCGAATTCTCCATCCCCTCTTTTTTCACATTCTCATATTCTGAGAGAATTTATTAATTTTAATGGAGAAATTGTTTTTTTAATTAAAAAAATTAGTAGAATACACCATGGCACCTTTTTTTTCTTGTAAGATTCTAGAATTCCAAAAAAGAGTGTCGTGTATTTTCTACTAAAGTTAAAAGAAATTGTAGCATCCTAGATTTTTGACCAGTCATATTCTTCCTCGACAAGTAACAATAAATACTGTCTGGTTTTCTTTCCTAATGGTATATTTCTTGACCTTTCTTAGAATTATTAATTTAATCATAAATTATTTTTGTGATTCTTTTTCGTAATTTATGAATAGAGAGGAATTGTCATGAAGATGCATTGCTGTGAGTGAAATTCCATATAAAAAAAATAGAAAAAATTCAAGCGGTATGAAAGAGTTGGATGTTATCACGTGCTAATTTAAACTTTTAAGTGGATATGGGTTTGGTCCCTTTCAAACCCGATGAAAATTTAACATTAATGCTTTATTGCGTTTAAAAAGTAAACTTTATATCATATGTATAAGCTTCTGTAATTTTATTTAGTATGTGAAAGTTTGTACGTGATGGTGTCATCATGTGGCAGAGTTTACGTGAAGACATTAATAAAAAAATTAAACCGTTTAATTTTTTTAATATATCATGTTTCCATATTTTAATAAACGTCAATGTGTCACCCTAGCAACTAGATAGAAAATGTGAACGGAGTTAACTGCGTGGCATTTTATAAAAAAAAAAAGGAAAGAAAATACACGATAATTTTTTGTATTTTTTAATATCATGATAAAATAAAAAATTTCGTCAAATATCGTGATTTAATAAGAAATTTATCCTTTTAATTTTTAGTGTATTTTTGTCTCTTCAACTTCGTGTTTTAAGTTTTTTTTTTTTAAATTTGTATTTGTTTTACAGTAATTTTCTTCAATTTTGTACAACAAATAAGCTATCTTCAGAAAAATAAATGAATAAGATTCGTGATTATATATTAATATAGAGATTTAAATATTGGCTAAATTTTCTAGAATCTCTATCCATATCCTCTCTTTGTCCAATTAACAATTCAAAACACGTTAATCACAGTCCTCCAAAGAATTACACTTTACCAATTGGCAACCCGTACATACTCTTCCCCCCTTTGATTAATGTTCAAAGTCTTAAGCAGTCGTGTTACATGATAATACACAACATGGACCGGAAATTAATCGTACGATTTTTCATGAAAGAGGTGATATGATGGGATCATCGCTTCTAGGGGTCACAGTTATGGTCATACCAAAATAATTTCCTCGACATTTTCCGCCGAAATAAGATTTCATTTTTATTTTTCACCGTGAACTATTAATATTTGAAATTCTAACGAATTTTCATTAATTTTGATATGTTTCAAATGGTTCCGATAAGGGTAAACAGTCTCAACCAAAATCATGGAGACGGCTAATAATTGAATCATTGACATATTATAATTATATTTTGTTAAAAAAATTAAAAGTTTGCATGCGAAGGACAATAATGTTTTATATTTATTTATATATTAATATATATTATCCAATGAAACATGTTTAAGTATTAAAATATGCATAATGTTCCATGGAGTTTTCCGAATTCACACGAACCCCAAAATCTATTCCTGGAGAAGCAGAATTTTCACTATGTTTGAATGCGATTTTTTTAAAGTCGATTAACGCAAATACTTTTCATCTTCAAGAATTCAATTTTTAAAACCACGACCGCGAACTCGTCTAGGTCGAAGCTGTTTCTTTTCTTTCGGACGAAGAAATTCTACGATGGGAAGCAGTCGATTAGGGCAAACTTTCTTATGCCTGCCCCGTACGTGATTCTGGTGGAAACATCATGTTACTTTCATAATTGTGACACAGCATGATGTGACTGTAACATGACACACAGTTTATTATCGGTTTCTTTATGTTTCGGTTTGATCTCTTCTTTGGTCTCTCGGCACATTTTATGATCAACTCAAATGCGACTTTTGTAAGGGTTTTATACTGTAAAATTTGTTGTGGAGTCTCGAGCGGGGCATTTTTCTTTCACAGTCATGTGAGGACGACGGTTGATCACAAGCTAGACTTTTTATTCTAAACTTGTTTACTAACTAAAAATTAGATATGATTCTCTCTGATAACGTGTTTTTTTTTTTTTAAACTTGGTGTCAAATTGTGTCATATTCCAATTTTTTTAATTAAATTTCTTACGTGGATTCCACTTTCAACGTGTAGAAATTCATAAATTGAGCTCAAAAACATATTTTATAATTTATTTTAAATTTTAATCGGAATATAGATCAGCTTAACATGTTACATTAGTTCCATCTAATATTTTATCATGATTAGAGATAAGGGATTCTATATGATTGCTAATTCATTGTTATGCTTTTACAACGTGCGACCGGGTATTTGCAAATTAAATGAATTTGGATTAATTCAATTTTAAATTAATTAGTCCATTAAAAAATAAAACCGTCATAATTACAAGTTTTTCTATATATAAAATTCGAACAAAGATTTATAATATCATCTCAATCCCTCCTTTATCCATTGGGAGCTCGAGGTGACCTAACCAAGTGAGATTAAATGGATTGGTTGAATCTTAAAAATATATATATTTTCAATTTCTTTTGCTATTCTTTTTTTTTTTTTAAGTATATCGTCCACTATCCCCTTCCAATTGTAGGCTGTATATTAAAGCACCTATGTCTATATATATATATATGTATGTATATGTATATACATGAACCTAAAGTGGTTAAGATAGATAAGGAAATAAAAGAATATAAGGTGTAATCAATCAGGACTGAGACCGAATTAAGAGTTTCTTTTGTGGGGACGGTGTTACTGCCCTGGACTATCAACAGATCTAGAAAATTTATTTACCAGAGGGAAATTTGAAGAAAACTAAGAGAAGGGTAAAAGGACATAGTCAAAATTGACAGGAAACGAGATGACCGAGCAAAGAACAGATACTCGATATAATTTATGTAGTATTTCATGAATTTTTTCAAACATCTCTTTAAATGAGCATCAAAGGGATCATCTCAATATTTTTAGAAGGAATTCCTAAGTGATCCTAAAGGAAAAAAAATATTTACAAGATTTGCCCGAGTTCAGGAATTCCTTTAAAGATTTGTGTAAATTTTAATAATTGTTATCTGTATTTTGATTTCATTATATTACTTTATCACCTTAAAATTCATCATTTTATTGTTCATTAAGTTACGCCATTTGTACTGATTTTCTGGATTCATTCCCCTGACCTAACTCCCATTTCGATTCCTCATTTCTTCGGCGTACTAAGCTCGATTGAACGATCGTGAACTTTGATATGCCTCGTACGTTGGCTTTTGTTACTACCGATGTTTCCATGAATCGCAAGGTAATTCATTTTTCTCACCACATGACTATTTTAAGGAATGATCGTTTCAGATTTTCTTGAGATTTGCACATACTTATTAATAATTATTTTTTATCTTTAAAGAGATAATTATAAAATAATTTGAATAAATATTTTTTTTCCTTGCAATTAGTGAAGAGGCTGAGTATGCTCAATTATTAAGCTGGGCACCCATCAATTTAATAAAATGGTGCTTATTATGTATAGCTTGTCCAATAGGACACAAAGCAAGTTGACCAGGGCAGGAGGAGGAGAAAAAGCAATTTGACCCAGGCACCATCGAATTTTCTCCAATTATAAAATTTATATAAAATAAATTTTAAGAGATAATACCAACTCCCGAAATTATTTTATCATCTTCTTGTTTCCTTTTTTGTCTGCCTACATATGTACTATTTTTTGATGTACTTGGCAGAGTTCAAAAGGGAAAGGACAAAAAAATTAGGATATACAGAAACGGTGTGTGAATGTCCCACAGGTGTCACAAAAGAGAAACGGACCTAATCCGGTTGGTGGATGATGATGACAGGTCTGTGCCATCCAGCGGTAAGGAAACCACACTTCTGACTGGCCAATCAGCACAAGTGTTCTCTTCTCGGTAGATATGGATGACTTTCACAGCCCACTCTTTAGTTCGAAGATGACGAATCAGGTTGACTAGGGCGGTAATACGAGGAGCACTACTATCTCGAGACCCGTAGAAACCCCAACCCCCCCCCCCCCCTCGCTATCTCTATGCCAATAATGCTGGCAAATCCTATTAGCCATTGACCGTCTTCATTTCTAAGCAAGCAGCCTGCACCGGCTAAGCTTGGATTGCCTCGTGAAGCGCCATGACTATTCACCTTAACCTGATTGGGTAGGGTTTATGCCAATATATCCATTTCCATGTTTTATCAGATTTGCCCATTTCTATATACCATTTTTATGTAGACATATGATATCCGTAAATTAAACGCGTCAATATTAATTTGGATGTAATTCAACGGCGACATTCTAAATTTACGGTGTGCGAATTTGATATCTTATTTAAAGGAAAAAAAATCTTATTATTTCAATCAATTCATATTAGCCGTATGATAATATGAATAAGTATGATAACGATTTATAAAAAAGAAATATTAAGCAAGTGGTCGATTTTTTTTTGTAAAATTTTAATTTATTTGGCAGATTCGAGCATCACGTACTTACCAATTCTAAGAATCGAACCTATGACTTAATTTCGATCCTCGCAAGCTTCCGTTGTATAGGCAGAATATTCTTGTGGTGGCAAATCA
Source organism: Lagerstroemia speciosa (assembly GCA_037672795.1). NCBI lineage: Eukaryota > Viridiplantae > Streptophyta > Magnoliopsida > Myrtales > Lythraceae > Lagerstroemia > Lagerstroemia speciosa. The sequence goes on along the minus strand of CM075288.1, from coordinate 13,629,246 downwards.
AGCCTAATAAGTGACTGAAAACGACACCGTATTGGCAAAAGGGGATGCCGAGGAAGCTCCACCAGGTGAAGGCTTTTCAAGTTGACTTGACAATGAATGAACCCTTCCCCGGCAGATGCTCCACCGGTTCATTAAAGGACCAGTCCCGACTTCCGTGACCGTCACGTCCGGTGCAAGGAGAAAAAAAATTCGTGTGTATATCTATGAAAGGTCCAATTATTAGTTAAAAGAGTATCGAAACTAACATTTTTTAGTATTTCATGTGGTGTCAGGGCCAATTCCGACCATGACCGGCACATTGTTTACGTTTGGAAGCAGACTTCGAACTAGAATCGAGGGTGAATTATTCGGTCCCTGCCGCCCTGGGAAGTTTGCCATGCTCCATGATCCCGTATCGATTGTTTAAGGAGGATATCTTATTTATAGACATGAGGACTGGTGATTTCAAAGCGCCTTCGAATGATGGACTTGTGATCTTGCAACTACCGATGGACTCGACTTTGGGATAGGAACTATCTTCAATCGTGGCGAGAAAACTCGTTATCTCGCTGAAAAATAAGGACCGTACACGTTCTTTTAAGAGATGGATAAAATTTTCACTTGTAGGCATATATTTATTTTGTCTTTTTTTCTTTTAAATTATACTTTAGTTCCACATTTTGTGCTGACACTTGATGTAACCTTCACCATGCATGCACTTCTGAGGAAACATCAGATGAAGCTAAACGATTTGGTATGGTTTATATGATTTGATGATTTTTTTATTTTGAAAAGTGAAATCCCGAATTTGAATGCGTTGAATGAAAAAAATTCATATGAGAAAGGGGATTTAATGCAATTGATACCATTCTCTAGCTGGAACCGAGATGTCCTGAGTTCAATTCTCGCCGTTGCAACGCGCTCTTAGTTTTATTGACTTTGCAAAACTTATTGTCAAATTTTGTTAGTGGGGATTATAAGCAATTCGAGCACGTGTTGATCTCAAAAACCTAAACATCACGGATGGTTATATCGATTCTTTTAGATTCCAAAAAACTTTTCACTATCTTTTCGACGTGGAAATTATTTCTCCATGCCTTCACGTGCCTCGAATACATGCCTCAGCAACTGATTTCGAATCGGACTTTTTTTTTCTTCCCATAAAGGAACTAATTCGTCATGAGGGGACTTTTTTCTATTCTAGCACTTGAAACTTATACAAGTCAGACTTTTTTCTTTTTATACTAGATTTACTGATCCAGAGTCAGATATTTTCTTCTGTATTTGGATTTTATTAACCGTGAACTCTGCACTTGAATTTGATGCGGCGGGGGGCTCGGCCTAAAAACCAAGCCAAGCCAAGCCCACTCGTATGGGATTTAATCATGTTGTTTGACAATTATAGGAGACATTGAGTTGGACCTCGCAGATGTCATAATGCTAAGTTAGAATATTATTACTTTTTACCAGTTGGGTCACAGCTAAGGTTGGCAAGGGAGGTGGTAAGACTTCTATTACATATCAAAATTTCAAATTTAATCACAACGTTCAAAACAGTTTTAATCGGTAAACTGACAAGTTTCGATTACCTGATTCAGCTAATTCTTCCTCATCAAATTATTCAACCGACATCAGAGGTACATCAACCCTAAAGAATAGTGTAAAGGAAATAACCGGACGTGACATGCTTCACTGATAATTGAATTTGGAGCCTCTTTTTGGATGAAAAAAGTCTTCTGTATAACGTATATAGCGGACGACATGTATCGCAAATCAATGTGTGCTTAACGCATTAGTAAAAGCACGTATAAATATATGATAGATTACAAGTACCACACATGTACGTTAAACATATATTAGTTTGTGATATATATGACGTGAGAACTGGGAACACTCTCTCACTTCACGGGTGAAGGCATGTATCACTGCAGTGCGACTCCTTTTGAGTTCAATTCGCTGCATCATTTATTAATTCAACCAATGAACGTTTAATACTTCGTCATAAAAGCATTACGTTAACTTTTTCTATCAATTAATAATATTATATACAAACCCGTGCTACGCACGGAAAGAAAATAAAACAATAAATATGAAATACTTGAATGAATTCATATAATTATATTGTGTAATTATAACTTCTTACAATTCAATTAATTTAAAATTTGTTAATTTGCAGTAATCAATATAGTATTTTCAATTTTCATCAATAATACTATGTCAATTTTATTTTTTATTTTTACAATTTCAAATTATTTGTTCAAAAAATATGGTAAATTTTTGCTGCTAAAGTTGTAGATATTAAGTGAGATACGGAAATCTGACCCGCTAACAAAAGGATTTTATTGTTAAAATTGTGGACATGAAGTGAGAGAAAAATGAATGAAATTATTATTGTCATTAATCTAAAAATCAGACGCATGTAATAAATTTTAATATATAAATTAGATTGATGGCGAATATGGAAAACGAAAAAAAAGTCAAACCTCCTATAGGTTTGCATATAATACTATAGATTCACTTTTTAAACATGGTTTGAAATATTCGCTGGCGTGTCAGACATTTATCGACTAAGTTTATCACGTCATTCCATGAGATCGGTCGCCTAAGAATTTCTCCCCTTCCACCATGCATGATAATCAAATCTTGACTAGCCCTCAAGAAAGAAATCTACCACCTTGACCTTATTAGTTGGTAGCGTTAGTAGAATCAAAGAGCCTTGGACGATTCAAATGTTTTTTTTTTAAAAGAAAATCGTTTAATAATACGAGACTGAAAGATTTTGTACTGAGTTCTCGTCGATAGAACTTTCTGTATATGTTATATTTCTTTCCGGACTCATAAATCTCTCATATAAGTAAGTGGTGTACATTTGAGAATAAGAATATTTGCCATATTGTTTTTGGTAAATATTTCTTGAAATTGTTTTCCTCTGATTTTCCATGCGTTTGATTAGTAGTATATGAAGACGTAGGCAATGCGAAGGACTTGGAACGGCTTTGGAAGAAACCGAGAAGAAAACGGATTCCATCGTTTTCCGTTTCTCCATTCACTTTGATTTCCGGGAGAATCTCTTCTGGAAGATCCCCCGTAGCAGCAAATCTTTCACCTACGTCGTTTAGTTCGTGTGGGATTACATCCAAATGAATGGCTCTAGAGACATGGTTTCATCATCTTGGTTCTAGAAACATCTTATCGCCCGATTAACGTCCGAGAAAACAATCCGAATTACTGCCACCGTAGAATTCTCACTGGGATACGATGATGTTGTCATGAACCTTAAAAGGGGACCCACAGTACAAAAAGTTTTGATAAGCACAAACGTCGGTGAACTTGGATTTCGGAATTTGTCAGCGGAGCCTTTTCCTATTCTTCCATTCCATGCCTGACCAATTTCCCCTCCATTTTTTTTAATGTTGTAGACGCGGTACACGAGCCTAGAACGAGTAAAAAAATATAGCGAATTAAAAAGATACATAGATTTTTATTAAATTTTTACTGGATCGGCCATAAGAAATTAGGTTTATATTCATATAAAACTTTAAATTGTTAGGAGGAGGTGCGACATCATGTTATTTACTATGTTATAATTTCTTAATTCTTCGATATCGGATTTATTACTCGACAATTTTCACTAATGAGAACGGAATCGGGATATCTCGATTATAGTTCAAGAGCGATACCACTGTACTAAATCGCTCCCCGATTCTCTTGATTTTGACTAACAAATCTTTTTTTTTCCCTTATAAGAAAATGGTTTTTGATTACAACTCAACGAAGACCGCGTCAGGTCGTCCACTTGGCGAATCTTAAGCTTTAAGGTGCCCTCTGATTCACTCGCTTAATTAATTCAGTTGAGGAGGAGCAGCCCCCGATCGTTCTTATCCGCACTTTCACGATCGCCATCCACATCTCATTCATTTTCTTCTTCCCTACTTAATTAATAGGCACCGATATTTTCGGATGGCCCGATCTCGAATCTGGCGAACTCGAGATCGAACACGTCCCGAGTAAGCCCGGTTCCTGGCTACCGACACTTACCACCACCGAGTGCGGCGATCATGCTCTGCCCTCGAGGTTTATAAGATGTTGAGCTCGCTCGATCTGATCAATCCAGAAGCTTAAGGTCATGGCCGGTCTATAATCCAATTGCATGCCTTTTAACACCGGTTCTCAATAACTGATCACACAGTTAAACATTTTTATTCCATCTCTGCACTCGATTTTAATGATTATGAGCTTCAAATCGGAGTCATTGATGCTACTGAAAAATTTCCGGCAGATTGATTGTACCCATTTATAATCCAAAAACTTGAGCTGATATGCGATAAAAATCTAATTTTAGGATCTTTTATTTTTCCAAAAAAAAAGTCTGAACATATCTGCTGACGCAATAAATAAAATCTCCTCTTTGAATCTGATTTGAATAATTCTCTTCTTTTCCTTCTTTTTTTTTTTAATAAATAGATTATTCTCATCTTGGATCTAAATCTGTCGCATGGCGAGGTATGGCCGACCGCGATGGGCCTCGGCTCGCTTGGATGACATGCCAAATTGCTTTAATCGAATGCCTAAATTAACCGAAAAATCTCAAATCTATACTTATACTATTATATACAAACTTTTACAAAATTTTGTATTTTTTTATTTTCAAATTTACACTCAATCTAATTCGCATATTAAAATTTATAGCATGTATTTGATTTTTAGATTAAGGATAAAATAACAATTCCAGTCATTTTCCTCTCACTCCATATCTATAATTTTTACAGTAAAAATCTTTTAGTAACTGTTCGAATTTTGCCATTTCACTCCATAACTACAATTTTATCAATAAAAATCTATCATGTTTTTTGAATGAATAATTTGAAATTTTGTAAAATTGAAAAGATAAAATTGACATAGTATAATAATGATAATGACAATTGAGAATGTCATATTTACTACTGTAAGTTAACGGGCTTCAAATAAATTAAATTACAATATGTTATAAATAAATGATCTATTTATATAAATTTATCTTAGTATTTCACATTTATTTACTTTTTCTTTCTTTCCGTACATGGCAAGGGTCCGTGTCTAGTTCTCAAAAAAGTGATTAGGATCTTTACCGTTATTATCGTCCTTTGTATCTACATACTTTTTCGGTGGTACCGTTTAATTGACGATTCAATTAAACTGAAAATTCGTCATGAGTTGTTAAGAAAATTCTACTTTTTTCTTCATTGAATAAGATTTAGGATTCGAATTTTAACGAATTGAAAAATTTTACGATGGGAAAATAATGATCAATTTGATTTGAATATAAATTAATAAATTATTTTATTGAATTTTTAAATATTAAATGGTGTAAATAAAACAAATCCTTGGTAACAGAAAATTTCCCCTTGAAACTGTTCGATTAGAATCCATGTCGCGGAATCACAGATGTCTTGCATGCATTTCAGCCCGGATTCTGACCTTCCAGAGGCCCAGGGATAACAAATCAGACTCCAGCCCAAGGACCCGGTTCATTCTGTCCCAGAAAATCTCAGCCGTTGATAGCTGCCGTTGCTTCTTCAACGGCGGAGATCAGCGCACCTGAAGACCCGAAGCTCGTGGCGTCCCTGTAAGGTTCGAAATTTAAAAACCAACGGCTAAAAAGGTAACGTTCGAATTCCACGTAGCGCTCTTGTATATAATCTCTCCCATTCCTGTCCGTTTCGAGTGTCGACACGGTGGGAGAGAATTCCAGCGGACACAACGGGGAAAGGTTCAATCTTTCACGGCTTGCTTTCTCTATCTCGGTCAGTCTCCCTCTCTCTCGACTCCTGGGCTCTCACTTGATTTCATTCCTTCGTGAATAAAAAACGAATTTTTTTATGTACAATCGATTGCTGTAAACCCTGGTTGAATCCAAAAGAAGATGAATTCGACTTAGATTAACTGACCGGATTCTCTGAATTAGGATGATGCTTCTTATTAGGCATGATTTTCTTCATCCAGATTTGAACCAGTAAGAAAAGCCTCAGCATTGGTAATTATATTTCTTCATGAAGTCTGTTTGAAATTCCTTTTATATATGTGCTTGAAATTTATTTGATTCGGAATTAAAGTTTCGTTTCTTTTTTATGAGATAACTTATGATTAAATCGTACATATGAAATTGACTCAATTTAGTCCACGGATCGAATTTGCCGATGGAATCGAGTTGAACTCTTACTGAAAATGGTTGACAACAGAAAGCTCATTAATTTGTGGGTCGCCATGATCTTGGGTTCTTGATCGTTCTCCAAAAGTACAGGATTTTCAGTTTGCGGTTTCTGTTTTTCTTTTAAATTAACTTGCAATCTTGTCCTAATGGAGGATTCTGCTAAGAGTGGATTTTATCATACTTATCTGTCTTCAAGAAATCTAAATTTTTGTTCTGTTTCTCTCAAATCTGAGTAGATCCCTTTTCTTGGCCCTCCTCGAATTACGAAATCTCCCAATATGAAGGATATGTAGTTCACATCGACGCTGGCTAAATTCTTGTTTTAAAGTGAATGGTTTCAATATTCTTCAAATTGTGGATTGAAGGATGGTACCGGGCAGTGGGTTGGCTTGATGGCTTAGACATCCCTCTGGGGTTATCATCACAGATATTATAGACAGAGAGAGATCATTCCTGCTCGACAAATTGTCTAGTTCTGTCACTGGCTATGTTCGATGTAGTTATCTGATAACTAAGCAGTTGCCGTGAATATAGACAAGGGTCCTGTATGAGTATCTGGATTTTTATCTTCTTTCTCTAAAAAATTGTTTCGAGTTCCGTATTTGCTGAAGCTCCATTAAAGCGAAAAGCAAGATTTTCCATTTTTTACTATTCTTTTTTGGGATCAAAATTTCATCTCGAAGGCTTCAGGTTGTGATTGCTGCAGGGCTGTTACAGTACTGATAGGTCCTTCGGGTGATCCGAATGGCCTATCGGGGTGGACTTCTGGTTATTGGTGACGGGTCGCTCCGACGAAGGCTCCTGGGGACCTGCACAAAGCCGAGCCCGAGGTGGTTCCCCGAAACGGCCCTTCGATGCCTAAGTTAGAGAGAGGATATGGGAATATGAAAGGGAAGAGTATGTGGTGGAATGGAATGTTCATCCCCCTACCTGGTCCCATAAGGACTTATTTATAAAACCGTTCGTATGGGCGAATGACGTCATTGTGTCCTCACGTATCCGACACGTGAGGGATAGCACTCTTGACGTGTTTTGATGACAGACTCCATGGCAAGTCGGGTGGTGGCATGTCATGGCGAGTCAAGTGGTGGTGTGGCATGGCGAGTTGGGTGGTCATGGATTAGGTGTGTGTGTGTGTTGGTCCATATCATTTGTCCCCCACTTCTCGGTGTTGAAAGTACCGGGAAGTATACCTTTAGGGGTTGGTTCATGTCCCCCACTCCTAAATTTTGGTGGAGCCCGGATGTCGGGTGGGGTATGGTGTCAGGTGCAGCCTAACAAGTCAGGTAGAGAAGGAGGTGCAACCCGAACGGAAGAGATTGCTAGTCTGGTGGAGAGAGACCGTTTTGAGGCCTGTGGTTCGCGGGTGTGTTGAGCATACCTTGCTGAGTAGGATGGACACGAGAGCATCCGGTGTTGAGGGTCGGGCAATGGCGTGGAGTGCCGACTTGCGATGGGAGTATCATGCATCACCGGTTGTGAGTGTCGGGTGTTGCGGGGATGGTACAGAGGATTTTGAATTTGTTCGGTGAGTGGGAAAATTTCGATGCTTCGTTTTCCGAGCGTCTTGCCCGGGACATGTGGCAAGGTACTATCAATTGCTTGTGACTGAGGGGATCAGAAAATTAATGAAGAGAGGACATCTATATTTATTGCTTTGTCCTTATATGATTTATTTTTCCTTCCTTCTTTCTTGGCTTTGACTCTGACAATCTATGTACATACATATATATATATGTATATATATGCTACTTCCTTTTTTGTCCTTTTCCAAGTCATCTTCTTCCTTTTCCCATTCTTCGGGTATGTAGCAAGCTAACTTGCTGTTTGTGGCCTCTCCTTCCCGCTCTTTCACACGAATTTTCTCCTCTTTGCTGCCGCTCCGAAGCTGCTGCCGTCTCGAGGAAGTTTCTGGTCACCGTTCAAGTGTAGCAAGCTGACTGCTCCTACTAACCGGGTATGTTGTTATTCTCTCTTAATTGATCATTTCGATCCGTTCTTCATGCATTGAGTGTGTTCCGGGTTTGTGTTGCGTTGTTCGGGATGGGGTTATGTGATTTAGGTTGTCTCGATTAGCCCTTGGCCTAGGAATTTCGGGAGTATTGGGGTTTCCTTAGTGGCTGTTTTCGGTGTTCTGGCCGAGCAATGAAGGGTCGGGTGGGGGGAGGTCGGGCTTGGGAGCGTTGTCCATGGCCAAGAAGTCGGGCCATGGAGAGTCGGGTGGGAGGGAGTCGGGCATTGAGGGGAGTCGGGCATTGGAGGGAGTCGGCTGTGGAGGGAAGTCGGCCATGGAGGGAGTCGGGCATTGGAGGGAAGTCAGCCATAGAGGGGAGTCGGCGATGGAGGGAGTCGGGCATTCGAGGGAGTCGGCCATGGAGGGAAGTCGGCCGTAGAGGGGAGTCGGGCATTGGAGGGAGTTGGCCGTGGAGGGAAGTCGGGCATTGGAGGGAGTTGGCCGTGGGAGAGTCGGCCTTGGGGGAGTTGGAGAGAGTCGGCCATGGGAGGGTCGGCCTTGGGGGAGTTGGAGAGAGTCGGCCATGGGGGAGTCGGCCTTGGGGGGAGTCGACTGTGGGGGAGTCGGCCTTGGGGGAGTTGGAGAGAGTCGGCCATGGAGAGGGTCGGTCGCGGAGGGACTTTGGGCTCAAGGAGCTGTTTGACTGAACTGGTTTGATCAGACCAGTTTGACTGAACCAGTGTCGGTGTCTGTTGTCTGTTATGAGAGAGAGAGGCCAACGGGAAGAATGGGAAAAGGAAGAAGATGACTTGGAAAAAGATAAAAAAGGAAGTAGCATACATATATATATGTACATAGACTGTCAGAGTCAAAGACAAGAGAGAAGAAAGGAAAAATAAATCATATAAGGACAAAGCAATAAATATAGATGTCCTCTCTTCATTAATTTTTTGATCCCCTCAGTCATTGTCCTCGAAAATCAGGCTGATTTTGTGGGCTCCCTGCTGGTGTATCAGCCTCGATTCTCGGGTTCGGATTTTCAAGTGCCTCAGACGGGGTGGACTTCGTCGACTCCGAGTTGTCTGGCACCTCCGCCACAGAGGGGCGGCTGGCACTAGTGTGGGCTGAGGGGCGTCGTGCCGCTCCGGTTCCGGAAGGGGGATGTTGGGCCAGCGTTGCCAGCACTTCCTCCCGAACTTGTTCACGGACAACATTTTTAACGGTTTCAGCCATTGTGGACATCGTCTCCCGTACCTGTACTAACCACTCTGGAGGTGGTGCCTGGGAAGAGGTGCTGGGGAGGGCTGGTACCGGATCTTGAGATGTCAGGGGAGGGGCTCCTCCTTCACCGGCAGAAGGGAAGACGGCCTTCGAGCTCTCACGTCGGGGTGGCATGGCGGTGTGGGCATGCGGCGGCAGTCTAGAAGGTGGTTCGTAGGTCAGCGGATTCAGGCTCTCAACGAGAGCACCAAATGATAGGTCCTTCGGGTGATCCAGATGGCCTATCGGGGTGGACTTCTAGTTATTGGTGACGGGTCGCTCCGACGAAGGCTCCTGGGGACTTGCATAAAGCCGAGCCCGGGGGTGGTTTCCCGGAACGACCCTCCGATGCCTAAGTTAGAGAGAGGATATGGGAATATGAAAGGGAAGAGTATGTGGTGGAATGGAATGTTCGTCCCATAAGGACTTATTTATAAAACCGTTCATACGGGCGGATGACGTCATTATGTCCTCACGTATCCGGCATGTGAGGGATAGCACTCTTGACGTGCTTTGATGACAGACTCCATGGCGAGTCGGATGGTGGCATGGCATGGCAAGTCGGGTGGTCATGGATCAGGTGTGTGTGTTGGTCCATATCAAGTACTATAATGAAGTTCTTCACTGCAACAACATACGTTGAGATTGATGTCATGGCTACCGTCATACCTTTACCGTGGTTTTGATCAGATTAACTTGTAATCCTTGCTGGACAGTTATCATAATTCATGGAGAGCCTCCAGTGCAAGAAATTCATCCTGATACATGGAGTGGGATTCAGATCTTGTTGTTGGTATAAAACTATTGCTCTTCTGGAAAGCTGGCTTTTGTTTGACTACCATTGATCTCAAGCGATCTGATATCGATATCACAAACACGAACCACGTCACTACACTAGCATAGTACTTAAAGCCACTGATAGACTTTCTTCAGAACCTTCCTCAGGATGAAAAGGTTCCATGTTTCATTTCATTTGGCTCTGTTTCCTTCATCTGTTGTCAAAACACAAGGCTAATGCGGTTACTTTTGGGGTACAGATTATGTTGGTTGGTCATGGTGTTGGGGGAGCATCTATTTCTCACGTTATGGAGCAGTATCCTAAAAAAATGGGGAAGACAATTTTCCTCTGTGCAACAATGGTCTCTAATGGCCAAAGGCCTTTTGATTCTGCTGGAGTTTCCATCTATTTTTGTCCCTTATCTTTTGCGGATTCGAAGGTAATGGCTAATTTATTGTTTATATAACCAGTTGACTTTACACATGTCAAAGCATTGTTTGAAATTCATGTTCTTCTAATAGATTACATGATGTCTTCAGTAGCATTCTTTTGGTAAAATGTTTTGTGCTTTTCTTGCTAAGATGCAGTCTAAGGACGACATAGATGATGAGCATGTACATGCAACAAAAAAGGATCCAAATAGACATCTAGGTTTCTTAGAGCTGCCATTGTAGTTTGTAAAGTGTGCAATGTAGTTGAGACTAATAGTCAATTCACAGGATTAGTATAATTTGCTTGACATTCCTGGTGGCAATGAGCGTTTGAGTTTCTTATTTCTATGTCATTTTTACTTTTCATTGCAGGAGTTAAAATTTACCTTCCTCAACATGTGATGTTGTAGTAGCCCTCTGAATTTTGTAGTCACATTGTTTTGCTCTTTTCTTTTTTGTTTCTCTTCTGGCAAGAACTACTCCATTTGTTGCCTTTGGGTCTTTAAGCCTTTCTCTAACAAATTAATGTTAACTTTGCAGAGAAAATTTTCACTTTGCTTAAATTAGTAAAATATTAACTTAACCAACCATCGTTAAGTTGTAGTTTTTCACATCAACGTGAAAGCAATATCATAGTTAATAGAGTTGGGATACTGAATTTTGATGGGACAGAAGGATCAGTCTTGAGCAGTGCTAATACTGCAAGTTGGAATACTGTCAAATATGGTCTTTAGTAGAGAGGCTTCATTCAGTTTAATTGATTCTTATAATTCAGCAAGTCCTCTAAGTCGAAGCGATGCTTTTTCGTTCCTGAACTTCATCAATAAATGTAGAAACATATCTTTTCAAATTTTTGCTAAGTAACATGTTATAGACATAAGAAGAAATGTTTTATGCTTAAACCAAAGTTGTTTTGTTCTCCTTTTTTTTTTGCAGCCTTTAAATCTCTGTCATTCACGCGGAAAGGACGTTAAACCTCACAATAATAGGTCATGTTCCAGCTTTCATAGTTCTTTGCTCTATAAATTTTTTGTTGATTCACGTAGAAATTCTGCATTTGATAGATTACATCTTGTTTTTGATTAATAGGTGCAAATCGATACTTGATGATCTCCTCCCAAGTGAGGAAACTCAAGCATTCACTTGGTATATTATGACAGTAAGATGATATCAGCTAAACACATAAAACATTGTGAGAATATGGTAGTATTGATAAAGTTGAATTATTCAAGTACCATGAATAGTTTTGCATCCTACTTTATTTTATTGAACAAAGGTGGTGTGTATTACCTATTCTGTTATTCAATAATTCACTTGATTGTTTTTTGATGAGTAATGCATTTTGTATTTATACAAACACTTGATTGCTTTCTCATATTTGCAAATGTAATCGTGTTATACACATATCATTGTAGCAAATCACAATGCAAGAGGCCCATTAGTGGTCTCACCTTTTGCTTTCTCATATTTGCAAAATAGGATCAAGACACCTACCACAGTATATATAGTTTCTATTTTCTAATGAGTCTCTAATATCTCTCTCACTTGATTATTTTCTCATATTTGTAAAGGGGATGAAGGTCCACTCATATTTGCAGATGAGTAGTGCACAGCCTTTCCATGTTCGTCATACATTGTATGACAGAGAATTATAACTAAGCTAGTTCATCATACTTTATGTATGACAACATTAAATAACCAAAGAGGACTTTTGAGAACCAATAATATTGATGTGTAAGAGAATCATGCAACTTGAACTGCAAATTCATCCCAACTCGAAGAATTCAGTGCATCCTCTGACATCAGTCGAGGAGTTTATCCTTGATACAGAATTCGATCGAGGTCTATTATACAAAAGAAAATCTTCTATCTTACACTTGCACAAGTTTCACGGGGCTTATGCAAATGAGAGGGTCTTGAATGGATTCATTTGTAAATAGCTAATACGGAGGCTATTAGTCGATTAATGTCGTTGCATGGTCACATCATCAGTAGTTAGACCTTGCAACTAAGTATAAATGAGGAGATGTCATTGCAAAGATCATTGATGAATAGAAATGGAATTTCCCTCTTTCTCTGATTTCTCTATGGATCTTCTTCCTCGATCCTCCATTCTTATTCTTTGATTGGATCGCATCACTGACCTTGAAATAGAAACTGCAAATTGAAAATTCCCCATCCGAAGAACGATCATGAATCCATGATCACCAATCCTTTTTTTTGTAGGCAAGTGATGCATTCAACATGATTCCCATTAGATTGGATCTTCTCTTCTCGAGGAGGAAATCAAAGCGAAACCCGAACATAAGAGCAAGAAACTGACTTGAGACAAGATGTTCATGGTGAAAGATTGGATTTTCTGGTTGTCTCCCTTGATTTTCTTTTCTTTCACTGTGCAAGCACTCATTATGATAAATAAAAATGGAGAGGAGTAGGAGAGAATAAGAGTTCAAGATGATCAATGTTATGGTATTTTTAGTTGTAGGGGTCAATCTGACGGAAAAAATCTTATATGATTCTACATCTCAATAAAGTGACGAGAAAAAATCAATTAAAATTTTATATGATTCTACATCTCAATGAAGTGATGAGAAAAAATCAATTCAATTGTTCATATTAGAAATAATTAATGCAACTATTTCGATAATTAATATTAATTTACTTATTTTTATAATCTAATTGATATTTTCTCATGGCAGCCGATAAGATAGGATTATTTAAGAATTTTTTCATGTTGACTTTTTCTAAATGGTCTTTTTTCTTGTTAATATGGACTATAAGATGACTATAAGAAGGGAAAAACATATCTTATATAAATTATAAAATTTGACTTTTGGGAATTCCAATTAAATATATATATATGTGTGTGTGTAAAATCTAATGGACGATTAAAAAATCTTATCCAAAAAAATTTAATAAAAAATCTTTATTTTATAAAATTGAAGAAAATACTCTCTCATACTACTTGACTTGATATAGCAGAGTGTTTCTATCCAAACAATTAATTATAATACGTGCATTTTGTAGTTGTAATTCTTTTCTTTTAGTAATTCAAGTATATGAATGTCAGGCTACATTGTTACTCAATCAACTCATGTTGACAGTCCAACTTCATCAACTGGGCCAATAGACACACTTCCAAATTTATCGCCTCAGAATCTCTCTTATTCAGTAATGAACATCAATTGTGTTCTAGGTTTTGGAGGTTAACAAAGATGGCCAGATTAATCATCGGACCTAGAGGCACTAGGCAGCATCATCTCTACCCATTGTCATAGTTGAGGTTTCCAATCTAGTAGAGGTTGTCTCTGGTTTCTCATATCAGGCTCGTGCATGCCTGGAACAATGTCCGGGCCTGGACTTGATCCATGTTCGCCGATCTAAATGAACATCTATGCCCGAGTCAGTCCAACTACTTTACTTATTACCATCATTCAGAGAAAAATCACTAGAAATTAGAAAAACTACTGATACTATCAAACCAAAACCCCTACAAGAGGCAACTTATATGTGGTTCGATTGACTTGGAGCATTTATCTATTGGATTTTTAATTTGACTAATACGATCCAACAATGTATCTTTAACTGGGTATCTATGTTATTCTAATAGTTGGCCTACTTAAGTGATCTAATTATGTTTAGCAATGGGTCTTAATGATATCTTGTAAAAGTATGGACGGAATTATAAATTAATAAAGTGGTTTTTGGGTAGCACTATATAAATCTGACTCTTTCGATATCGCATTGGTTAGTCGAGTTAGAGAGAAACCCATAATCTGTCAGGGGCTGGTTTTGACTTAAAAGGTCAAATCTAAATCACGATCACACAATAGCTGCTATGGATTCAGGTACGATTCAACTATGCTTCTATGTTACGTTTATGTACAATCTCTGAATGATCTCACACGTATGATCTTGAGATTTAATTCAGTTTCTGAATCCTTCATTATCAACTTAGAAAATTCATGAAAGAAAAAAAATTTCTCTTAATGTAACGATCCAACTCAAATACCGACTGTTCAAGGATTGTACAGTTTGTGAACGCGAAGACAGAAAAGTCCCATAAGAGGCAAATCCTAAATTGTCTAATTTGCCTCCATTGCTTTAGTTCTATAGAGGCAAATTAACAAAAATCTACCATAAACTCTGATGAAACTTTGCCATGTTTTCCTTTTTTCAATCATAATTTTCTATTAGCTCTCTGTACTCTCTAGTTTGTAACCATTCTTGGGTACTCACTTTTTTTTTCCCTGTGGACTCACTTATCTGATTACGAGATATACTCAACCTATTACCCGAAATAAATCATCGTTTGATTGTTGATTTTGTGATGCTTATAGCAAGTCTCAATGTCTCATACTCTTACACTAAAAGTAAATTCTTTTCATTAAAAGTACAGTTTACCACCGAGGAAAAAGGCCTTCTTTTTTTTTTTCAAAAAGTACAAAATCTGGTTGGGAAAATCCTTAATTCCATCGAGATGCTTAAAGCGCATATAAACAAGAAAATGAGAAAACTTCGCGATGAAGTCATTGCTGTATTTGAGGCTGTAGCTCTCAAAAAAAAATTAAAAATTAAAAATCGAACGGTCGATGGTTGGTTTATCTTCACTTCACTTCACATGGTTCTTAGAAGATTCCTGGGGCCCGAAGACCCAGGACGAATAAAGTCAAAGACCCGAAAATATGTTCCAAGGCTCGACCATACATTACCGCTTTCAATGGAAAGCTTGATGTTACTCTTGGACCATTTACATTAAGCTAGCTCGGAACCCACTGGGAAAGCCATGCAATTTTTTTGTAGTGCAAGTCGGCACAAGTAAACCGAACCATCACCCCGTATAGTTCAAGGTTCGAGCAAATGGTGCACTTGATTCGGGCTCAAGCTTGTTTATGAGTACGTGACAAGTGCAGGTCACGTTATCACGTGAGAGCTAGTGTTAGATATAAATTTCACATCGGAAATTTAATAAATTGAAATCTGATTTATAAGAAAGTGGACACTGCCAACATGTTAGATTAAACTTTTGGATTGGATATGTGTCAAACCTTTACAAGGTACTAGAGTTGAACTTGTATCAGTTGTTAATCTAAGGACGGAAAAGAGAAATTCCATCGCTTGAGTACCGAGTACCAAGAAAAAATGTCCAGGACAGAAAAGAGAAAGCTCGCCTCATGTTCACGTGTCCATATCGCCTAGGTACCGAGTACCGAGGAAAAAATATCTAGTTCAAGATCAGTTAATGAGAGTGAGTGTTTTAGGACACGTGATAACTATAAGTCATGTTGTCATGTCACAGCACGGGCGCAACTTATCAGTTTAAACTCTTGAATTGGACATGATTGTTACTTTTTATCGGTTTGGTTGACCTTTTACGGAGCTTTATGGATGATGATGATAAAAAAATAAAAGTGCAGTTGTTATCAAAAGTTTGGATTCCACATGTGAGTCCACCAATGTGGGCCTCCTTTCCTTTGGCGTTTGGCTCATGGACGGTTTTGTGACGTGTGTTTTCTTCTTCTTCTTCTTCTTCTCCTTTTTTAACCGAGATATCCGGACGCTTTTTGGACTCGACTAGTGGGGGTTGCAATATCAAGCGAACGTTTTCCGGACTCGACTAGTAGGGGTTGCGACATCAGACGAACCTGATGGACTCGAGAGTTATAAGGCCCCTCACCCACGAATAAATGCACCCGTGGGGATTAGAACTCGGGAGGTCTTGGAGGACCTCTCAGAGTCTTACCTCCCCGGCTGCCCCATGTGGGGCGATGTGTGTTTTCTATTAAATCTAAATTTACGTCCTTGTAGAAGATATTCTTATTTATTATTGTTATTGCGGTGGAAAGCGATAACATTGCATATCGTAACTCTGTGGATACGGTGAAACTAACAAATAGAAATAAATTATTGATGGAATTATTTTTCAATTTTTAGATTTTATTAAAAAAATCATGAAATAATCAAATCTCATTGGTTGGTGTCACGACTTCAGCACTGACATATGGTGACACTGTGAGACAAGATTCCTTCTCTTCGGATCTGCATGTGCCATTTGTCATCATTCCATTTTGAAAGTTTATTTGTGTCGCTGATTTGTCAAGTGATCTGTTAACTCGAATTTTAATTTACGGAGTTCGACTTGTAGTTGTCATTTCTCTTATCTTTCTCTATTGTCCTGATTTATGGTAGGCCGACGGTGTGGTATCTACTCTTATCAGTTTAACGTCTTTCTGTTATGTTTCAGTTATGTGAAATCTTGTCATAGGTTGTCTCTTTTGGCTGCTACTACATATATACATATACATTTTTATGCGTCACTTATCAAACACCTAACTCTTCATTAAGTGGTGGTATGATTGTCATTTAATAATGCAACGGCTACTCAATTCAATGACAAATTTTATAGGTGGATAGGGATGATACGGTAAACTCGATTAATGTTTACTTGACGGTTAAGAAAAAAATACATCACCTTTAAAAAGATAAATATTATTTTTTTGATAATAAAAAATCTATTCACTCTTAACTCGTGAACACCTCACAAGTCCATGAATTCAGGCAAGTCCGTGTGCAAAGCGCATGTCTAAGTAGTCCCACCAAGGACTATGCGTTTAAGGACGAATAAAGATTATCAAAAAGAAAAATAAATAATATTAAAGTGATAGAAGGATAATATAATACTTTTTAAACAATCATTGATCAAGTTGATCCACTACTATAACTTGGGTAATAGTTTCCTCAATTCTTTTTTTGGTTGCCCATCCGATGTCTAATACCCGAAAACTAGCCAACTAATTCGGATTCGGGGTACTGTCAGGCGGTTTCCCAGGGAACATTCCAAGGAGGTCTGCTGCGTTCACAAGGGTTCGAACCCGGCACCTTTACTTAAGCGACACAAGTAATTTTCACTTGCGCCAACCTAGTATAGTTTTCTCAATTAATAGACCTGCACAATTCTCCTATCACGTCCAATTAAAACTGGACACGTGGGAGAGACAGCTGGTTGTAACTGTCTGCCCTGCCTCTCGCCTTATCCGACAGAGCAAAAACGCCAGGTTGTTTCGGGGAGTTCCAAAAGCTTCCTTTCCTTCCAAGCACCCCAGTGAACAATTGGAAGACTGAAATTATTTTTTAAAATTAATTTAAATTGTAGGAGGATCCATTTATTGAATATTTAGTCCTTTTCAGTTTCTTAATTATAAACTTCTTGGTTCAGAAAGAGGCGTTGCATTAATTACCGAAAAAAAGAGGCGTTGCATTAATGATCGAAAGTTTTGTGATTAATGAATATACGATGTAATAGTATTTATGTGAAATTTATTTATTTTTAGAATTTTATAAAAAACATTAAAATAGTAAAATTTTATTAATTCGTGATACTACGTACGCACTGTATAAAAAACCAGCAGTCCTTTTCGTTTAGTTGCCTGTTATCCAAGGAAGCCCTCCAAATTTTTCGGTGGACACTTTATATTTAAAATAGTAAATAACACTTTTAGTTCTCAATTTTTAAAATTTAATTATTTTCGTCTTAAACTTTTATTTTTTATCATTTATATCCTCAATCTTTTGATTTAGTTATTTTTTATCAAAAAATATATTCCATAAAAAAGAATATTTCATCCAAGAAATATTTTTTCAACAAAAAATATTTCTCAAAAAATAAAGAAAAAGGAAAAAACAAATGAAAATGAAAAAAAATATCAGTAGAGTTTTACTGGTAGACACATCCTCTGTAAAATCGAAACACATTCCCAGTTGAAAATTGATGATTGATTATTAACATTATAAAATAATGACTTATTCTGAGAAAAATGAATCCTAATTTTAGAAGAGACACCACCGATATTTTCTTAATCAGAAAGAAATATGCTTTTTTTGAAAAATAATTTTTGGATGAAATATTGTGGATAGAATATGCTTTTTTGGACAGAGAAAGTAACAAAAGGACTAAAGTGACAAAAACTCAAAATGTTAATGACGTGAATGATAAAAAAAATTAAGGTTTAGGATGAAAATGGTAAAAGTGCGAAGAGTCAAGGGCCAAAAGTGTCTTTTTCCTTATTTAAAAGTCTGTTAAATTTAAATTAACCTATATTTGGACTGAGTAAGTCATAATCGGTACAGTTCTCTCAATTGTAAATTTTACGATTCACAAATCTCTATTTCAAAATCATACTTCAAAAAAGATATACTAAGTCACATTTACTTATTTTATACCATTTTTAATCAATAAAAAATTTATAATATTTTATTGTACAAAGTTTCCTCGGAGTCATTCCGCGGCTCAAACCTTTCATACATTTCTCAACTAACCCTCATTCTAACGGAGTTGTTTACATTTGCCCCCCGTCTATATAATAAGTGTAGTTGCTGACCTGCTCTGTGCTGGATTGGTTTTCCTTTCCATTCTTCTTCTTTTTTAATTTTTAACTTTTGATCCAGTCTCAACAAAAAAAATCTACTGATAAGAAAAAAGTAAAGAAAGAGACGTATTGAAAGACTAATAGAGATGTTTGCTTCGATCCGATTTATATTTTTACTGTAAAAAGAAACTTCATTTTCATTCAGAGAAGACTAAGTAAATGTTGAAACATTCTGCTTTCAAACAGATCTTGAATCGAGCTAAAATCTATACAACGTAAATGAGAGATTTCAAAATATGACGATGCTCTTGAGGCCGGGATCTTAAAAATAAAAAAAAAATTAATCTATTGGGTAATGGAATTAGGACCTGTTTTCATCGATCATGTTCTACAAGGGCCTAAATGCACTTGCAAATGGGGAAAATAAGATCGGGTGCAGAACAACCAAGGTCACGAGCTCGAATCATTAATATAAGTTGAAGTGCTTGCTATAGTAGAATATGATTCGTAATTGTAACAACGGAGGCAAGGACTTCTAGTGCTCTGGTCACGCTAAATTGGCAAGATCATCACCATTTGTAGATGTAAGCATGATATAAAAGATAAAAGTTAATAATAATCTATCGAGTAATGGAATTTGGACTTGTTTTCATCGATAACAGCTAAATGCACTTGCAAATGGGAAAATCAAGACTAGGGTGTAGAACAACCTAGGTCACGAGCTGGAGTCACAAACAAAAGTTGACATGCATACTAGAGTAGAACTCAATCCGTAACTGTAAGAGGAGAGGCAAGGACTTCCTGTGCTCTTGTTGTGTTACATTGGTAAGTTTATTACTATCTGCTGATGTAATAATTATAGCTTATATTTGGAAATTGTGCGTTGGGAAACGCTCTTATCACATTGAACTTGAGTTAACTACATTGTCGGGTTCCTTATTTTCTCTGGACCAATTCTAAGAAAAAGGAAGAAGAAGAAATATATGTGGCAGAAATAGTGCTAAGAAGATAATGGGATCGGAATTACAAACATTGAAAAATTTGAGGGTTAGAAGTGCAAAATAAAATTGAACCAATCCAGTGAGGAGAAACATATTTGGCAAACAATGTAACAGCTAAACCAGCGGTCTCTCTCTCCCCCCCTCTCATTTCTTCTTCTTCTTCTTCTTCTTCTTCTTCTTCGTCTTCGTCTTCAGTCTCTTCTGATTCTCTCTCTCTCTCTAAATCTCTCTGTCTTCGTGAGAGTCTGCATTTGGGGTGACAGCGAAGAAGAGCGGCCGAGAAGAAGCTCCCGTGAAATTGGCAGGGAAGGCACTTGAAGATGTTCAGACTGCACAAGCAGAAGTCGGACAAATTGGGGGAGCGATTCGATTTCAAGCTCTCCAACCTTCAGGCCAATCAGGTCTATCCTCTCTTTCTATATGTATATATGTATGTATGATCCTCTTCAGCTGTTCACGTCCGTATGTGTTCCCTTGAATCTGCTGCTGTTCCATTGACGGCGATTGACTTCATCTGCTCCTGACATTGACCGGTTGAATGTAGTCAGCTTATGCTAGGAGTTTCAGGGACATAGTTAAATTATGTGGTGGATTTGATGGCTCATTAATCTGTAGCCTATTTATTAATTACTTGGTGCTGAAGACAGAATCTTTCTATTCTTTCACCTTGGATATGAATGTTCCCTCTTGAACCTTTACAGACTGATCAATTGAACAGAATTTACGTGAGACCCCGATTTTAGCTGTAGTTATTTTAAGATTAAAGGGTGATTTTGACTTTGCAAACAGCTTTACTCGTCAGTGTTGCTTCTGAGATGCGCCAATCTCGTGATCTTCAGCATTTCTCCTGATCACATTTCGGGATGTGTTCTCTCCATCCACCTCCATAAATATTGGCTTTTGAGGTTCTTCTTGATGTTGCTCTATTTAATAATTTTTGGCATTAAAAAATTCAGGTTCCAAAAGGATGGGACAACCTTTCCATATCGATTGTCTCTGCAGAAACGGGGAAAGCTGTTGCTAAATCGGCAAAGGCACCTGTATGGAATGGAAGCTGTCAGTGGGTGGAGAGCTTCACAGAGTCGTTTGGTTGCCGACCTATGATGCTTCGAAGGACATTGAAGGGTGTCTCTTTAAGTTTGTTGTCTTCATGGTATGTCACTTGTCTCTTTATTGGAACTTGATTTTAGTAAGGGCATATCTGTACTGTTGCTCAACTGATGGTTTAATCTTCGGTTTTTGAAGGGTTCCTCTAGATCTGGTATGCTCGGAGAGGCAACCATTAATTTGGTGACTTTCATGAGCTCAAAAGCTTCGTTTCCTCTTTCCTTGCCACTGAAGAAATGCAGCCATGGGACAATTTTACAGGTCAGTGTTTTATAATATGTTCTTCCTGTTTTGTACTGCAATTGTTGAATAACCCAACTGATAATAGGACATGCTCTTCTTTATAAACAGATAAAAGTTCAGTGCCTAAATCCAAGGATGAAAATCAGGTAGATTCCTTGTTTCCATGCGTTTAGTAATATTGCTGTTTGCTTTCAGAGGATGATTAAGTTTTTTATTTTTCTTGCATGAAAAATGCATCTATCTGCCTTTTGCTTCAGTGTTCAAAAACAAGTTGTACATTCTCATGCTTTTATTAGAAGGCACACTTTCTCGAAACCAAACTTATCACCTTGCTTCTGGTATTTCCAAGAAACTGAAACAGAAAACAAGACAACTTTCCACAGACGAATGTGCTGCCACTTCTCCTTTTGGATTTTAAAATTTCAATGTATTTTCATACAGTGACAGCCCAGCAAGGGACATGATCTCATCAGTAGAGGAGGCAAATATTGACTTTGATGACATTGAGAACAAATCTGATGTGTCTGATAATTTGTCCCGCTTGAGTTCAGGATCTGCGTCGAGCAATCATATGGATGCCCAATTTCATCCTGTAGAAAGTGTTAGTCGGGTATGTATTGACATCGAAACTGATGTATTGTCCTTCAATAAGATTTTAAGCTCAGTTTAGTTGTGGAAACTTGTGGGGGAAAATTTGTAGCTTTTCCAGCTTTCTTTTCTCAAAAATGACGTGAAAAGAAGGCAAAGGGCATCCAATCACAATTTATGCTTCAGGACTAATTTGCAGCCTTCTAAGTGGAAATGTAAAGACATAGACTTTAATGACGTTCACACCTGTCTTGCCACAGGAGACAAGCTTTTCAGCATCAGGTTCACATTACAGCTTCGACTCAGGGGAAGGCTCCTTCGGGAGAGGAACTTTTTCCCCTCAGAGAAATCTAAATGGTGCCACTACCAGCCATATTGCAAGGCAAGATTCGGCTTCATCCAACACTAGTTTCGGGTATGACTCTCCTGCAAGATCAAACAAACCACTGAGTTCAAAAACCTTGCGATCTAGGAACTCTTTCCAGAGCGAAGACTCGCACCGAGCTTCAAGGACCTTCATGGGATCACCTCTTCGCAGTTTGGGTACCTCTAAGGAGCTCATTGAAGCCGTGGAAGTCACAGTGGAGGAGGTAAGAGCAGACGCTCGAATGTGGGAAAAGAATGCGAAGAAGGCTATGGTGGACCTTGAAAATTTGCAAAAGAAGTTCTCAGATGAGTTGGAACAAAAGAAGGCTCTCGAGTTGGAGCTCTCTGCATCGAATATGGAATGTGATCGGCTAAGATGGGAAATTAGAGAACTGAAAGTTTCTTTGGAGGAAATGAATTCGAAGCAAAACACCAAGAATGATATTGGTGATCTTCAAAAACAGTTGGAAGGAGAAATAAAGTTTCTGAATGAGTCGAACACCAATTTGTCAATACAGCTGCAGAAGACTCAAGAATCTAACATTGAGCTCGTTTCTGTTCTTCAGGAGATGGAAGAGACCATAGAGAAGCAGAGAAAGGAGATAGCTGATATCTTAGTGGTGAAATCAAAAGACAAGAAGGGACATGAAGAGAGTCATGATTGGGAGATGAAACTGCACGAACCTTCAAATGGTATAGCGAAGAATATTGATGAAGAAAGTATCAGTGAGATAAATCTCGTGCTAGAAGTTGAGTCCCTTAAACTGAAGCTGCAGGAGCTCGAGAGAGACTGCCATGAGTTGACTGATGAGAACCTTCGGCTGTTATTCAAGCTCAAAGATTTGCAAAATAATCAAGTATGGGATGCATGCTCTAGTGCCTCAGTGAAGGAGATCCTAGAAGCTGAGGTATCAGGGCCTCAGAAAACAGAACTAGAGTCGAGAGTTTGTGATCTCGAAAAGGAACTCTCCACAAAAAATGCAGAATGTTTGAGTCTCAGTGAGAAGTGCACTGAATTGGAGGTTCAGCTGCAGGCTTACAGAGACGAGGTTTCTCAGCTTGATGCTGAAGTTCGTAAATCTCGTGTGGAGACAGATGACTGGGAAAATCACTTTGCTGAACTGGAACAGCAATTGGAAAATTACAAAACTCGGAGGGAAATTCAGGAGATGGAAGAGACCATAGAGAAGCAGAGAAAGGAGACAGCGAATCACTTAGCAGTGAAATCAGAAGACAAGCAGGAACATGAAGAGAGTTGTGGTCGGGAAAGGAAACTGTGTGAGCCTTTGAATAGTATGGCAAAGAACAGTGATGAAGAAAGTGTCGGTGAAAGAAATCTTGTACTAGAAATTAAGTCTCTTAAACTGAAGGTGCAGGAGCTCGAGAGCGACTGCAACGAGCTGACAGATGAGAATCTTCAGCTGTTATTCAAGCTCAAAGAATCACAAAATCTTCGAGTATGGGACGCATGTTCCAATGCCTCGGTGAAGGAGAGCTTAGAAGATGAGGTATTGGAGCATCGGAAAACAGAACTAGAGTTGAGAATTTGTGATCTCGAAAATGAACTTTCCATGAAAAATGGAGAATGTTCGAGTCTCAAAGAGAAGTGCACTGGATTGGAGGTTCAGCTGCTGACTTTCAAAGACAAGGTTTCTCAGCTTGATGCTGAAGTTAGTAAATCTCATGCTGAGACCGATGAATGGGAAATTCGCTTTGCTGAACTGAAACAACAATTGGAAGATTACAAGACTCGGAGGGAACTTCCAGTAGTTGATGATGCCAAGTTTAACTCCAGTTCAGAGGATTTAGAGATGATGAAAAGGACATATTTTGTCACTCAGAATGACCCACATGAGGCAATATTGAACAAGCTCATCGATATTAGAAGGCTGGTTGATAGAGAAGATTGCAGTAAAGAAACCATGGTACGAGCACTGGAGGAGAACACAATTTTGACTCTTGACGAGCAAGTCAGGATTCTGCACTCGACTTTGGAATCTAAACTGGGAGACCTCAGCAGAAAATTGCTTGATAAAGCTTCAGAGATAGACAAAATTAAGGCTGAAAATGCATTGAACCAAGAAGAGGTCCAGATCCTGAGAGATCGGGAAAAAGAGTTGGATATAATGGTTTCTAAAATTGAGGAGGAGAAATCCCAGTTGGTTTTAACCAACAAGGACATCAAAAGAAAGTCATCAGAGCTAGAACTTGACCAGAGCACCCTCGAAGACCATTTGTCTGAACTAGAAAAGGAAAATGTGAGCCTCTCTGAACGGATTTGTGGGCTGGAAGCTCAACTAAGGTACCTGACTGATGAAAAGGAAACGAGCCGATTAGCATTGCAGAGCTCAGAATCTCATTGCTTGAAGCTTCAGGAAGATGTTCGGGAACTGGAATCAGGATTGGAGTCTCAGAAGGTTGACCTGAGAGGAAAGCTGAGTGAAATGCAGAAGCAGTTGTTGGACATTAAGGAAGAGTGTGGCTGTCTGAGAATCACAAACCAGAAACTAGAAGCTACCGCTGAAAGTGTTATCGAGGAATGCAGCTTGCTTCAGAAATCGAATGCAAGGTTGAAGGCAGAAAATATGGAGCTACACAGGAATTTGACAGTCCTGCAAGCTGAACTTAATGAGGAGAAAGGCGCTTTTGATCAGCTATGTACAGAGATCGAGCTTTTGCGGGAGAAATATGACTCAGTGCTTGAAGAAACTGCCCTTAAAGAGAGAGCAATCAATGCAGAATTAGACGCACTTCTCCTTGAGAACAAAAGAATCAATCCAAGTCAGAGAGAAATTTCCTTTTCAATATCGGGAGACAATTTTGAAAACAAACTCTACATAGAATCTGATGCAAAAGTTCTTGAGCTTATGGACGAGCTTTCGGTATTCAAACAAAACCAAGGTATTCTGAACGCTGACCGAGAAAAGCTGCTGCGACAGCTTGAAAATTTCAAGTCGAATGAGGCCAAAATGAAGAATTATGTTCGGAGACTTGAGCTGAAGCTCAAAGGGGTTGAATGTGAGAGGACACACCTTGTCGAAGATTTATCGACCCTTAGAGATCAGTTGCAGAAAATTGAACTCCTTCAGATTGAAGTGTTGAATCTTAGGAGAGCTCTTGAAGATGCCAAGTTTGAGAACGAGCGTCTCGAAGCTTCATTCCAGGTGCTACTAGGAGATTATGAGGAAACAAAGTCTGAGAGGGACTTGTTCGCTGAGAAGATATCTAGAATGGAGAGTACTCTCAGAGAATTAGAAGTTTTCAGAGATAGAAAAATCGCATTGGAAGAGAGGGTTTTAAGACTAGAGGGTGATTTAACTGCTCGAGAAGCAATATATGCTGAAGACGCTGAGCTAAAAAATGAGCTTGCTCGTGTTAGGAGAGCAAATAGTCAATTGCAGAGGAGAGCTGAAGAACAGCACAGAAGGGCTCAAGCTCTCGAGGAGGAGCTGAAGCAAGCTAATGGAACCACATGTTCTGTTCCTGAAGAACCAGAGCTTGCGACGGTCCGTACAATGCCCTTCATATTCTTTGAATTACTTATTTTTCACGTTTTAAAAATCAACTGGCTTGAAAATTTTGGCTCATGTTGATAAGCTTTTGTTCCTCGATTTATTATCTAGAGTGCTGATGGAGTGGAAGAAAATCCTTTGCTGAAGATTCAGTTACTTGAAAACCAGTTAGCGGAGGCTCTGGAATCAAACAGCATGTACAAAGAGCAGCTTAAGAGGTGTGTAAAAAATTTTTCTCTGATAAATATTTGAATTGTCACATTCTTATAGTTTTCCTGGTTTTAAAAGAAACCTAAATAGTTTGGCTATTGTTCAGTGGTCAAGGCAAAAAACCAGAATCGAACCAGAAAGCCAAACAGGATCAAACTAGCCTTGTAAGGTTCGGTTTTGATAGTGGCATATATCCGGCCCCTATTCGGACTTGACACTGAAATGAACTGAATTGGACTTGCTGTGTAGTACAGTTTTTACAGAAAACTGAATTTAACAGATGCTTTTCCATTCCTAAGTGGTTGAAAAATGAGCCATTCAAGAAGACGACCAACCTCAAGAAAACCGATTCTTCAGCATTTGGCTTTTAGAGATTGCAGAGTCAAACTGGAGATCTGGTTTGGGTCAGTTTTGACCAAAGAGCCAAACCGAACACGCCCTCTGCTTTTCTGCACAATAACCATCTGCATACACTAAAATACCGTTTCTGTTCAGCTTGCTGTCCAATGGAGCAGCTAACCGGCCGGGCTCTTGCGACAGACCGGTGGATGAAGAAATCAGAGCTCGAGAGTCAGTTTCCTCAGAGAAGATGTCGAGTCTGGAGAATGAGCTGAGAGAATTACAGGAGAGCTACCTCCACATGAGTCTCAAGTACGCCCAGGGGGAAGCTGAGAGGGAGGAGATGGCGATGAGGCTCAAGACAAGATAGAAAAGAACTAATAACCTCTACAAGTAAGTAAACTGTAATCACTGCAACAGTGTAATTCTTTGCTTGAGATAATCCAAATTCAATTCCAATTCCCATTTTATACACCAATTTTAGGAAGTGAGGCATGTTCTAATTCTAGTTAAAGAACTCCAATATTATCAACCGGAACTCGAAGCTATTCAAGAAAAAGACTATGAAGGACAGAACCACCTAGGAAAGAAGTGGATTCCAAGTATTGTTCACCAGCATGTGTCCTCTCTTTGACTGAATTCTAAGTATTACTCAGAGGGGCAAAAAAAACAGGGACAGAACCACCTATTGCAACAATTGGATGGATCAATGGAAACTCATTGGAAGTAAAGAACAGAAGATTCAAAACAAGGACAGAAGTCATTATTGTTTCTCGACATCTGAAGTGAAAATATTCAGGTCGGTTAATTCTACCGTCGTTGGGCCAAAAAGCCATGTCATGGTCATCAAAATCGATTACGTACAAGATAAGCATCCTGCAACACCAACATGCTCATATTGAAGGAGAGTGTTCGAGATATTATTCTCATCATTTTTGATATAAAAATATTTGAAATAAGATCGTATCGTTTTTTATTTAATTTTTTGAATTTATAAATAGGTTGTTCATTCTTTTTTTTTTTTTGGTCGCCAGCCACGGTATCCAAGCAGGCCCCACCAGCAGTGAGATGGCATTTTTCAGCCAACCATACTTGACTAATCCGTTGGTCGCCCCGGGTCGCACGCCTGGCAATGGCGAGTGAGGCTCCCAAGAGGGGTGTCTGCGTACGTGAGGTCTCGAACCCGAGACCTCCTTAAGCGGCACCGAGCTGCTTACCACTCGGCCCAACCCCTCTTGGTAATAGGTTGTTCATTCTGTATCATTATGGAGTAGCGATTGAAAAATGTTTCATTCTCATGATTTGACATATATCTACTTTTCTACTCTTCTTATATTACTTTAATTTTCTGCATGCCAGAAATTAATAAGGTGAGAACTGACCTGAAACATAAACACTTCTAGGAATAGACCTTTCACGGCACATGGAGGGGTAGGAAATCGACGGTGAGACTTGGAGTGGTTCCTCTTTTTTTATTTTTATTTTTAATTTTTTTTCCTTCTTCTGTTAATAATACCTAGACCTGTATAAAATTAGTTCTTAAATCAAGAAATTAAAATTACTTAAAACCTGTAAGATATATGTTCTAGATGTCCTGTTGGAATTCACTTATTTTTTTTCTTTTATTTCTGTAAAACATATTATTTTTGAAAATTTTCATATGTTTAATATTCATATAGTAATCGCATTCGAATAATTTTCATGATTATTACTATTTTATATAATTTTTTGGTCATAATCAAATGTAGTATAATTTGAAGTGTATTTGCAGTATATGTTACAATGATATTTTCGACACGATGAACTCATCTAATATGCATAATTATCATATTACGAATACAACAGTTTAAACATCTTCGGAATCGGAGTTCAAATAAGGAAGTTATGAATAATTAAGGTTAATTATGCAAATAAGTTTTATGAACAAGTTCTAGTTCCACGTACCTTGTATACTAGAATCGTCGACCCTGTACGCCGGAATTGACATGTTCCTTATTTTATTATATGGAACCTATTCAAATTTTATTGAGATATATCAATAATTTAGTTGGTTCTTGACGGTTTTTGGTACACTTCCAGTAGACTCCTCATCAGAAAGATCGGTTGGAAGTTCTGCTGAGAATTAGAGAGAATATTTAGTATGTAATATATAATAATTTTATTATATGAATCTTTCGGATCTTAATCATTATAAAGTTTTTGCAATTTTCATGGTCTCACCCGCATTTCGGATCTTAATCATTATAAAGTTTTTGCAATTTTCATGGTCTCACCCGCATTGAATTTAACCAGATTTTTTTGGTTGCCTACTCGGTATTCGGTACTCGAAGGCTAGCCGACTAATCCGGATTCGGGATATTGTCAGGCGGTTTCCCCGGAAACCCTCCCAAGAAGGTCTGCTGCGTTCACTGGAACTCGAACCCGATACCTTTACTTAAAGGATACAAATCCTTTCCACTTGCACTAACCTTCATTGATCTTTCTTGGTTATATATATATATATATATATATATATTTAAGTCCTCTCCTTTTCCGCTCTATCTCGAAAGCCCCAAATCCAATTCCGTGCCTCTCTCTCTAGACCGACGCCATTGCCATTTCTCCATCCTCCGCCTTCTCCTCCGTCTCCTCTCAGCTCCCTCCCGCTTTCCCCTTCTCTGTTATTCCTGCTCTCTAACTCCACTCCCTTCTCTCCCTCCGTGTGCGTCTCACGGTGCGTGGAATTGAGAGAGGAATGGAGTCCAACGAGTCCTCCTACGTGTCCTCGCCGGAGCTCCAGCCGAAGCGTTCCTCGCCGCAGCCCAAATCTCCCACCTCGGGTTGGTCCTGTCCTGGCTCTCTCCCTTTGACCGGATCTGCTCTCTATCCGAGACGACGTTTTCTGTTTCAGCTCGGATGCGTATTTCTCTTGCCTGTTTTCTGCTTGTTGTTAGTGAATCGCTGGCAATGCAACATTCCTGTGCTCACCGAGTTCGAATTTCTACTTCGATTAACTGACAATTACTATTTCTGTTGCGGTCTTCGTTGAGACGCTTCTTTCCAATGCTAGGTTTCTTCCAGCGCATCCAAACAATCAGTAGTGCGGTATTTCTGAAGTAACTGCTCCTTGAATTTCTTCTTTGCTTGTAGTGGTAGTCTCTGCTCGTTCATTCCTGTGCAATTCTTTTGAGGATTCAATCTGTTTGAGTCATGTGCTTCAGCCGAGGTGCTCATTTCTCCATTTTTTTCAGTCACCAATTAGGGTTGTAACATCTGAGTGCTAGTTCTTGCTTTAATTAGGCGATGGTCATGGTTTACTCGTTCGTGTATGATACATTATCTGTTTTAGTTGAGGTGCTTATTTCTTATGTTATGTTTCTTTGATGTCGATGAAGTTCCAGTTTTCCTTGAGATGCTCCTTTCTTATGCTTCTATCGATGTAAGTGAATATTTAGCGACGCAGTAGTGGCTTTGGGTTCATCATCTTTGAATTTTACTCTGACTTGTGATAGTCTACATTTTCATGTCGATTAGCTGTTTTAGTAAGTTGGTTATTTGTTTGGCAAGGTTTCTATCTGTTGTGGTGAATAATTGGTAACGTAACGTAATAACTCTAAGCTAAGTATGTTTAGCTCCAAGATTGGAGTTGGCTAGAGGATTGTTCCATATATGGCAAACTCGAACATCCGCTTGTTGTTTGCTATAATGTTTATCAAGTTCTCATTCTCATGTTATCTTTTGCCAGATTCTTTGGAGAAGTCCACGTATATTAGGTTCCTTGTTTCGAATGCTGCAGCGGGATCAGTAATTGGAAAGGGTGGTTCAACCATCACTGACTTTCAGTCACAGTCTGGGGCACGTATTCAGCTCTCACGCAATCACGAATTTTTCCCCGGGACATCTGACAGAATTATCATGATATCTGGTTCTATTGATGACATCCTCAAGGCAGTGGAACTGGTGCTTTCTAAATTGATGAGTGAGGTAATATATTAGGAAGTTTGTTGCCATGCCTATGCATCACGGAATGTAATTAAAGAACTCTTTATTGTAGATACCTGTTGAAAATGGCAATGAGGTTGACCCAAGATCAAAAGTGAGGCTAATAGTTCCAAATAGCTTCTGTGGTGGCATAATTGGCAAAGGAGGAGCTACCATAAAGTATGAACGCTGCCTCCTTTATTTTTTTCATGATAGACTTTTGAAATTTTCTGCTTTCTGTCTAGTAAAGTTTCAATATGAAACCTGTCCTTTACTTGTTTTTCTTGGAGATGGCTATCTGGTTTTCTTTTGTTTGATTTGTCATTGGTCTGCTCAGCTCTTTTTGTTTAGTTTTGTCTGTTCTAGTAACAAATCATTGTCAGTTATATGTTAGATATCTTTTACCTACTTCATTATTACTCACTTTCCCAAGGTAAGCAATTAATATTGTGCTAATGTACAAGTAGAAAATGGCAGGTGTTGAAGATGAAACTATCTTGTGTTTCACCTGAATTTGAAGGCATTTTGAATTTATTATTTTAAATGTCGACAACTAAGTTTATAGCAAACCAAAAAATCACATTTGAGAATGTTACCCATTGAATAGAGAATTCTTTTTAGTTTCGCTGAAAGCTCAGAGTCTCAGACATTCAAGAGAACTGCAAGGGGCAACATTATCCTTTGCAAGGGGAGAAAAATAACATATGCAAAGAGAAGAAAACTGAGAGAGTAAATCAAAAACGCTTTCTCAGCCTCAACTTGAAATACAATCCAATCAGCATCCTCTAATGCTTCTGCTTAATTTGACTGAGATATCTCAATGTGTCTGCAGAGCATTTATTTAAATCTAGTTCAGATGAAGCTGGCCGACTGTAGGATCTTTGATGGTTTTCTGTTAAGTTTTTTTCTGCCGTTGTCTAAAGTGGTTGAATGGCAACTAATTTGCAGAGCAGATACTTTCCTAATTTGTCGATTTGGTTTCCTAGTTCATTCATAAGGATCTAGGTACTTATACCAGAGTGATTGATAGCTTCGGCAACTGGACTCACCCATTTGAAAAGAAAACAACGAAAGAGGATAAAGAAACTCACTAATTCCACTTGATTTGAACCAGCGTAGACATATTGCCAACGAATTTACAGTCCGTCCCCATTAACCGCTCGGGCATCGACCCAGGAAGAATCAATTCTAGGCTTATTGATAATCCACGAGGTTCTATCAGGGTTCTATCATTTTCAAAGTCCTTTTTGAGCTGCGATAGTTACGACTCTTCAACTTATGTACACTTTATCTTCCTTGCCAAAGGCTATGTTATGAGAAAGAAAAAATTATGGTTACATTTGCTTTTGATCAGGTCATTCATTGAAGAATCCCATGCTGGCATCAAAATATCTTCTCAGGATAATAATTATTACGGGTTGAATGATAGGCTAGTGACAGTGATTGGCGCATTAGATGAGCAGATGCGGGCAACTGACCTGATTCTCTCAAAGTTGTCAGAAGATCCGCACTACCCTCAGTCTGCAAACACGCCATTTTCATATTCAGGTATCATTCAAATCAATGTGTATAAATGCTTGATTGTTTCTTGTCTTTCTCAATGGACTGGGCATGAGTTGTCTTTCTGGAAAATCTGAATGTTCGGTCATGGTTATTATGTGCTGGTGAGGCCTCTGTTGGAATATGTGTATTATGCAAGTGCTGAGATACACAAAAGAATAAAAATTTTACCCTGATTAATATGTTTTTCTGCAAAAGCATTTGTTTATGCTGCAAGATGATAGGACTTAAATTTGTGCTATTGACCATATTGGAAAAGGTGCGAGTACATGTTGTGCCTGTCCTACATGCCAACATAATGTCTTTGCTGCAAATCACTTGTCATTGGTGGCTAGTTGATAGTAATGCTAGATATTCCTTCAGTCCAACATCCTAATATGCTTGTTTAGTACATAAGATGGAAATGTGATACATTTTGCTGCTTTATAAGTAATATTATTACATTTAGTCAATTCTATTCCATTCTCCTAAACATATCATAAGGAATCCAGATCATCTAGTTGCTGATGGATGTAGTTTGTTAAGCCAGTTTGTCCTTTTTGAAGTCTCATGTATGATACGTCTGCGACTTTCTATTTGATGATTGCAGTTATGTGTATTATGGATAAAAGGTACCGTATATCGTACTGGGAGCATAATTGAAGATCTATATTGAATATTATTTAGACAGTGAATTAGTTCAATCTGAACTTGCTGAGGTGGCATGGAAAGTTGTTCATTTGCAAGAGTGATGGCTTGACTGTGTTCCTATATTTGTTTTTCCTTCCGCCCTCTTGGAGATGAGGTCTGTCATTCTCACTTTCACTATTCACAGAAAGTGGGAAGTAGTCTTTTGGTGCATTAGGTTGCACATTCTAATTGTTAGCGAAATAACTTTTGGTGCATCAGCGAAATAACTGTTCTCCATAAAAATTCATGCAATCAAAAAGTAGCAAATGTTAACCCAGAAATCATATCACTTGTAAGTGGCAGTGATATGCAGAGCAGGATTCTGGGAATGGTCTTTTGTTTCTGCACTTGTCCTCTGGAGTTTGTTTAGCTTTAATTTGGTCCTTGGGGCTGTTCTTGGTGTTATATGGGATGTCTCCTTAAACCGTTTGATGTTGGTCTTTGGTTTTTTGTTGTTTGCCCTTTGTACAGCTTCAAGCTTTTGGTTATTAATCAAGTCATCATTTAACCAACAAAAACAAATGTGCAGAATAATATTCCTTGAATCTACTAGTGAATTTTGGGTCGATGTCACAAAGAGAGCTAACTCATCCTGGAAAAATTTATAGTGTACTTTTATCAAATGAGCTGTATTTAGCTTTATGTGGATTTGTAAATCCTAGTACAAACTGCACCCATTAATCTATCATGGGTCCTCTGAAATTTGTTGGTTAGTCAGTTGTGCAGTGTTCATGTCATATTACTTTTAATTTATGCTGCTGTTATGCTGAGAAATGATTCCTAGTAAGTTCTCTTAATTTGAATTTATAGGTGTTTACCTCTCCGGTTTTCACGGTATTCCATATACCTATGTCCTTCCTTCTGTTGCAACAGCCACATATAATACAATGAACTATGGGCCAACTGGAGGCGCAGCAAAGTATCCGAATGTCAAGGTTAATCCTATTGCCTTTATGACTATTTTCATGTCTAAAGCCTTGTCTGTTTGCAGACTTAAGTAATAGGGAATAAGCAAAATCACAAAATGACTACATAATGTTCTACAGGAAGATCGAAGCAACTCGATGACTATTGGCATTGCGGACGATCATATTGGTCTAGTTGTTGGCCGAGGTGGACGGAACATCATGGAGATCAGTCAGGTTATTTGGAGATCATAACTTTCATTTTTTCCCCTCTCTAACATGATCCTGTGTGATATATACTGCTTTCATCTACAGGCTAGCGGGGCCAGGATAAAGATATCAGACCGAGGTGATTTCATGTCTGGCACGACTGATAGGTACCGCATGAACTTTCAATATATGATCGTACCCTGCTCGGCGTACATCTCCCCCTTCTGGCAAGTGTGTCTGATCCGTCCCCTCCCTTTGCTTTGCAGGAAAGTCACCATCACGGGTTCGCAGAGAGCAATCCGAGCAGCCGAGTCCATGATAAGGCAGAAGGTAGCGTATGCTTTAGAGAATTAGAGCATGTTTAACTATCGAGGTCAGTTTTGCTGGTCTTTATGTATGTCCTGTGGATCTTCCTGCAATGTGCTGCAAATTCTTTGTTTATTTCTTCCGTGCTGCTGCCTTTCACATCTCGATAATACATCCCTTTACGCTCGCTGGGAATTCGGGTTTTTTCTGTTTTGAAGTTTTTCTGGGAGGGTCGGTTTATATGATGGGATTTAGTTTTCATTTAGGATTATTAGTATGGACTGTATCTGTTGAGAGAGAGCTACAGGTTGATTATCTGACAACAATTCATCACTCTGGGGGAATGGCTTATTTATTTATTTCTTTCTTTCGGAGCATCTGTTTCTCTGCTGTGATTTTGGTGGTTCAATCCGAACTGAGCCACCCAAACCTGGTGACTCAAATGTTTGTCATCTGTTGCAGCCACCCATCGAACCGTTTTGTTCGGATTGAAGCATGCCTTTTTTTCTTTTTTTGTGTATACAATTTGATACGTTGAACCCTAATAAATTCTGACTGATTTTAGTTTGGGTCGAGCTAATCTATTGGAGACACAGCTCTCTCAACATGAAATTTTTTTTCCTGTCTGTCAGCTCTTCTTTTAAATTTCCTTTTAACTCTCATTCCTTTCGGCTTTCGGATAGATTTTAAGTATGCAAAAGATATTAGAAGACCTAATCAAACAACAAGAGGCAATGAACCAAATTAGCACGTGCCTTATAGCAGCAATAATCAATAACGTGATTGGCACACAGGGTACGAATGCCTAATAAGACACGTGTGATGACCATATTGCAAACGTGTCCGATGTCTTTCACTTGCTTTATTCGCTTAGAATTCGTGTTATTTTATGCACGTGTTCTTCAAGGCCATTCACCATATCCTCCCCCGCCGTATCCTTCTCCGTACCCCGATCCACTGCCGTATCCCGACCCGCCGCTGCCACCTCCTCCCCCACCACCCCCGCCTCCCCCTCCCCCTCCCCCTCCCCCTCCCCCTCTGCCTCCGCCTCCACCTCCACTGCTTCCATAACCACTGCCACTTCCATAACCGGACCCGTAGCCTGAACCGCTTCCCATTAGAGAGCCACCACCTCCTCCTCCTCCGCTGCCACCACCTCCACCACTGCCTCCGGTCCCACTGCCAGAGCCATATTCCTGGTTGCTTCCAGACCCATATCCAGAGCCGAAGCCTCCCTTCCCATACGTGCTGCCACCGCCTCCACCTTCACCACCACCACCTCCACCACCGTACCCTCCCAATCCACTGCCATAGCCAGAACCGCTCCCTGACCCATACCCAGAACCGTATCCAGATCCTGAATCACTCGTACTCGCACCACCACCACCGCTGCCGCCGCCTCCTCCACCCCCACCACCTCCTCCTTTAACCACAACGGCTTTCGGCAACCTCACCGCAAAGCAAACGTCCACCAGCAACAAGACGAGGAGAGCACTGCTTCTTACCTTAGGCCTCCCCATACCACTCGAACCTACTTCCAAACCTCGAACTCTCTAGGTATGAATCAGCAAATCTTTCTTTCGAAGCCAATGCACATAAACCTTCGGAGTGTGATGGGAAGTTCCGTGGGGGAATGGTCTCCATTTAAAGGGCAAAGCTGAAGGCCTTTTCTCTCTTCAGCTTGCCTCGCATGCTCTTCTCTAGTAACTTCTTCCCCATTGAGATAGACGTTTTGAAGCATATTTTAATGGAGAAAAGATGAAGAAGACGAAGGGGTGGGGACAAACGTGCCTTTAGGATCTCATTGGTGAAATTGGAGAGATTCCTCCATTAGATCAGTTTGCTATATCATTCGTGAACTCTGTCAATAAATGTTTAACGTATTATCATTAACGGATATATCATTTTTTTCCTATTCATTTCAAATATTCATTTTTAATCATAATTACTTAGATGTCAAATATTAATTATTTAAGTTCATTGCGTTATCCCTGAGCTCGACTTACCTAAGAATTTTTCCGATGGTGGAGTTCTTGGTGTGGTGGAGGGGGTGGCGGTGGTGCCATATTTTATGTATTGGGTGGATAATATAAAATTAGGTCTTGGATTAATAAGAAATGACATATATTATAACACACTCTCCAAAATCCCACAAATCCATGGATGCTGGATGGATTCAAGAGCCCTTTAACTCGAAAAAACTCGTAAAATTTTATATAAAAATTTATTGATTTTATCTATATTTTTATCATATTTTGTCATTTCGTACCCTCTAAAACCCATCATTTAACTCTCTCTTCATTTCGTTTCTCATTGACTCGACTTTCTGCACCCGTCCCTGCGTAGATGTAAGCTTGTTCTGCGTATGAATACGTGCACGGTCATCCTTAAAGAGACTACGATGTTCGAACCCGTGACTTTGCGAACTTTTAATGCAGGGTAAGTACATTTATTTACTTACTTGTGCTAAGACCCTCGTGCATCATCATTCATGAATTCATGCAACACATTCACTCCATATCATCAAATGGGAAATCATATTAAGACAACCACAATGTCAATGTCATTCACATAATCTGACTCACGGGCACTTGTTACTTAAAAGAAAAGAGAGTCAAATAATCTTAAAAAAAGAGTGTCCTTTATTAAAAATTAATAAAAGAGATGATGTGATACTTCAAGAACATGTTAAACATGCTTTTATTTTTATTCATCGACGATTTAACGATCTCTACTTATATAACAATTTCATCTGTAAATTTCTACAATAGAATGAGGGGTTTTCCTTCCCCCACTTTGCGGATTTGAGTGTGCCCTAGGTATTTGAGTGTGCCCTAGGTAGAGCTGTGGAGAGGGATTCAATCCTTTCATATGTTGAAAGTCTAAAAGTTACGTGGCGGTGTAACTGGTTACCAGAGTAACAGTTTTGCGGATGAACTCAAAAGACTCTATATAACACGACAAGATGGATGGACCGTCACTATCACTGTTCTCTTTTTTATTTATAAAAAAAACTCCTTTCATTCTTGGAACACTACGCACAACTTTAAGTGCGCTCATTGCTTTTCGTGCATCTTCCACGTCCATGCTATGGACCAGGGATGGATCTAAGAGTACGAGATTCATCGCCTGTTTTATCATCGAAAGAATCCGTACAATCATATACAGATTTCATGGTTTGTCTATTTTTTATTAGACGATCTTATTCTTCTCTCCTTAAACTCATTTTGGAAATTTGTCCTTGTTTATTTCAGGTGATTTCACACCCTTTCGTCAGGTTCGAGTTTCTAGATGGTGAAGATTGGTAATTCGAATCCCTAATGGATTGGTTTAATTCAAACTTTAATTAATAGGAATCCATTAGAATTTCTGGATATCAACATTCCCTCGTTTATGCTACCGTGTCCCTCCAATGGGTTGTGTGAGTTGGGATTCAAAATGACTAGGCAAATAACATGAGCCGGTTAATATGATTCAACAACTCCTTTACTTAAGTAAAATCTCGGACTTGAGTTTTATTAATAGGAAAATTTTACAATCAGGAGAGTTATATCTTTTAATGGGCTGACTCCGCTCAAATCTAAATTAGTTAAAACTTGTTGGATTTTTTTTTTGTATATTGGATAGTGTAGACCCAAAAATGACCGGGCCACAATTTCATATGGTTGCTCATTCCTATGTGGTTTGGTGAGATCACAGATTCGAGTATCGCTCTGAGTAATATTGTTAGAAGGGACTCCTGAACTTGTAACTCGGCGACACCGGCTTCTTAGAGTATACTAGACCTTTGGTGGTACTGCATTGACTGAGGCCAGTGTCAGTATCAGTTGTTCAGTTTGTTTGATATGTTCACAATTGAATACAAAAGCCCGAATATTGTGTAACGGGGATGATTGGGCCATCACTACTATTGCCATTCTTTGAGGAAACTTTAAGGAAACAAAAAAACAATTTCACATGGCTGATGTAGCTTGTAATCACCCACATCACGTTCTAGAATTGATTTGATACCACTTGTAATACTGGAGGCTGACTTCCTGACCTCTCGGTCGACAGTGCTTAATCTAAGTAAGAAAGGGAGCGAACCGATCTTCGAGTTGAAAATAAGAGATTTTAAATTTAAATTTCATCCGCTAACATTTTTTCTCTTTCATTTTTTTAGAAAATGCGAATACACGGAGTCAAATCATCGCAAAATTGTAAACTAATGTAATTGTGGACGAGACACGGTTACTTTCAAATTGAAACTTACATAGATTACAAGCCTTGTTCTTCTAGCAAGGAATCAAGCCTAAAAAACAAAAATAAAACTCAAAATAAGAGTAAAACTATGATGTCAAAGAGGACGAAATAAGACGATTAACAAAAAGGCTAAATAAAATCCGTAAATTTATATAACGCTGCACAGTCCTGGATAAGTTCAAGGGAACGACTGCACCTGGAGACCCACTAAATTTGTACTTTATTGTTTGACATAAATCCTCAAAACACCAATTAAAGTGGATTGATTGAAGTGATATGACGCTTCTTCTCATTAAGTAAGGTATCAGATTCGAATCTTTTGAATACAGAGAAATCATCCTGGGAGAGTTTATCTTTAATGGACCCTTTCGGCTCGAACTGGATTATTTGGGGATCTGTTGGGTTTCTGAATACCAGTGATTCGGACCGAAGAAAATCCTCAAAATACCGATACCTTACGTAAGAGTTCATGGTGAGATCGACTCATCTTAGAATTACTGGTTAGTATAATTAATTGATCTATTGACAGATAAATCTCAAATGTCGAAATCTCGTGTTGTCTTCAATATTATATACCATAAATAAAAATTTGAGTCCACAACAAGGCACCTAACTAGACATTAAGCCATGCATTGCCCACTTCACCAACCGCAGAATTCCTCGTCTGAGTTTAATAAAATCGACACTTTCTAAATGGTGGGGTCACGTCACGTCGTCTTCCCATACAACTATGAGCATGACAAGTGGCAACTATGCATTCTCTCTTTTCTTTTTCTATTCTTATTTTGTCTTTTTCTCTCTCTCTCTTTTTTTTTTTTAATGTAAGGTCGGGAACTAAACAATCCTTTATTAATTCAGGTTGAATCAAATCTTTTTATTAAAGGGCAAACTCTATCGATCATAAATTTTTTTTTCTTACAGGATTCGGATGTAAAGTAAGTCTTACTTTGAATGAAAGAGATATCGAACTGTATCGATGAACCGATCACGAGTTTGGTTCTTTGCTTTTTCGTTGGGTTGGCATGGACTCGTTTTGCGCTTGCAAGTTCAATCATCATCACTGCTAGATGGCACCCACACTAGCACCATTGTGTTAACTTTTTGTCTGTCTCTTGTTCACATTTCTATCTTTGAGGAAGAATCGATCAGGTTGTTTCAAGCTGATCAATAGATCTCTCGATCGAGTTCTCTTCCCATGCTGATTACTCGAACACAGGGATGGATTTATGAGACGCAGAAACAATCGCCCTCCAAACTTGGAAAAATCTGTGAAATATTACTCGTATTTCAATTGTTTCGTTTATTTTTTAGTTATCATATTTCATCCCTAATTCGTCTCCTTTCAGTTTTACTCCCGGAGATTCTTCTTCTTTGAATTTTAGCCTCCCTAAACCGTATTTCTAAATCCGTCCTTGCTCGAGCAGGTGGGATTCAATGTATGATGTGGGATTCATGATTTTAGCACTTAATCTTTGAAATGTAAGCCAATGTTATTGAGAGGAGTGACGGAACGAGATCCCGACCTTTGTACCGGACGTTTTGCGATGTGTGTGGCCCTCGACATCTGGGGTGCCTCACGACTCGACATCATCCTCGCCTTCCTCTGGCTTGATGCACGTAAATGCGATAGTATTTGGTTATGCTGCTCTATTATAACATGGATGGTGCACGTAAATACGTATCCTATTTTCCATTTCTAATCCGACAAGAGTGAATAGAATACGAGCGATCAATCCATGGCCAAGATGAAGCTTATGCAAGGAGAAACGGTTGTCTTGAATTCCATACTTAATTCCTCGAAATCCGGTGGTCCGTAGGAATGGACATGTGTTCAAACAAATTGCTCGTACATGTTGTTCTTGCTGTTCTGGTCGTGTCTGAAGATTGTTGAATCTTGTCGTGTCAATTGAGCTCGTTGAAGTGCCTGCATCTAATCCTCATTTTAATCACTAGCACCTGCAGCAGCATCACCCTAACCAAACCTGAAAATCTCGAGTTCATAGAGTTGGTCGATTCTAGCAAGCATGTCGTGAACAGTGTCTCCCAGCAAGACGTTGCAGCTGAATCGTAAATCACGCAAATGGGATTGCAAACAGAAAGAACCGAGCTCGATTCCAGGTAAGAAACATAGGACTCCTCGAAGATGCAGCAGAGCCACTTTTGTTTGGTTTTATTATTTCATTTGGGTCCTTTCTCGTCTCAATTGTTTCTATGTGTGACTTTGTAAAACGTAACCAGTCTTTGCACATTTACCCGAACTTACTTAGACTCCAATCAGATTTCCCCTGTTTGCAGTTTGATTCGGGAAAGTCTTAGATTTCACATATGGATTGAGTAAAATGGTTCTCTCCTAAACTCTTATTCGATATCTGGCTTCAAACTCGGTCACCTTGTCTCTGCATTGTCGTGAGACCACGACCTTGTTTACAGCTTGGACCCGAGATGCTGTCGGCTCTGCAGAACGAGCTCCTTCCTCAAGATCTTGCCTGCAGCTGATTTCGGGATCGTGGTAACGAATCTCACCCTCCTCACCTTCTTGTAAGGGGCAACCTGAGATTCGCCATGGAAGATTCACGTATAAGGAACCTGTCCTCGGAATCGTTTCCAAGACAGTGATGGACAGGAAGGGGGCGCTAGTCAATCGAACCTGGCTTGCCACGAATCGAATTACTTGCTCCTCGGTGAGGTTAGAGCCGGTTGCTCTAACAACGTATGCCATCGGTATCTGTCCCGCATCCTCATCCTCGACCCTGCAAATTCGCCATTTAGTCGGAGAAAGATCAACCTCTTACTATGTTCTTCACACATGTACTTGACTTGTCATCCTTTAGCATCAGACATGACATTTTCCTGAATCTAATTTCTTGGGGTCCAATGAAGGCTAAAGAAGCTTCTAAGTTAGGGAACATACGGTATGACTGCAGCGTCGAGTATGTCTGGATGGCTCAGAAGTACGGCTTCGAGCTCGGCTGGCGCCACCTGCACTATGTACGCATTGATCTGTTCATTTTCTTACAAATTTGTCCATATCAAACCTCGGATTCTGCTAAAGTTTGATTGAGCATTTCACCTGATAACCATTGTGCTTGATGAGCTCCTTTATCCTATCTACAATGTAAACAAACCCATCTCCATCGATGTAACAGAGATCGCCGGTCCTCAGCCACCCATCAGACGTGATCGTGGCAGCTGTGGCCTCCTCGTTCCGGAGGTAGCCTCTCATGATTGTCGGACTCCGGAGCCAGAGCTCGCCTTTCCGGTTCGGTGGTAGTGCAGAGCCTGTCTCGACATCAACCACCTTGGCCTGAAAGCTCGGGATCAGGGCCCCGCACGAGCCCGACCGGGCCTTAGCCAGCCTGTCTGAGACGAAGAACGTAGCGGCTCCGCAGCTCTCCGTCAGCCCGTAGCCCTGCCTAAGTTCGACCCACGGGAACTTCTCCCGGAACCCATCTGTGACCTCCTTGCTCAGCGGGGCTGCTCCGGACCCGATCCGTCTTAGTGAGGACAGATCTGAATTTAGCCTATAGGTGTGCTTCACGAGGCCGAGAATCACTGGTGGGACTGCCGGTATGTTGTTGACCTGGTAGGCTTTTATGGCATCGAGCATGGCTCCAAGCTCATACTTGGGCATCATGACCGTGGTCACGCCAGAGCAGAAGAGACCGAGCCCGAAGAAGGCGAGGCCGTAGATGTGGAACATCGGGATGAAGCACAGGAAGACATCGTCTTGGGATGAACTTGCATTTACTGACCATTTCAGGAGAGTTATTATGGATATGAAATTGTCATGGGTTAGGACAACTCCTTTGCTTGTGCCTGTGGTGCCTGAGGAGTAGAGTATGGCTGCAGTGTCGGTTCGGGCGGGACGGGGCCAGTTACGGGGTGAATTGCCAGCCGAGTAAGAACATTCTATTAGTTCTTCCACGGACACCAAGCTCTCGTCCCCAGTCTGGTTCGTAAAGATGGTTGGGACCCCGGTTGATGCTACCTTGTGGGCTTCCTCGGGTACCGTTATGACGAGCTTAGCCCCGGAGTCCCGGACCTGCTTGGCTATCTCCGGCCCGGTGTTGAGGGGGTTAGCAGTGGTGAGGATGGCACCGATCAAGAACACGGCGAGGCATATGGTCGGGTACATGATTGAGTTGGGTGCAAGGACGAAGACAACATCACCCTTCTTGACCTCGAGTGCGAGGTGCAGGCTTACTGCAAGGGATTCGATCGACCGTCGGAGCTCCGCAAAGGTGACCCGGTGGCCCGTGACCGAGTCGACGAGGGCGGTTCGGGACTCTGCCTCGTCAAGGCTTGCGAGCTGGGAGAGCACGTAGGAGGCCGTGTCAAGGTTGGGGCTTGTGGGGAACTTGAAGTGGTCAGTCAATTGATGGAGTGAGTGGAAGATTCCACTTGTTGGGTCAAATCCACTCTTGGGATCAATATTGGGTGGATGGCTTCCCTTCTGATCTGTGGCACTGGAATCAGGCCAGGATTCTTCAACTGGCATCTTCCTGGCTTCTGGGCAAGGAATGTGGGAGACCCCGGAGAAGTTTTTAGCTTTCTTGGTCGGGTTTTATCCGGGATTGAGGACAAGGATGTCATTCACCGGTATGTCTGGTTGTAACACGTCAAATTATTGTGATCGGACAGCTAGCTTAAGTTAGGCAGCTTTAGCTGGACTTGGATGAGAACGTAGGAAAAGAGGGCTGGGTTTACCTTAAATATTGCCTTGTGGTTCTTATAAGAAATTAGTCCGTTTCCATCCAAAAGTCTAAGCTAATAGTCGAGGTGAGATTTAAAGCAGTGAATTTGGTCAGGAAGAGGACATGTATGTGGGATCAGAATTATCAGCCGGCAGAGGGCGTCGAGACCAAGTCTCCATTGGAATATTCTGGCCGGGAAGATTTGTAATTGACTATTCGTGGGATATGCTCACAGTAGAAGACAACATCGAACATTTTCCGGATGTAACTAGTACTCTGCTGCCGGCCTGTGTCCAAAAAAGAAGTACGAGCAGTTAGTAAATCGAATACATCCATTTGGCTGTACGTGTTCGTCTCGCTCGAGTTTTTCCTGGACAGGTAATGCCAGAAATCGCACAGCTCCGGTTGCAGCCAAGAGCGTAGGTTCGAGTTTGATGAAAAGGATTTCTTAGTACTACGTCA
The DNA here is from genome assembly GCA_037672795.1 of Lagerstroemia speciosa. Taxonomy (NCBI): domain Eukaryota; kingdom Viridiplantae; phylum Streptophyta; class Magnoliopsida; order Myrtales; family Lythraceae; genus Lagerstroemia; species Lagerstroemia speciosa. Next base: position 13,585,914 of record CM075288.1, on the reverse strand, counting down.
TGGCGGTGAGTGACAAGGAAGGAAATTGATGAGGTCTTGCAGTTTGTCGTCTTCTCTCGACGACATGACCAACTGATATGGAAGGAGACTGATGAGTCGACGTAGTTGATCCAGCGCATCTTTCTAATTCCGGTCCTTAAGAGGTATTATCTGCATTGAGTATTTCCCACACGGTTTTACCCTTTCCTTGGCCTTCAACGACTGTTTCTTTTCGGCGTGGGATCATAGTGGTACTCATCAGTAAGGACGGTCAGTTCCAGGGAAGAAGTTCGGATCCGACCAACACCTTTGTTCACTCTACAGTCGGGTTGTCATGCATCGTACATTTTCGAGCACGGACCGTAACACAACTATTGACAATTGATAATTCGAATTCCAGGTCTCGGGGACACAAATGTTATCAGGACGGATCTGCAGACAAACTTATCGATGTCATAAAACTAGGAAAATGCAGAATTTAAAGGCCGATCTTGCTCCGGTAACAAGCTCGGAGTATCAGTATCGTCCCACATTTAGCAGGAAACAGTCTGGAAACTGCTTACAATCACCACATAGACAAGGGTACCAAGACCGGACCATGAGTTCGATGTCCATAAATAAGAAAAATCTGCATATAATCTAAAAAAGGAAATATGTTACATGTCATACCGTGAGCCCATATAGTCTTCCGATCGAACTTCAGTGACCGGGACTAATCAGGGTCCAGATACCGCTAAGGTGTTTGAAACTCAAAGGGAGGAATATGGCCAATAGGAAGTTCGATTTGGGTCGGTTAGATGGATAACATCTGGATGAAATAACAACTAAAGTGGAAGGTCAGCGCACCAGAGGTGAAATTTCAAAACCAAGGTACAAAGCTCAAAGGGCATGAGATGTGGGGTGTCCATTTTTTGCAGGTACCAAAATGTTAAAAAAAAGAAGGTTAGAGTGTATCGAGGGTTGAATTGTAACAAGAGAGATAAAAACGGGGAGGAATTGTAAAAAAAGGGAGAGTTGAGTCCTTAATAGGCAGCTGAAAGAGGGTTTAGCCATGTAAATGTGATATGGTGAAATCATTTCTTCTCCTCTGATCAAACAATATCAGGGTCAACCTGTATGGCTAAAAATTCAATTATATACCCCTCAGTAAATTGCAGAATTTTTGAGGTGGTTCACTGCCTCATTATATTTTAAATTGTCAAAATGGTCCTTGAATTTATACACGACCATCAAATCAATTTTCTAATTAAATTTTTGCTATAAGATCAATCCGATTTGTCATTTTACCGTCAAAATAGCCAATACAGTCGACGATGTTAACCAGGATTGAACCCCCACCTACAAGATAAGCTAAAATAACACAACCGTAAAGCTAGCAGGCCTTAAATTTTTTTTTTTCAAAGTTTACAGAGGCATAATTATTTATATAAATTGCAAAGTTCTTCGTAAAATTTCTAATTTTGTTCCAAAATCCACAAAAATTTGAAAACGAAGGTGAAGATGAAGCACGCTTCACTAGCGATCTAGACTGGATGAAGTCGACTCCCGTCATCCTCGGCATGAAAAGTTCGATTGTTCAGAAAAACACGTTGAATATTCACGATGAATGCCAACTTTAAAGTTCTTGAAAGTGTTTAAAGAACCTCAGACTGCTGTTCTTAAAGAAAGAACAGGCTGGAAGAACGGTGGAAAGCGATAGTCAGGTGAAGAAGGTGTTCGATCCGATCCGATTGATTTTCAGGAAATTTTAATCCTATCTTTTAGGAGGAACATGGCACTTTATATAAATAATTATGTCTCTACAAACTAGGAAAAAAGAAGTTTGCTATCCTAATGGATAGATTATCTTGACTTGTCCTGATACGAGGTCGTTTTTTTATTGACAAATAAAGTTTTGCCACCTGAATTTTTACATAATGCCGTATTCGCTTTAACGCTATTTGTGGCCAGACTGTTTAATGGCAAAATGGAGAATGTTTGATCGATTAGCTAACGCGTACAAATTCGAGAACCATTTTAAGCTTATAGGAGTTTACTCATTTCGATTACAATAATTGTTATTTCTCCGCTGTTATGTAAAAATACTTTTAACTTAAACTTGTGCGTGTGGAATAGTTTAAGACTTCCGTGCTACAGAAATATAAATATAAATATATTATTGGAGAAATTTTCCTATGTTTTATATTTAAAATGAAAATAAAATGTAATCAGATTATCTTTATTCTTATCAATTTCGGATTTTGGAAAATATTAAGAACTATACTTGGCATTGTGGCAATTAAACTAATTAGCAGGAGAAATGCAAATAAGAGAATCATTCATTGTGAAATCTTAAGAAAATCTAACATTAGATTTCACATAAACATGTTTTTTTTTAAAAATATTTTAATGTGTTTTCATCTCCGGTAGGAGAGAGCCTTCCGTGTAACGGATGTAACACGTGACAATACTTACTAGGTGTCACAAATTAATAATATTCAACTATTTTAAGACTTTTATGAAACTTTTAAAAAAATAGCTCTAAAAATAACTGAATCTTATTAATCTGTAATATCACATAAATACTATCACATTGTATACTTACCTTGGCCTTTGGTAGGCTCACAGCCTGTTCACAGGTAGCACTTGTGAGTTATGACTTGAGCCTATCATGGTGGGTAAGCAAAATTTTATTTTTCCTTTTTTGCAGCCACAAAATTAATTTATAAAATTATTTTTTTTTCAACATAGGATAAGCTCAATTCATTGTGAGCTGTAAATTCAGCTTATTATGGTAGGAAAACAAGGGATTTCATTTTCCATTTTTGGCAGGTGCAAAATAAAAAAAAAATTGTCTTATTTCTTTATATGGAATGTGCTTAACTCACTTGCTAGAACTTGTGAGTTGTGACTTCAGCCTGTTATGGTAGAGAATAAGAGATTTCATTTCCCCTTTTGGTGGGTACAGAAATGAAATTGCCGAGAGATTCTTACATGAGCTCAGCTCGTTATATCATCTGTGAACTCTACTAATAAATATTTAATACATAATTAGTGAATATCACATAATCTTTTTCTATTCATTAATAATAATAAATTTTTAGACATGATTTGATATATTTGCTTACGTGTCAAAAATTAATTGATTAGATTCACCACATCATCTATGAACTTAGTTCACGTAAGAATTTGGCAAATTGTAGTCTTATTTCCATTTTTATTGTCATTGGATATGATAAATTTTTTTAAAAAAAAACTGCCCTTTTTGGTAAAAGTGAATTAACCTTCTTATGGTAATCTTGTGCATGAAATTATTTTACATGGAAGTCCACCTACCTCCAATTGATTAGGATGCTCGGTGCATAAGAATTGTGCCAGAAAAATATCTCCGTCGATCCTGCCTAACAAACAATGAAGTGAGGAGAAAATACCGAATAAATTTATCTGATCAATAAAAATTTCCGTGACCAATGCTTGCTCGTGTATTCCAGTTTGACCAGTACCTTAATTAAACAACAGTATGATTTGTTGAAATTACATCCATTTAACAAGGTTTCAGTAATCAACACACATAAAATATGTAAAATAATTGTACTCGATAAAAATAGTGCGGACAAGTTGGGACTGTTAATACTTAGCAAGACATGAACAAGGTTGAAATATGAATTCTTGTCAAAGGAATTTGTATTTCACATATAAGCGCGGATCTGCCCTTAATCCCAAGTACAACATATGCACTATGTTGCTTTCTTTTAACTAATCAAAATTTGTTCATAATCGATCACGTACTTGACTGTGCAGCGTCAACCCAGATGTAAATTGGGCGTATCCATGTCCCTAAAATTTGAGGCAGTAATATCGCACTGTGCTTGTTCCTAGATTTTCTTACCTGAAATGATCAAATAACACCACAACACAGGCTGTCAATGCTTAAGAAGGAAGCAAGATAAATGAATAGCAGCAGTACCAGAGGCTTATTTAAGCTGAAAGCTGTGGATGGGAAACCTTGCTAGTCGGTGGACAAGCCCCCATCACTAGCCAGGTTTTACTCAGTAAACCTAAACCTGCTGCAAAAGGGCTGAACAATGGACAGTAAACGATCCCACAACATCCAAAGTTCAGGAACAACACTCAGCGGAAGAAGGCCGAGGCCTCTTGGATTTTCATCTTGAGAAACTCGTTCTCTCTAATCAGCTGGTTGGTCTTCATGTGAATTGTGTTGAGCATCGAACGCAGGTGGAGTATCTCGTGCCTCAGCATCTCATTCTCCATGGACACCTTGTAGAACTGATCCTGCAGCTCGTAGATGTAAGCCATATATTTTGGGTGAAGAGGATGCTCAGGAACAGCCCTTGGATTCGATGTGCCACCTTGCTCCATTTCCCTCAGCTCTGCTGCTGCTTGTAGTGGTGGTGGAGGAGCCGGCTGAGGATCCTGATCCGGGTTCATTATATTCCCGAATTCATCCACCGGTGCTGCATTCAAATCAATGTCAGCATTCTTCTTGGGCATGGCTTGAAGATCTTTCGGGGCATCCATGTTGTCGGAGACCTCTCCTCAACGATCCTTGGGAGACGGAGATTAGCCGGGAGGTTGCCGCTTCTCTAGTAATAAACAGAAAGCCGAATTGTTGTACTTTTTGGAAGCCTGATTCGCCTCCTTTTATAGCTTAGGCCGGAATGATGTTACCATAAACGCGATGAATCTATGGTGGATTTCAAATGCCGAAGCAATTCAAATAAAAATTTTGTTCCTAAACGATGTCGTTGCAGCTTTTCGTTCTACCAGATTCAATCATAGCATAAGATTCGATAACCTCCACAAAGATGGAAATTATTAACATGATATTAAATAAGAATCGAACTAGGAGGAAAAAGTGAACCTTCTCAATGCCACAAGCTCTTCTCCTAGAGTTCTGATTCGATTTGATCATTCTCATTGCCATTTCCATTTGCCACAGCCGTAGGCCCTTCGCCAGTCTCTTCACCTGGAGTATCAATATGCTCATTCTGAGAGCTATTTCCATCTGCCTTGTACATGGGTTCTTCTGATGTCTCTTCTCCCGGATTTTACCGACTTCTTCGTTCTCACTGCCATTTGCATTTGTTTCAGGCATGGGTTCTTCCACGGTTTCTTCTCTTGGATTCTTAATTTGTTAATTCCTCGTGCTATTCCCTTCTTCTTATCTTGAATTCTAGATTTGCCCATCCTCAAATTCACCCTCATGAAGGATGCATACATATGCCCAAGTGGGATCCCGTGCTTCTCCTGATGGATGACGATGCACACGATGCAATTGATTCTCCACCCAAAATAGAAAATGGAGATAGAACGGCTACTGATCAGACACCGGCCGTAGTTACACTTAGTTCATCAGTGAGCAAGAAAACAAACTTTTTAGGTTTCAAGTTCCCACCTCTTTAATGCCTATCCTTTTGAGCTCTTGGCTGGGGAGCCAGTACTCATGCCGGTCTACGTAAAACAGGGATTATATCGATTTAATAGATATGAGATTCCTTTTCAGTCTGATGAGCTGCTGCTCGTGATTTATCACCCTATCCTTCCCTGTGATCCTCCATAAGCCCTAAGCCCTTGAGCTTCCTATTCAGTTCATTGAAGAAGAAACATACCTCAATCTTTAATCATATTGGCCACTTATCGAACCAAAACCAAAAGAATCCGAAGCGAAGGACTGGATGCCGATAGGAGCCGAACAAATAAAAGCCGCCCAGCTGAAAAAGAGAACATGAACATCTGAGAAGGTTGGCTATAGCTTCGTCAATCCCGGCAACAAATTTTTTTTAAATGAAGAAACACTTAAAAACAAGTTCAGTGAATGAGCTTCATCCTCAACCCATCAATATATACATGCATACACGTTTTTTTATAGAGAAGTTCTGATAACCTGGGAGATCCCAAGGCTGATTCCGATAGATTTTCCAAGAGCAAAGATTTCCTTCAATTCTCACCAATCATCGGCTTCAAGTCAACAACAGGCTCAATTCATCCTGACCCTCCAACCAACGGATATAATCCTTATACGGTCTTACTGTTGGATTTTCATAATCAATGTTGGATTTCAAATATATATATATATATATATATATATCACATATAAAAAATCTATACTCACGCATCAAAATATCGAGATAGGTTGTAGATATACCTTTAATTATTCAAGATCGTTGTGCGGGATCTAATTATGTATCGAGCACCTTCACGAATATGAGCACATCGGTGGTGGATTCACACTATGCAATCGAGCGAGAACTAAACACGATTCACAACACAAAAACCCTCTAATTCGATCTCTAATGGGACTAATATGTGACCCGAACTCACTCATTCTTTCTCTTTAAAAGTTATTCCTTTCACACCTGAACATCTACCATTTTGTTTATTGGTAGTTGAAGAGGAGGAGGAGCCATGACCTTGCACACAACGAACATGGCCATCAGTGAAGTAACGCAATCATTTGAATTTAGAGAGAGCACTTTCTAATTGAGTAGGGTTCAGGTTAAGTTGATCGGATCCACATAGGTGGATTGTATTTTCTTATGCTTATATATGCATCTCTACATTAATCTACAGTAAATAACTGTTCATGTGAATGAGCGAGCTTTAGTAGTAAACTTACAATGGTAGAAAGAAAGAGAATTCAGAATAATGCTAGCATTTTATTAACTCGATTAAATTAATGGACAAGGCCCTACAAAAATGGCCACGGTGCACCACTGTTTCAACATTATTTGGACATAAGTACTAGAAAGGGGAAGGCTGTCCTGCTGAGATACTTTTTGATTCATGATGGAGAAGGGCCCCATCAATGGCCATGGTAAGGTAATTGTAAGAAGCGGTAGCAGACATCTAAAGTAAGACAAGTTGACTGATAAACACAAAAGAGGAGGGAAATCTCAGCCATCCTGAGTTTCCTGCTTCAGCTCCTCATTCTCCTCTGTCAATTCTTCTATTAGAGAATAGAGAATGTTGTTCTTTGCTCGAACACTAATCAACTCACGCCTCAAAGTCTCCCTGTCCATTGAGACCTTGAAGACTTCGTCCTGCAGACGTGCGATGAACCCCATGTATTCAACAGGGACCGAAGAATCAGGAGCAGAAGCAACAACCGGTGATCGGGCTACAGGAGAGTTCTCCTTCGGTTGGAGAGATTCCATTAAAGTGTTCTCCTCAAGATCATATATGCGACTTGACTGGTTTATCGTATGAGTTGTTCCTGCAGTTGCAGAAGAAGAGCCAGGACCCTGAGGCGTCTTTGTCAAGTTCCCAGAACAGTCAGAAGCTTTCGAGTTAAAGTCCGTTTTCCTCCTCTTACATGGAAGAACCGAGGGAGTCTTGTCCCCGTCATCGAGAGCAGGAGCCAAATCACGCGTCTCATTATTGTAGATATCCAACATATTAGCGGTCTCTGTCGGAGTTTCGGTATGTGAAACAGCCTCAGATGGTAATTCCTGCAAAGTCAAAATAAATATATAATAAATATCATTATTAGAAGTTTCAGAATCACATCAAACTAAGATCTTACCTGCTCAGCTGCTTCTTCATCTTCAGCCATGTTTCCAGGAAGAACTGCATTTTCACCATTCCATTCTTCCTCATTAAATGGGGCACACCGGTTTCCAACAGTTGGGCCCATTTTTGTCTTGTGAAATATTCTACATAGCACATAAACGTCCTTCACAAACAATTAAAACAGCACTAACGGTCAGACTTTTTTCATTAAAAGCACATTCCATGCAAAATATTCAGCTGTTCAACAAACACCGAAATTGTGAAGGTGACATTGCCCTTAGACATACAAAAGTACAATACTAGAGCCACATTAAACTCACCTTCTGGACACCATATTTCTTAAGCTCTTCTTCAGCAAGCCTGTACTCGTGCATGACCCAACCGGTTCTCTTGCTGATGGGCGCTCGCCCTTGATAGAAAATGAGGGTCTTCTTCCAGCCAACAATAAGGTTGTTGTGCTTGACAGCCCGATCAGTCCCAGTGGCCTTCCAGTACCCTTCGTTTGTTGACCTATTCATTTGTACTCCACACCAGTATTTTCGGTCCAAACCAGTAAAAAAGTACCATTCTCTGTCTGCAGTTTTTACCTGTCCCTTAGCTGAAACCAAAGAACATAGAATTAGGGGTCATGAAAGCAAATCCTTGTCTTATAATACAACTGCACGACAGCTTTATGATTTTTCGACCAGATTATTGCTTATGAAATGCTAATGTGTAAAACAAACAGCCCACTTGATTAAATCTGGAGAAGATCAGTGGCCACTGTGAAAAAGCAGGAGAACAGTAAACAAAAGAGACAGCTAGTTTCCTTTGTCTTTTCCTTTTTGAAATGTGAAAAATTGACGAAACCCTCTACCCAAGCGATCGAGAGATCGACCCAAGGGAAGGTGGGGAAAGGAGGAAAAAAAATAATAAAAAAGGAGGAAAACAGGAAATGGACAACCTTGGAGCTCCCATGGTTCAAACTTGTTGATGTCCACGTCTGTTATGACATCGAACAGGAAGGATTTGCCACAGATCTTTCGCTTCAAGTAGTAGAGAACCAACTCTTCATCGGAAGGGTGAAACCTAAACCCCGGCGCCGGAGCAGTGATTGGCCGCTGAGTACCACTCGCAGCTCTGCCACAGGAGCTCGCCGTGGCAATGGATGCTGCAGTAGTAGGAGCTTCCGAATTGGAAGGTAAAGCAGCAGGAGTACTGGCAGCAGCCGCAGATGAGGGTGCTTTGGGTGCTGAAGATTCGAGAGTCATCTTCTGGGACCCTGGCAGGACGGCAGAAGAAGAAGATGATGATAAGGTTGTGATTTAGGCTCAAGAAAGAGAGGAGGAGTTATATAGGTGGAAGAAGGTGGATGTTTCTTTGAGAGCAAGTTATTTCTTTTAAGTTATTATTATTATTATTATTATTATTATTTTCGTAAAACAATGGGCTATCTCTCAGCACTACTTCAGTTTATTCTTAAGTTGACAGTTAAATACGAAATTTCGAATATGATATAATAATGGTGATTAAATCGTCATTACTACAGTTCGTTTTATGTATTAACCAACGTTTTATTCTCGGAGTTCATAAAAATACATATACGGGTGACCTCATTGAAAACTAGCATATTCCGGAAAACTGAATTTATAATTTTATAAACTACTCAAAAAAATGTACTCATATCTTTATTCCTTTGACTTAACCCAAGAGGTTTATTATCTTATTGTTATTAAGTTAACCTTTTTCTACTTATATCATCTGTTGATGTGAAATGTGCATGGTGGGCTATGGCTACGGACTGGTTATACTGGAGTTCTCAATTTTTGACAGTAGGATTTCGATACGGTAAGATGATGCTTGTATCGAGACTCGTCGGCACCTTCACAATAAGCTAGTCCATTATAGATTGTAAATTAAAGCATTTTGATATTTAACTGCTCGTTAGTCTAACAAAAATTTTGCAACAAGCCATTATGATAGGAGCACAACCTAATTCTCATAATCATGGAGGCTGGACGATGTTGTTTTTATCATCTTTTAAAGAAGCAACGTTAAAGCATTTCAAATCGTTATATGATCGATTTGGACAGTTGAAAGTGCGATATTTTCAGTAGGTAAATGAATGCGGATGAAAATTGTTTATGGGAATTCTTTCTTTCAAGTATCGAGTTTAATTTCGACAATTTTATACATTTTTATATGAAATTTTAGAGGGTAACAAGTTTCGTTTCGACATTTTTTTCTCATCAAGATTCTCTAATTTAGCCGCTCAATCAACATCTGTGGTCTATGCCCTTTAGCAAGATTATTCCCATTATCCATCCCTTTTACTTCCATTCCAATCATGGAAACGATACATGTTGAAACGAGCAATTTTTTCAAATTTTTTTTTTATGGTCCTGCGTTCGGTCATAATTTATTGTATAAAAATGACAACGAAATTATGGTACATTAGAATAAAGAGGAAACAGTCAATAACATCATATAAAGTAATTTTTTTTTAAAAAAATTACGAAACTCAACTGAACGAATTATAAAAATATTTATAAATTCTATAAAATTAAAAAATAAGTGAAAATTAAAAATAATTAAAGTTTTAAATTGATGACTTCCCTATTCATTGTTGTCGAGTCCAAACATGCCCACCCCGGAATTCATGCATTTCTAAAGAGACTCATATTTTTATAATGTTTATAAATATTATAAATTTTTGTTTAATTTTAATAATTTTATTCAAATATTATGGTTAAAGGATCGAAGAAGTGAGATAGAGAATTACTAGTAGAAAATGTTAAATTTAAATTAAAAAGAGTAAAATAAAAATACAACACATATCTAAAAGTGATATTCATGATTTTTTTTAAAAATATATATAATGAAAATTTCTAGATATTTTATAATTTTTCTAAAACTTTAAAATTCTTGTAAATTTTTTAAGTGTTTTTAAATTTAATAAATTTTATAAAAATTCTTAAAATTTTTAAGAAATTTTTGTAAAATTATTATTTTTTATGATCTTTTTTTAATCATGTCCAAAACTTCTGACACAATTGAATATGATTAATCCAGTTTGTTGAGTATATTTTACTATCCCATAGAAATATTTTACATTATTCATATATTGGTCTAATCAGAATTATTACGCATAATTACCCATCATAAGAATTGCTGTCTTATTTCCTCGCATTCGGTAAGTATACAACGAAAAATTCTTAGATGATCTTACGTTACTATATAACGTGAGAAAACACTAATTAAAATGTGACAAACGAGCAAATTAGTATTAATCTTTGCATTTACAATAATTATTATTGATTAAAATAAATTGATTGATTCTTTTTATCACGTTATTATGAGGTAGGACTATTAAAAATTTTTCGTATACACATGTCATTTTCCATATATTCATTCTCCCCTTTTGGCAGGTAAAAAAAATAAAAATTGTTATCTTATTTACTTATATATATGGAATGTGCTTAACTCACTTGCTAGAACTTGTGAGTTGTGACTTCAGCCTGTTATGGTAGGGAATAAGAGATTTCATTTTCCCCTTTTGGTAGTTACAGAAATGAAATTGTTGTCTTATTTCCATTTTTATTGTCATTGGATATGCTCAAATTTAAAACACTGCCCTTTTTTGGTAAAAGTCAATTAACCTTTTTATGGTAATCTTATGCATGGAATTACTTTATATGGAAGCCCACCTACCCCTAATTAATTAGGTTTCACACTCCATAAGATTTCTGTCTAAAAAATCACGATTGGTACCATGACGTGATGAGAAAGTACAAATTAAATTTATCTAATTGGTAAAACTTGTAGCAACCGTCCGGGTGATCAATTCTAATTTACTGGCACGTTTCAGTTTGACTAGTACTAGTCACTTCAATCGGACAACGATACCATTTGTTGAAACAATATCCATTTAACAAGGTTTCGATAGTCAACACGCATAAAGTATGTAAAATTAAATTTAGTCGATGGAAATAGTGTGGACAAATTGGGACTTTTGAATTTTAGCAAGACATGATGAACATGGTTAAAATATGAATTATTGTCAAAAGTAGTCGTATTTCACATATTAACGGATCTACCATCTACCCTTGTGGAAGCAATGATTAATTAGGTTTAATGATTATAATTTTAGGCATTGGTACCACAAGATTAATTTTTGCATTATTATTATACCCTTAATCCCGGCGAAAGCACATGCCCCGGGTTAATTTTAGTTATGGTCGATCGTGTACTTGATTGTGCAGTGTAAATGCAAATTGGCCGTATCTACATACTTCAGACTTGTTGCACTAATATCGCTTTGTGTACGAATTCGGAGATTTTTGACTGGAAATAAGTAAATGTCACCACAACACAGATTGCCAATACTAAAGAAGGAAACAAGAGAAATGAACAACAATAATGCCAAAAGTTTGTGTAAATTGAAAGTTGCGGATGGGAGGCCTTGCCGGTTGGTGGACAGGGCCACATCACTAACCAGTTTTATTCAATACCACGACAGAAACATAAACCGACCGCAAAACGGCCCAACAATGGACAGTTAACGATCCAACAACATTCAAAATTCGAGAACAACATTCAGCGGAAGAAGGCCGAGGCCTCCTGGATTTTCATCTTCAGAAACTCGTTCTCTCTAATCAGCTGGTTGGTCCTCATGTGAATTGTATTGAGCATGGAGCGCAGGCGGAGTATCTCGTGCCTCAGCATCTCATTCTCCATAGACACCTTGTAGAACTGATCCTGCAGCTCGTAGATGTAAGCCATACATTTTGGGTGAAGGGGATGTTCAGGAACAGCCCTTGGATTCGATGTGCCACCTTGCTCCATTCCCGTCAGCTCTGCTGCTGCTTGTGGCGGCGGTGGAGCCGGGTAAGGATCCTGATCCGGGATCATAACATTCCCGAACTCGTCCACCGGTGCTGCATTCAGATCAATGTCAGGGTTGTTCTTGGGCATGGCTTGAAGATCTTTTCGGGCGTCCATGTTCTTCTCGAGATTAGCCGGGAGATATCCGCTTCTGTAGAAATAAACAGAAAGCCGAATTGTTGTACTTTTTGGAAGCCCGATTCACCCCTTTTATAGCGTAGGCCGGAATGATGTTACCATAAACGCGACGAGTCTATGGTAGATTTCAAATGCCAAAGAAATTCAAATAAAAATTTTGTTACTAAACGATGTCGTTGTAGTTTTTCGCTCTACCAGAATCAGTCATAGCATGAGATCCGATAACCTCCACAAACATGGAAATAATTAACATGGTACAAAGTAGGAATTGAATCAAAAATCGAATCTTCTCAATGCCACTAGCCCTTTGTTCTCTTGGAGTTGTGATTCGATTTGATCATTCCCATGGCCATTTCCATTTGCTCATTCTCAGAGCCTTGTTGCCATTTGCATTTGCTTCAGGCATGGGTTCTTCCATGGTCTCGTCTCTTTGATTCTTAACTCAGTCATTCTTAGTCCCATTTCCCTTTGCTTCAAGCACAGTATCTTCTATTAACCCTAGATTCCCTCATCCTCAATTTCATCCTCATGAATGATGCAGAGACATGCCCGAGTCGGATCCCCATGACACAAGTGATTCTCCACCCAAAAATAGAAAACGGAGATAGAAGGACTACTGATCAGACAAGCTCGTGAGAAAAATGAGTGAGCAAAAGAAGAAACATTTTAGGGTTTCAAGTCCCCACCACTTTAATGCCTATCCTTTTGAGCTCCTGGTCGGGCAGCCAGTGCTCATGCCGCTCCAGTTATGATCGTTTTTGACCGTTGAAACCGTGATTTTTCCACTAGGTGAATAAATGCCGATGAAAATTGTTTATTGCAATTCTTTCTTTCTACTATCAAGTTTAACTTCGATTTTTTTTTTCAGTGTATAGATAGACCTAAAAAGGTAGAAGGAAGCTGTAATAAAAGGAAAACGGAAAGTCTCACAGATGAGATCGAACCCGGAACCTCTGGATCATAAGGCGAAAGTAGTACCGATTATATTTCGACAATTTTTAATCATTATCTTTCTAACGAAATGTGTACTTTTTTTTCTGTAACGGATTGTTGTGGACAAAAGAAATTCATTGCTTAAATGGTCATACCTCATGATTACGCGATAAGAAAGATTTAATTAGTAACATAACTACTCAACTGATTAACACGAATTTGCACGTTTGTTACAATCCGATTGGTATTTTCTCACATCATGTGACGAGGTAGGGTCACCTAAGAATTTCTCACCAAGATCAGTCATTACTGCAAGCAAGCGGAAGAACAGTAAACAAAAGAATGCAAACGGAGGGTCCATGTCTACTAACAGCAATACATGTAGAAAGGACTAGAAAAATCAAAAGACAAGTAAATATGTAGTGATAATTTCCTTTTTCATTTCCTTTCAGAAATGCCAAAAATAACGATCCAACACAATTACTGAGAAGTTGGCTTAAGGGGAGATAGAGAAGTAGAAATAAGTAATATAAATGATAAACATGAGGTGCACAACATGAGAGCACCCCAGTGTCAATGTTGTGGATGTCCACACTTGAGACGACATCAAAGCTGAAGAATTTCCCGTAAAATTTACGCTTCCGGTAATAGATCACCAGCTCCTCATAAGTTGGGTGAAACCTAAAACCCTAAGCCAGTCCAGTGACGATCGCCGGGGAGAATCAAGGACACTACCGCCAGCGCCTGCTGTACAAGTGGTGGTTGTAATAATAGAAGCATTTGTACTAAAAGGCAAGGCTCCGGAGCGAGGGTTCTGTGTGTGCTGGAGCTTCGAGAACCATCTTCTGAAATACTAGGATGAAGAAAGACGGAGAAGATAGCATTGTAGCTTAATAAAGAGGAGGGTAGGGAGGTTTTTCCATGCCAAGCCATTTGTCGGTAGTCCATCGGAAATTCGCCAGTGAATCAAATTTCCAACAAATCTCCTACGGTTTTTTCTGCTGGATTTTAGCAGTTTTATTATAGTGAACGTAATGGTTAGTTGTAATTTAAACTTAAACTAGACTTTATCCATTAGATTTCTATGTACCTAACGGGGTAAAATAAAAAGGCTAATGCTTAACTATTTACATATGAGACTTTTAGATTTAAAGAAGATAGAAGGAATGCCAGAATAAAAGGTACATGTGGAGTTTTATCGACAAAAATCAAGTTTGGGACCGTATACTATTTACTAAAACATTCTGATCAGTTAAAAGCATTTGAAAAAATGAACATAAAATTATTAAAATCAAAATAAAACAAAATAAAGCTTTATCAGGTAAATAAATTTTTTTAAAAACTATATAGAAATTAACTAAAAGATTTATAAAATTTTTTAGTATATTCATAAATTTAAAATATTTATAAATTTTAAAAAATTAAATAAATATGGACATTAAAAAATAAAAATTTTAAATTCATGACTTCCATATTCATAGTTGTGGAGTCCAAACACGTCCAGCCCGGAATCCTTGCATTTCTACAGAAACTCGCATGTTTTTTTTAAATGTTTATTAACATTATAAAATTTTCTAAAATTTTAATAATTTTATTTCAAAACTATAGTTAAATTATCGAAGGAGTAAGATAGAGACTTACTAGGCACAAAATATTAAATTGGTAATCTTTATTTTAATTTTAAAAAGAGGAAAATAAAAATACAATACATATGTACATAAATGATATTCATGAATTTTTTCAAAAAAATATATAAACGAAAATTTCTAAAAATTTTATAATTTTTTCTAAAACTTAAAATTTCTTGCAAATTTTTGTAAATGTTTTTAATTTTCATAAATTTTTTATAAAATTCTTGAAAATTTCTTGAACTTTTTATAATCCTATTTAATCCTGTCCAAACCTTCGTGACACAATTGAAAACGATTAATCACAATCACCAAATATATTTTACTATCTCATAGGAATATTATTCATATGTTATGCTTAAGAAGAATTATTCGGTACAATCACTCATGAATAAAATTGTTGTCTTATTTCCTTACGTTGGATAGGTACACACATGTCCTTACTCATGTATATCCATTCTCTTCTTTTGGCATGTACGAAATAAAAATTGCTGTCTTGTTTCTTTATATGGAATGTGCTTAACTCACTTGCTAGAACTTCTGAGGTGTGACTTCAGCCTGTTGTGGCAAGGAAATAAGGGATTTCATTTTTCCCTCTTGGTAGGTACAGAAATGAAATTGCTGTCATGTTTCCTTCTTTTTATTGTGATTGGATATGCTCAAATTTAAAACAACTGCCCATTTTGGTAAAAGTGATTTAACCATTTTATGGTAATCTTATGCATGAAATTACTTTATATGGAACCCCACCTACTTCCTAATTAATTAGGTTTCTTACTGCTTAAGAACTGTGTCTGAAAAATATCACAATTGGTACTACCTAACAATGACACGATGGAAAAACACCGATTACATTTATCTAATTTATAAAAATTGCAGTGAATGATTGTTCGGGTGATCAATATCAATTTAAATGTACGTTCTGGTTTGATTGGTACTTCAAACTCTATCCATTTAACGAAGCTTCGATTATCAACATGCTGAAAATATGTAAAAATAAATTTACTCAATAAAAATAGTGCGGACAAGTCAGGATTTTTAATTTTTAGCATGACATGAACATGGCTAAAATATGAATTCTTGTCAAAAGTAGTCGTATTTCACGTATAAACGGATCCACCAGTATGGACAAAATGATTAGTTAGGTTTAACGATTATAATTTTAGTTATGGTACCACAAAATTAATTTTAGAATAATTATTATACCCTTAATTCCAAGAAAAGCTCATGCCCAGGTTAATTTTTGTTACGGTCGATTGGCCACTTAATTTTGCCGGGTCAACCCAAATGTAAATTGGCCGTATCCATATCCTTCAAATTTGTTACAATAATACCGCATCGTGTACGAATTGGAAATTTTTTTGACTGGAAATATAGTTAAATATCACCGCAACACAAATTGTCAATGCCATCGAAGGAAGCAAGAAAAATGAACAACAATAGTACAAAAAGTTTATTCAAATTGAAAGCTGCAGATGAGAATCCTTGCTAGTTGGTGGACAAGCCCACACCACTAGCCAAGTTTTATTCAGAATGATGACAGGAACATAAATCGACTGCAGCATCATCCGACAGTTCGGGAACAACATTCAACGGAAGAGGCTTAACACCTCCTGGATTTTCTTCTTAAGAGCCTCATTCTCGTTGGTCAGCAGGCGGTTTCTCGGGTAAATGATGTTAAGCATCACATGGAGGCGGCGTGAGTGGAGCTTCACCATCTCTTTCTCCATGGTCACCTTGTAGAGCTGCTCCTGCAGCCCGTAGATGTATGCCATGAGCTGTGGGGACAGAGGATTTGAAGTGCCACCTTGCTCCATTTCCATCAGCTCTGCTGCTGCTTGTGGTGGTGGTGGCAGTGGAACCGGGTGAGGATCCTGAACCGGGTTCATCATATACCCGAATTCGTCCACTGGTGCTGCATCCAAATCAATGTTAGCATTGGGCATGGCTTGAAGGTCTCCCGGGGCGTCCATGTTGCCGGGGACTTCTTCTCGGCGATCCTTGGGAGACTGAGATAAGCCGGGAGGTCGCCGCTTCTGTAGAAATAAACAGAAAGCCGAATTGTTGTAGTTTTTGGAAGCCCGATTCACCCCCTTTTATAGTGTAGGCGCCGCAATGATGTTACCATAAATGAATGAATCTATGGTAGATTTCAAATGCCGAAGCAATTCAAATAAAATTTTTGTCGAACATGCAGCTGGACCCGAGTTTCCCTACTACTAATGATGTAGTTGCGGTTTTTGGTTCTACCAGAATGAATCATAGCATAAGACCCGATAACCTCCACAAAGATGGAAATAATTAACATGAGATGAAGTAGGAATTGAATTAAAAATCGAACCTTCTCAATGCCACAAGCTCTTCTCCTTCATTTCAGATTCGAATCGATCGTTCTCATTGCCATTTCCATTTGTCACAGCCATAGACTCTTCACCAGTCTGTTCAGTTGGAGTATCAATGTGCTCATTCTCAGAGCCTTAACTTACTAAGCTCTAGATTTGTTCATCCTCAAATTCATCCTCATGAAGGATGCACAGACATGCCCAAGTGGGATCCCGACAACATAACTGATTCTCCACCTGAAAACAGAAAACGGAGATAGAAGGGCTACTGATCAGACACCGGCCGTAGTTACATTTAGTTCGTGAGATATAATTAGAAAAATGAGTGAGCAAAAGAAGAAACTTTTTAGGGTTTCAAGTCCCCACCACTCTAATGCCTGTGCTTTTGAGCTCTAGCTTTGGGAGCCTGTACTGATGCCGGTCCACGTAAAACCGGGATTATATCGACTATAATAGATATGAGATTCCTTTTCAGTCTGACAAGCTGCCGCTAGTGATTGATCACCCAATCCTTCCCAGTGATCTTCCATAATCCCTTTCCAGTATCACGGTTGACTGTCTCCACCCTTGAGCTTCCTGCTATGTTCAGTGAAGAAGAAACTTATCTCAATCTTTTGATTGTATTGGCCACTTACAGAACCAAAAACTGAAGAATATGAAGCAAAGTACAGGATGACAATAGGAGCCCAACAAATAAAAGCCACCCAGCTGAAAAAAGAGAACATGAACATCTGAGGAGGTTGGCATGCTTCCTCAATAACGGCAACATTTTTTTTTAAATCAAGAAACACTTTAAAACAAGTTCAGTGAATAAGCTTCATACTCAACCGATCAATATATACATGTGTGTGTGTGTGTGTATATATATATATTTTTTTTAAGTTAGGTAAATTCCATTAACCATAACTTGGTGAGGTTCTGCTTTATAAAACATACAAAAGCAGTGCTACTGCCAAGGGGCCTCAAAAGAGATCCTTCAATGCTATAGTAGCAGATAAGACTGTATAAGCTTTAAAGAAAATTCTGATAACGTGGGAGTTACCAAGTCTGACTGCCTGATTCCCATAGATCTCCAAGCAGGCAGATAAGACATCAAACAAAGATTTCCTTCCATTCTCACCAATCATGAGCCCCAGTCAACAGCAAAGTAGCCACAGTGCACTGTTGCTTCATTGTTATTTGAACATAACTACAAGAGAGGGGGGAGGGGGGGTGCAATGGCTGTTCTAATGAGGCAGAGGCACTTTCTTGATTGATGATGGACAAGGGCCCCATCAATGGCCTTTGAACAGCTACTCTTTATATTGTAAGAAGCGGCGGTAGACATCTAAAATTTGATAAGTTGACTGACACAGACAAAAGAGTAGAGGGGAAATCTTAACCATCCTAAATATTGGACTTCAGCTCCTCATTCTCCTTTACCAGTTTTTGAAGCACAGAAAAAGAACATTGTTCAATGCTCGAACACCAAGCACCTCATGCCCCAAAGTCTCCCTGTCCATTGACACCTTATACACTTCCTCCTGCAGACGTCCGATGAACCCCATGTATTCAGGAGGGAGAGAAGATTCCATTAAAGTGTTCTCCTGAAGATCAGACAACTGACTTGACTGGTTTATCTCCTGAGTTGTTGATTTAGCTGCAGAAGAAGAGCCATGACCCTGAGGTGTCTGGATTAATTTCCCAAAACAGCCAGAAGCTTGAGAATTGAAGTCTGTTTTCCTTCTTTTATATCCAAGTATCGAAGGGAGTGTTGGCCCCATCATCGAGAGCAGGAGAAAAATCACGTGCCTCATTATTGTAGACATCCAACGAATAACCGGTCTCTGTTGGGAGGTTGACATGTGGTACAGTAGCATCCTCGGATAGTAATTCCTGCAAAATTGAAATTAATACATAATAAATATCATTATAAAAATTTTAGAAACATATCAAACTAAGATCTAACCTGCTCAGTTTCAAAAGCTTCAGGTGCTGCTGCTTTCTCTCCAACTCCAACCATGTGTCCAAGAAGAACTGCAGCTTCATCATTCCACTCTTCCTCTAAAAATGGGGCACAGCGGTTTCCAACTGGTGGGCCCATTTTAGTCTTGTGAAAGATTTTACATAGCACATATATGTCCTTCACAAAGAATTAAAATAACATTTGACGTCCAACTTTTTTTCATCAAAAGCACATATTCTACCGTTCAACAAACATCAAAACTTTGAAGGTGACATAGATTGCCCTTAAACATATAGACAAAAGCACAATACTATTAAAATCTATATGTCTACCACATAAAACTCACCTTCTCAAAACCACATTTGTTAAGCTCCTCTTCAGCAAGCCTGTACTCGTGCATTACCCAGTCTGTTCTATTGCCGTAAGGGGCCCGCCCGTGATGATAAATGAGGGTCTTCTTCAATCCAACAGTACAGTCCCTGTGCTTGACAACCCGATCGTTCCCGGTGGTCTTCCAGTACCCTTCATTTGTTGACCTTTTCATTCTTGCTCCATACGGGTATTTTCGGTCCAGCTTACTGAAGATGTACCATTCTTGGTCCCGAGTTTTTATCTGGCTCTTAGCTGAAACCAAATAACATAGAATTAAGGTCACGAGGGCAAATCCTTGTCTCAGAATACAACTACTAGGCTGCGTTACGATTTTTCCGACAGATAATTGCTTATGAAATGCTAGTCTGTGAAAAAACACGACCACTTGATCAAATATCAAGAAGATCAGCGACCCACTAAAAACAGCGGAAGAACAGTACACAAAAGAACGCAGATAGTGGGATCCGTAGCTATTAACCACAATCAGTATATAAAGAACAGAAAAATCAAAAGACTTTGGTGAGTTTCCGTTTTCTTTTCCTTTCAAAAATGTCAAAAAATAATGAAACCCTCTATCCAGGCTATCGAGAGATCAGTCCAATGGACGATGGGAAGGGGAAAATAATATAAATGAGGGAAAACAGGATATGCACAACCTTGGAGCTCCCATGGCTCTATATCATAGAGATCCACGTCTGTGATGGCATCGAAGAGGAAGGATTTGTCACAGATTTTGCGCTTCAGGTAGTAGAGAACCAGCTCCTCATCGGACGGGTGAAACCTAAACCCCGGCATCAGAGCAGTGATTGACCACCGAGGAGCATTGGCAACATTGCCACCGAGGCTCGCCAGGGTGACGGCTGTTGCAACAGCAGGAGCTTCCGTACCAGAAGGTAAGGCCACGGGAATACCTGCAGCAGCCACAGGCGAGGGTGCTTCCAGTGTTGAAGCTTGGGGATCCATCTTCTGGGACCTTGGCGAGTGGAGAGAAGAAGAAGAAGATGATGATGACAAGGGCTGTGACTGAGGCTATTGAAAGAGTAGGTCAGGGATATATAGGGGAAAGAAGATGGATGTTTCTTTGGGTGCAAGCAATTTCTTTTAAGTTATTATTATTATTATACGAACTCCGATACGGTAAGACGATGCTTGTATCGAGACTTGACGGGGCTTTAATATGCTAGTCCGTTATAGATGGTAAATTAAACTATTTTGATATTTAATTGTTTGTAACTCGTTAGTCTAACAAGATTTTGATGACATGCCATTACGATAACAGCACAACCTAATTGTAACCTGAACGATATATATATATTTTTTTTATCTTTTAAAGACGCAATGTTTGGACAAAATGGCACTTAAAATCGAATTCAGAATCTCTTAATCCATTGAGTAATCGGATGTAAACTTTAGAGTATAGGAAAATGCGGTTACCTTTTTAACTATGTAACGCAGTAGCCAAAGTAAGAAAAAGAAAATAATAGAAGTATATTAGAGTGAAAAATAATTTTTCTTGAAAATATTAATTTATACGAAAATATATGCTCATAAAAATTAATAGTTCACAAATTTATATTATATATGTATAATTTATCATATAAATTTTGGAAAGGAGAGCATATACTAAATCAGATCAAAATAATTCCGACTCGTCAAGTTATTCACGCTCTTATTTATTGGAGAAAATCATACATGGACGAAGGATTAATTATTCAACGAGTGAAAAAAAATAATCTAGTTTGTTAAAATGATATTTTTTATTACTAATATCATAGTTGTGGAGTGAAATATGAGAATTTGAGAAGCAAATTTTTTTTGATAATATCATAATTATGGAATGGGAACAGACAATTCAAATAGTTTTGAAATTATTCTTTTACCCTTCAACCGAAGGAAGTCGTAACATAAATTTATTGGCAATAACCAAGTGATATGGATTTTGTAAATCATGTAGAGGATAAATTTAGGGAAAAAGAGTTTTTTCAATTTACAAAAATTTAAATTCGAGATATTTGTTTGAGGGGAATAAGTGTTTTATTACTTACATCAACTCATATTTATTTATATTTATTCCCATAATAATACTAATATCATAAATAGAAAAAATTGGAAAATATTATTACCATATATATTTAGCCAGCTGTCACGTATAGAATGTAGTACCTGCCAGACTGTACCTGCCAAAATTTTCATCCTTAATTTTATGGTAAAAATTGTAATTTAGTTTCAAATAATAAACGTGGCAAAGAATCTTATTTAAAAAATAATCCCGGCAATTTCCTTTTTGTCAAATTGACGACGAATCCCC
This sequence comes from Lagerstroemia speciosa, assembly GCA_037672795.1. Taxonomy (NCBI): domain Eukaryota; kingdom Viridiplantae; phylum Streptophyta; class Magnoliopsida; order Myrtales; family Lythraceae; genus Lagerstroemia; species Lagerstroemia speciosa. The sequence continues at coordinate 13,563,897 of CM075288.1, read as the reverse complement.
AATTTCTTAAAAATCTATAATCTCAATTGATTAAATATGGTAAAAAAATTTTTAAATATTTTTGATTTTGTAAAATTCTTATTTCATCTTGTGATAAGTCACGATGATGTGGCATAGTTATTTGATTTCATTGACAGTCTGGCAAGGAATAAAATAATGTTAAAAACATAAATAATATTTACTATCTTTTTTCTTTGTAAGTGTGATGTTCATCCTTAGACAAAATAAAGAAAAATAATAGGGTTATCTGTTCAGAAAATCGCGAACTATCCAATAATTTTTCAATCTATAACGAATAATTTTTTACCCAAAAAATCATGAATTATCCAAGAACTTTCTAATCTATCACGAACTATTTTTTGACATGGAAATCACAAATTATACCATCTTTTCTCTGATCAATCACACCGTTAATTTTAATAATTAATTACAAATTTGTACCGTTAATTTTGTTGATTGTGCAAATGAAGTTTGATGTGACAACACACATGGTATCCAGCTGATCATAAAAATTGAGGAACATCTATTTACACGTCCATCTTCATGATAAAATAGAGAATCTGATAATTGTTCGTGATTTTTTATAACCAAATGGATGCCACGTATGATGCCACGCCAGACTCCATTTATATAATCAGTAAAATTAACAGTACACATAATCAATTAATCGAAAAAATTAACGATGTGATAAATTGGAGAATTTTTGAATAGTTCGTGATTTTCTAGGCAAAAAAATAGTTTGTGATAAATTATAGAATTCTTGAATAGATTGTGATTTTCTGAGCAAAAAACTTGTTTATGGTATATTAAGGAATTGTTGGATAATTCATGATTTTCTGGGTAAATAACCCAAATAGTACTTAATGATGGCATTTTATCTCATATAAGACCTTTTTTTTTTATCAGTAGAAGGAGGGCAATGGTAGTGGTTATCCAGTCATCCTGACTACGTAATATTTAGGCTTTTATTATTCAATCGTGAACATATAAAATGAACTAAACAGCTAGTACTTACATTGAACTCGTTAATGTAGTACTATCAAATACTCAATACAGAAGTCAACAAATCACAAGCTCAAGAGTCTCTTCTACCCGTATTGTTCAAAGCGAGATTTAAACTTGTGATATCGACCTCACCAAATTACTATATAGGAATGAGTTTTAGACTACTGTAACATCGCCTTTAATGCTGATTCAATGGAATGCATGATCTATTGGTCTCAAAATGGAGAAGGTCTCTAATGCATTTGATATATCATGTGACAATACTGACACGCTATAATTTTTTACTTAGAGTTCAAACCGATTATAAAAAGAAAATGTCATTTCTCTATCAAAGCTACTGATGGACGGATGCCTGTAAAAGTTTCTCTCATAGATTATTCAAGTTCTCCTCCCAAATCCTCACATGAAAATCTTCAGTTTGTTATTGATATGCATCCCACTACATAGTATATAACACATCCTCAATTTCCACGACATGATAAGTAAAAGTCTATGGTATTGAGTTCGAGTCTATCATCTTCCTTCTCCTATCTTGAAGCATCGGGGCAGTGTTGTTGAACTGTAGGAGACACATCATGGGTCACTGTTGGGGGCTCGGTACGAAGAACAACATCAACCTCGGAAGATGGCAATTCCTGCAAAATCGAAATAAATGGATAATAAATATCAACTAAAATTTTGGAATCAGGAAATATTAAGATCTAACATTCTCAGTATCAGGAACTTCAATTGTTGTTACCTCCTCGCTAACAACTCCTACGGGAAGAATCATATCTTCGTCATCCCATGTCTCCCCGACAACTGGAGCGTGCTGATTTTCGACCGGTGGGCTGGTATTAGACTTGTGAAAGACTTTACAAAGCACATACGGGACCTTCACAAGGAATTAACAATTTATGGTCAAACTTTGTTCATCAAGTCAAACCTTCTTTTGATCAAAAGCATATTTCATGAAATAATAAACTCCAACACATTAAAAGTGATATAGATTGCCGAGGAACCCGACAATGCTTTGCAACCTCAGCGGTTTGTGCCAATTCCCACACAGAAAACTAACCTCCCTGGTACCACATTTTTTCATCTCTTCTTCCGCGAGTCTGTATTCATGTATAACCCAATTTGTTCTCTTGCCGTTAGGGCGCCTCCCATAATAGAACACAAGGATTCTTTTCAAGCCAACGACGCGGTTGTTGTGCTTGACAGCTCGATTTCTTCCAGTTGCCTTCCAGTACCCTTTGTCCGTGCCCCTATGCTTTCTTGTTCCATTCACGTATTTTTTGTCCAATGTGCTAAAGAAGTACCACTCTTGATCCCGTGTTTCTATCATAGCCTTAGCTGAAATTAAAGAACACAGTCACCAAGAGCAAACAAAGACTTATTTCAGTAATTCAATTACATGTCTACAGTCGACACCACAACTTTTCCAGCTAAAATTGCTCATGGGCATGCCAATTTGTGACGCGGATGGCCCACTTGATCAAATCTTGTGATGACCAGTGATTACTGAAAGCAAGTGGAAGAACAGTAAATGAAAGAAAGAACTAAAATATCAAAAGACAAGTAAACGTGTAGGCAATGTTCCTTTATGAAATTTCAAAAAAATAACGACCCAACAAAGTTACTGAGAGGTTGGCATAAGGGAGGATAAAGAAGCAGAAATAATAATAATAATAAAAGATAAACACGCGATGCGCAACCTGGAAGCTCCCAAGGCTCAAACTTATAGATTTCCACATTTGAAATGACATCAAATCGGAAGGATTTCCCGTAGATTTTGCGCTTCAGGTAGCATATCACTAGCTCCTCATCGGTTGGGTGAAACCTAAAACCCGGAGCCAGAGCAGCGGCCGATCGCTGAGGAGAACCAGGAACTGTTTCACTGGAGCCCGTCGTAGCAATGGTTGTTGCAGTAATAGGAGCATTCGCACTGGAAGGCAAGGCCATGGGCATATCAGTAGCAGCAGTAAGCGAGGGTTCTGTGTCTGCTGTACCTTCGATAACCATCTTTTGGAACACTAGGAGGAGGGAAGATGCAGAAGATAAGGATTAGCATTGTGGCTTAATAAAGGGTAGGGTAGGGATGTTTCTTCCATGGTAAGCTATTTTTATTTTTATTTTTCAATATTATTTTTTTTAGTATTTGCCTTATTGTTCTTGAGTCCATAAAAGCACATATGTGGGAGCTCACCAATAGCCAGTGATCCAGGAGAATCGAACCTATAATATTATGAAATACTCACAAGATTTATGACCTTTTTATTTGAATTAACTCTTCCTGTTTAAAGTCATATTATTATTATTTTTTATTTGTCTTACTGATGTGAACTATGAATAATGGCCGTGACATTGTTTAGGGTTCTCTATTTTTCTCCCTCTTTGTAGCATATAGCTGGGCTGGATTGGAGTTGTCGATTTTTCATAGTATGACCAGATACTGTAAAATGCGGGCTAGACCATTATCGATCACTAATTATATTGTTGTGATATTTAATCGGTCCACAGCTCGTCAGCCTGAAAAGGTTTTCGCGTATCATATCTGTGGGAGGCTAGCTCAACCGTGTTTTTCACTATCTTCTACCAGTTTTAGCAGTCGAAAATGTGATTATCTGATAGTTCGAAAATACCCACAAAATGGTTTTTCCCGATTCCCTGTTTCAATGGTCAAGCTTAATTATGACAGTTTCAAACTTGCAATCTTCCAAACAAAAATCGATACTTTTTCTAGAGATCGTTTTCGACACTTTGCTTTCCACGGTGATGCTCTAAACGAAGCCATGCAATAGCATGACCATTAAATTTATGACATAGCACTGCCATTCCCTACCTTTTTTTTATTATTTTTTTTAATTTTCCATTTCATCAACATATCACATGAAACTCTAATTATCGATCATTAATCATGATTCATCTCGATCCCTTACTTTATATTGATTGCATTTAGGACACAAAATTAGCGCAATTGTTTCATAAGAACATTGGTTTGATTTTTGTTAGTGAGACTTCTTCTATCTCTTTTATCCTCATCCTCCTCAAATCCCTTCTAAGCTTATAAATCTCTTTCATAATCTGGAAAAAAAAGTTTGATAAGATAAATAATATTTGCTACAGTAGTATTATTCTCGAACTGATTAAATCATCCATCCTCTACCTACCCCTTTTTGGTAAATAAATATCCTTTAATACAAAAAACAAAAACTGAACAAGACTGGAATGGCTTAATGGAAGATTGGCTACATGGAAATTCCACGGTACCGTCATTCTAGTAATGGGCCATCCTCACTCATGGAAAAAAAAAGGTAAAGTTAAAGGATATACATGAAAATTTGATTTCCAAGATGAGGGGCGTTGGGCCATCCTTACTCATCAATGAAACGAAAACCAAGAAAATTTCGGATGACCAATTGACCACCAAGAAGATGATTATTCTTGGGTTTCATTTAGGGCAACAATTCTGCAAATAACAGAGAAAACAGCCTCAAAAACAGTGGTGAACAGCAGCAGGGAATTTCAACACAGTTTTCGATTTCACAAGGTGATTTGGGATTCGATTGAAAGGTGAGCTGTTATTTTTCATAAAATTTCAGAGGGTGATTTCTATTAGAACAATTTTTATTTCAACACATTTTTCTTCTTCTCTCATTTAGCCGCTCAATCGACATTTCTTGTTAATCCCTTTTGGTGAGCTTGTTCCTATTATCCATTCATTTTACTTTGGATGATGAATCTATGGTACCCAGTGGTGTAATCCTTGATGATTATTGGCATTTTGTTTGTTTATTAGATTGGAGAAGAAATTGTGTGTTGATAGTGAAAGTTCCACTGGCTCGATCTGGTGGCTTTTCCACTTAATCGAGAGGTTTTCTAGGTTAAAAATCTTGGTATTCATAATCTAATTTTCTCTCCACTTTATTTTGAGATAGGGTATTTAATTTATGCACTCGAAAAAAGACTATTTAAAAATAAGAAAAGAAATCAGTATTACAAATACTGTAATCGGTCGTCAACGTATCGACGGCTGTGAACACATAAAAAATAATGAGAACTAATTGATTCTTGAATGTTTTGCCAATAAACACTTTTTTTTTTTTGTGTACAGAAGGTACAAATGTTTAGAAAGAATAAAATGAAGATTGGATAAAGTGGCACACACGGATGATATTAAATCTAGGATATCTAGGTTAGATGGTGGAAGCAGCGTCAACTGTACTAAACTCTTTGTCTCGCCAATGAACACTTTAATCAGCTAAAGTAATTTATTTTACCACTAAGTAAATTCATTAATAGTGCATAGCATACCAATCAATTGTTCCTCAAAATTTCTTCGGAAACTGAAGTGCTGGCAAGCAAATCATTAAGCAATTAAAATGACAACTTTTATTCTTTCCATTTCGTCCAAAAATTGATTTTGAATAGAATCATTAGCCGTAATAATTAAATAATTTTACTGATACGTTTGAGTAATTAGTCGTTCTTCCATGTATGACTTTCTCCATTAAATAAGAGTGTGAATAGTCTAATGAGTTGGAATTATTTCAATTTAGTTTCGTATATGTTGGCACAATTTACATGAAAAATTATACATATGTAATAAAAATTTGGACGTCTTAATTTTTATGAGCATATATTTGTGTATAAATTACTATTTTTAAAATTTTCGAGATAAATAACTATGCTATTTTTTCACTTTAATATTCTTCTGTTATTTTTCTCTTTCTTACTTTTGCTCCTGTGTTACATTACATAGCTAATAAGGTGATTGCATTTTTTCTAGCCGAACTCTGCTTGTACTCTGAATTTTACATCTGATTACTCATGGGCTGAAGATATAATGATTAAAAATTGGCGAAATTGAACTTGATACTCGAAAGAAAGAATTGTAATAACTATGATTTTGAAATATTTTCCAAAATTTGCTTCTTGAAAAGATAATTTTAAAAAAAATATCGTTCAGCCGGCATGATTATGAGAATTGGGTTGTGCTGTTATCATAATAGCTTGTCGTAAAAACCTTGTTAACTAACGAGTTATGAACAGTTAAATATCAAAATGCTTTAATTCATGATCTGTAATGGACTAGACTAATAAGTCTAGATAAAAGTACCATCTTAACCTTTCGGGGTTTGTACCGATGAAAACCTCAAAACCGTAGCCATGGCCAACATATGCAATTTCACATCAGTCAATCATATAAGTAAAAAGGTTAACTTAATGATAAAAGGATAATGAACATCAAGGGTCAAGTCAAACGAATAAAGACGTGCATTTTTGGAGTAGTTAACAAAATTAAAAATTCAGTTTTTCGAAATATGCATGGTTATCGGTCAGGTCACATGTATACGTATTTTTATGAACTCATAAGAACAAAATACTTTTAAATAAGTGAAAGGAATAGTAATAGTGATAATTCAGTCACCTCATTCATTTGAGATTTCATATTTAACCCTGAACAAAAAGCAGCATTGAGTGCTAGCCCATTGTTGTAAGAAAACAATAATAATAACTTAAAAGAAATATCTTGCATTCGAAGAAACATCCATCTTCTCCCCTAAAGAACCCACTATCTTCTTCCCCTCAAGCAGCATTGAGTGCTTTCCCTCATTTTTATTATTTTCCCCTTCCCCGTCATCCCTATAGAACCCACTATCTGTGTCCTTTTGTTTGTTTTTCTTATGCTGTTTTTATTGGTTATTGATCTTCTTGAGATTTGATCAAGTGGTCCACTTTTTCACAGATTAGCATTTTATAAGCAATTATTTGCCGGAAAAATCACAGTGCAGCCATGTAGTTTTATTCTAAGACAAGGATTCACTCTCATAGTCACGACCTTAATTCTGTGTTCTTTTGTTTCAGCTTATGGCCAGATAAAAAGTCGGGACCAAGAGTGGTACTTCTTGTAAGTTGGACCAAAAATACTCATATGGAGAAGAATGCACGAGTACAGACTTACTGAAGAAGAACTTAACAAATGTGGTGCTGAGAATGTGAGTTTTATGTGGCTAGAAATGTAGATTTTAAGAGTTATTGTGCTTCTATGTTTAAGGGCAATCTGTGTCACCTTCACAGTTTTGATGTTTGTTGAACGACTGAATATTTTGCTTGGAATGTGCTTTTGATGAAAAAAGTTTGACTGTAAGTGTTGTTTTAATTCTCTGTGAAGGACGATAGCAGTAGAATATTTCACAAGACTAAAATAGGCCCACCAGTTGGAAAGCGCTGTGCTCCATTTGTCGAGGAAGAATGGAATGTTCAAGATACAGTTTTATGGTTTGTGTTGAGAGTTGTAGGATAGTTTGAAGTATGAGAAAAATGGATGGAGGTTTTGAGGATGATGATTGGAAGGTGTTTAGAATTATTGGGAGGTGTTTTGAAGGAATGGGAACTAGAGGATTGATGGGATGAGTTTGAGAAGAGGAGATGCTTAGAGGAATTGTATTTCTTGGAGCATACTTACACATCACATATTTATACTAGTTCATGAAAACTTCTAGAAACCTACTATCTAAAATATCTAAATGTTCTAGGGTTTAAAACTTCCAGCAAATTCATGCATTTTACCTACCACAACAAGGTTCTAGACAATCAACATTCCAGAGAATTAAAACTTCTAAAAGAATTATACACCATAATAATCTGATACAGTTCTTCTAGAGAAGTGGTTGGAGAGGAAGTAGCAGCATCCGAAGCTTCTGAACTTGAGCAGGTTAGATCTGAGTTTGACATTTTCCTGAAATTTTAAATCATGATATTTATTATGTAGTACTTACAATTTTGCAGGAATTAATATTCGAGGCTGTTGCTGTTCCACATACCGACCGCTCGACAAAGACCGGTTATCCGTTGGATGTCTACAATAATGAGACGCATGATTTTTCTCCTGCTCTTGATGATGGGGACGACACTCCCTAATTACTTCAATACCAAAGAAGGAAAACAGACTTTAACTCTCAAGCTTCTGACTGTGATCCTGGCACTTCTTATGGAGCTAAAGCAACAACTCTGGAGATGAACCAGTCAAGTTGGTTGTCTGATCTTCAGGAGAACACTTTAATGGAATGTCTCCAGCAGAAGGAGAACTGTCCTATGCCCCAATCCCCAGCTAGTGCTTCTGCACCCGATTCTTCTCTTCCTCCTGAATACATGGGATTCATCAGATGTCTGCAGGAGGAAGTGTTTAAGGTCTCAATTGACAGGGAGACTTTGAGGCATGAGGTGTTTAGTGTTCAAGCATTGAACAATTTCCTTTGTTCCATGCTTGAAAATTTGGTAAAGCAGAATGAGGAGGTCAAATACACAACTTAGGATCGTTAAGATTTTCCCTCGATTCTCTTGTCTGATTTGTTTCTGTTTTTGAAATTCGCAAATGCTATCGCGAGAAGAGGAATGCTTCCTTCCTTTACCAGACTCTCTTGTCTTTGTCAGTAAACTTTTCATATTTTAGATGTCTACCACCGCTTCTTACAGCATCCAGAGTAGCTGTTTAAAGGCCATTGATGGGGCCCTTGTCCATCATCAATCATAATATTGAGGCAGTAGTGCACCATGGCTATTTTGGCAGGGATTGTCCATCAATTTAATCGAGTTAATGAAATGCTGGCATAGTATGCTTCTCTAACATCGTATGTTTAGTACTAAAGCTCATTCGATTATCTTATAGTTTTTTTACTGTAGAAATGTTGTAGAGCTGCGTATATAAGAGTGCATAAGCTTTATTGAAATCACTGATATAAGACTACATCAGCTCTAGGATGAACTGAGCTTGTTATTGGCCTGGTGCTGATGACAAGTGTGATCAATCACGAGCAGCAGCTCATCAGACTGAAAAGGAATCATATCTATTATAGTGGATATAATCCCGGTTTTACGTGGACTGGCATCAGTACTGGCTCTCCAGCCAAGAGCTCAAAAGGATATAGGCATTAAAGAGTTGGGGACTTGAAACCCAAAAAGTTTCTTTTCTTGCTACCTCATATTTCTAATTATATCTCATGAACTAAGTATAACTACGGCCAGTGTCTGATCAGTAGCCCTTCAATCTCCGTTATCTTTCGGCGGAGAATCGCTTATGTCATGTGCATCGTCTTCCATCAGGAGAAGCTCGGACCCACTTGGCCACACGTATGCATTCCTGATGAGGATGAACGAATCTAGAGCTTGAGAGAGGATACCGTGCTTGTAGCAATGGAAATGGCACTACAAGTAATAAGTTAAGAATTCAAGAGATGAGACCATGGAAGAACCCTCGCCTGAAGAAAATGCAAATGGCAAACAAAGCAGATGGAAAAGGCTTTGAGAAATGATCATATTGATTCTCCAACTGAAGAGACTGGTGAAGAGCCTATGCCTGTGGCAAATGAGAATGATGATGATCTAATCGAATCACAGCTCCAAGAGGACGAAGAGCTTGTGTGGCATTCTGAAGGTTCGATTTTTAATTCAATTCCTACTTTATACCATGCTAATTATTTCCATCTTAGTTGAGATTTTCGGGCCTTATGATATGATTCAGTCTGTTAGAACAAAAAACCGCAACGACATCGTTTTGCATATTGGAACGGAAGTTTTGTTTGAATTGCTTCAGCATTTGAAATCTACCATAGATTCATTGTGTTTTATGGTAACACCATTGTGGCCTACGCTATAAAAGGGGGTGAATCTGGCTTCCAATAAGTACAACAATTCGGCTTTCTGTTTACTTCTACAGAAGCGGCAACCTCCGGCTGGTTGATCTCAATCTCCCAAGGATAGTTGAGAAGTCTCCGATAACATGGATGTCCCAAGAGATCTTCAAGCCGTGCCCAGTAACAATGCTAACGTTGATTTGAATGCAGCACTGGTGGACGAGCAGGGAAATACAATGAACCCAGATCAGGATCCTCCTCACCCGGCTCCACCACCACCACCACAAGCAGCAGCAGACCTGATGGAAATGCAGCACGGTGGCACTCCAAGTCCTGTGCCTCCACAGCTCATGGCATACATCTACGGGCTGCAGGAGCAGCTCTACAAGGTGACCATGGAGAGAGAGATGCTGAAGCAAGAGGCACTCCGCCTCCATATGATGTTCAACATCATCTACCCGAGAAACCGCCTGCTGACCAGGGAGAACGAGGCTCTTAAGAAGAAAATCCGGGAGGTCTGGGCCTTCTTCCGTTGAACGCTGTTACCCAACTGTCGGATGATGCTGCAGTCGATTTATTTTTCTGTCATCATTCAGAATAAAACCTGGCTAGTGGTGTGGGCTTGTCCACCCACTCGCAAGGATTCTCATCTGCAGCTTTCAGTTTAAACAAACCTTTAGTACTACCGTTGTTCGTTTCTCTTGTTTCCTCCCTTAGTATGGACAATTTGTGTTGTGGTGATATCTAATTATTTCTGGTAAAAAAAATCTTTGAATTCGTACACAGTGCGATATTACTCCAACAAATTTGAAGGATACGGATACGGCCAATTTGCATTTGGGTGTGGCGCATTTGCTGTTCTTGGGATTAAGGGAATAACAGTTATTCTAAAATTAATCATAATCATTAAAACTAATCAATCATTGTGTCCGAACGGATAGATGGGTTTATACGTGAAATACGACTACTTTTAATAGAATTCATATGTTAATCGTGTTCATGTCTTGCTAAAAATTAACGGTCCCAACTTGTCTGCACTAGTTTTATCGAGTAAATTTAGTCTTACATATCTTATACGTGTTGACAATCGAAACCTTGTTAAACGGATATAGTTTGAACAAATGGTATTGCTATTTGATTGAAGCACCATTCAAACTGGAATGTACACGTAAATTAGCATTGATCGCCTAAGCAGTCACTGTAATTTTTTTTAATCAGATAAATTTAATCGGTATTTTTTCCGTCATGTCATTGTTAGGTAAATTCAACTGAGATATTTTTCAGACCCAAATCTTAAGCAGTAAGAAACCTAATTAATTAGGAGTAGGTGGGATTCCATATAAAGTAATTCCATGCATAAGATTACTAACAAATGGTTAATTCATTTTTACCAAAAGGGGCAGTGTTTTGAATTTGAGCATATCCAATGACAATAAACAAAAAAAAAAAGGAAGTAAGACAACAATTTCATTTCTGTGACTACCAAAAGGGGAAAATGAAATCCCTTATTTCCATAGCATAACAGGCTGAAGTCACAACTTACAAGTTTGAGCAGCAAGTGAGCTAAACACATTCCATATAAATAAATAAGGTAACAATTTTTGTTTTTTTACCTGCCAAAAGGAGAAAATGGATACATATGAATTAGGACGTGTGTGTACCTATCCAATGTAAGGAAATAAGACGACAATTTCTTTGGTGGGGAATTATACTTAATAATTCTTCTTAAGCAAATATATGATAAATATTTCTATGAGAGAGTAAAATATACTTAATAAATGGGTATCGCGGAGGTTCGGACATGATTAAATAGGATTGTAAAAAATTTTATAAAAATTATAAGAATTTTTATAGATTTTTATATAAAAATAATGAAATTTATAAACATTTTAAAAAAATGTTTAAATTTTGGAAAAGTTATGAATTTTTGTTGAAAACTTTCTTTTTATATATTTTATAAAAATTCATAAATGTCCTTTTTATATATGTAACATATTTTCATTTTATTCTTTTAAATTAAAAATAAATATACTCTACCTAGTCCATGTCTATACTTGCGCCTTTGAACTTTTCATTATAATTTTTAATAAAATTTTTAAAATTTTATAATATTTATAAACTTTTATAAAATATGAGTTTCTTCAGGAAGGCATGAATTCCGCGGTGGAATTTTACTAATTTTTAATTTTATTATATTTTTGAACTTTTATAATTTATAAATATTTTTAATGTGAATCTGTTAAAAGGTTTTATAATTTTTAAGCAATTTTTAAATTTGCATTTTTAAAAATATTTATTTTATAATTTTATTTTTTATATCGATGTCTTTATTCTTTCTGATCCCATGAATGTATATAAGTCTATGTGCAAGATATATTTATGAGTGGCTTTACCAAGGATTACACGAGGGAATCAAACCTCCAATCTTGTCACTTTTTTTATCATCTCTCTTTTATCTCTTTTAGGTTTAAGTTACGTCTATCCGCTAAATTGTAAAACTCTCTCAACTAATTGGTAATTATGCTATACTTATTGAGTCCATAAAAGCATACATGTGGGTGTCCTCGCTAATGGTTACGAGATCGAGAGGGACACAAACTTATATTGTTGTGAACTACTCATAAAATACACACGTCCTTGTTATTTGAATTAACCTTTACAGTTTAATGTCATTTTGTTGTTACTTTTTCTATAGATCATTTTCTGAACTTTGCCTTCCACAGTAGATGTTCTAAATCTAGTCATGCAAATAGCATGACTTAAATTTATCAAACGGTTCTATCAAGCTCCTCCCACTGAGCGATTTTTAGTTATAAATGAGGTATGTGAGTCTTGAATCCTCCAGGAGTGGCTAGAGTAAAGGGGCACCGAGAATCGAAATTAGGACTTCTAATTATCTGCTCACTAATCATATGTGAACTTTGGAGGGCAACTGAAAAAACGAGATTATCTGATTAACTCGAAGATGGTATCGTAGAACAGTGACATAAAATTCCGATATACAATTTAGAGATTCTGAGTTTGGTCCTCATCATGAGAGTTTGTGCTTTTTATTTTTCTTTATTTTCTATCATTGTATTAGGTTTAGGTCCTGTCTTAACAATGAAAAAAAAGGAGAAATAGTATAAGTATATTAAAGTGAAAAAAAATAGCTTCCTGTTGCTCTTGAAAATTCTAAAATATTAATTACATACAAGAATATGTGTCCTAATTTTTTTTTTCTGAATATGTTTATAAAAAAAATTAATGAGAAAATGAAGGCGGAAGCCATATGTATTTGTTATTTCTTATAAATCGGTCATATATATTTTAAAATAAAATATCGAGTCTTATTGGTTACGCGTTGTTAAAACATCCGGTCCTTCCGTTATCTGCCCTTACTTTTCTGTTAACATGGACATAATGGAATTGGTTTTATCTTATGTGTTATTTTTAAACCGCTGACTGGAAAATTTTAACCTTATGTATCCTCATTTTTCAAATAGATATAATTACTCTTTTACATCGATATGTGTATAAAAAAATTATATCACTAAAATCAATTTGTTTGAACTAAAGCTGAAGGATGTACGTAAACAATTTGATTTCCAAGATGAGAGACACCTTGTTCATCAGGACCTAGCATCAGAAAAATATTTGGATTAGAAAAAAAGAAAATAAATTAGTATTGCGCATACTGTAATTCAAAAAAGAATATGAACACGTGAAAATGAAAATAATAACTACTTGTCTTGTTGATTCTCGAGTGTTTTGCCAATCAACAAATTAATCATCTAAATTTGCTTTTCTAAAAATGGGCACCCGAATTGGAATCCGATTCCGTTTGAATTTGTTTGTTGTCCGAAAAATAGATTTTGACTCCCTCACATGGTAGAATTTATTTCCCCCATATACTGGAATTCAATTCCTCTCATAAAACTAGAGAATCGGGAAGAAAGATCTCCGAAATAAAAAATAAATACCTCGTAAAAAATCTCGACTACTCAAAAACTCTTCAACATGTAACTAAAAAATTATAACAAACACAGATTATTAAGAATTTTTTACCCGCATAAATCGAAGCATTTTTTTCTTCAATGAATGAGCGTCAATTTTGAAAAAGAAAAGAACATATAAAACTTCAACAACAAGAGAATGGAAGCACATTTGAAAAAGGGAAGAAAAAGTCCAAAAAGGCAAGAGTTCCTACAATTGATGGATTCTTTAATAAAATAATAATTGTTATTTGATAATTTTCTTATATTCATTCAATTTGTCCGGATTAGATTCGGTAAATTATTCTAACTGTTTTTCATTTCAAATTTCTAATATTTTAACTAAACGACGATAAAGGAAATTAGATTTGTTTTAAATTAAATTAACGGAAATTGAAAATTATCATTTCATTTCTGGTTCCGTCCCATTTTGTTTCCGTTTTCGCAGTACGAACCAAGCGACCACTAAGTTAATTCATTTATGTTCATGCAGGTGATTCAAAAACAGAGACCGTACATGCCAAATATTAGTCTGCGAAAACTAAATCGTTAGCAAACAAAATCTTTGAGGAATTAAAATGAAAAGTTTTATTCTTTCAATTTTGGCAAATGTACTCACTGCAATTACATAAGTTTTCCTATCAGATCCCTCATATTGAGGGCATACAGAGCATATCCTTAGTCTTGACAACATAGTGATTCGAAGTCTCAGTTCATTGACCTCAAAATCCATCATCTTCATTCTCTTATCAATTAGTCTCTGTGAGCCTCAGAAGATGGCAACTCCTGCAAAATCAAAATGAATCGATAATGGACATCATCAGAAGTTTCTGAGTCTTATCAAACAAAGATCTAACCTGCTCAATTTCAAAAGCCTCAGATGCGGCTGCCTCCTCTCTGACCACTTCTCCAGGAATTATTGCATCCTCAGCATCCCAATCCTCCTCAACAACTGGAGCATACTGCTTTCCGACTTGTTGACCAGTGTTAGACTTCTGGAAGACTTTACACAGGATATATCGGTCCTTCACAAGGAATCAAAAGAATGTCTATGGTCAAACTTTTTCCATCAGGCGACCAAAAAAAAAAAACTTTTTCCATGAAAACATATTTCATGCAATTATTCAACTGTTTAGCATACACCAAAATAGAATAAGTGGTGTAAATTGTCAAGAAACTCGATAAAACTGAACTATTCACACTCTTAAATAAACGAAAGCCCAACATTCTCTTAAAAACTGCTTGCCAACTCACATGGAAACTCACCTTGTCAACACCACATTTGTTGGTCTCTTCTTCTGAAAGCATATACTCATGAATGACCCAATTTGTTTTCTTCTTGTCAGGGCCCTGGCCATAATAGAAGACGTGGATCTTCTTGAAGCCAACGACACGGGTGTTATGCTTAACAAGTCGGTTTTTTCCGGTGGCCTTCCAGTACCCTTTGATTGTGGCCCTATTCGTTCTAGGTCCTGACAAGTATTTGCGGTCTAAAACACTATAGAAGTACCACTCTCTATCCCGAGTTTGTAGCAGAGCCATAGCTGAAAACAAAGACCATTGAATCAACGTCACCAAGACCAAATCGTTATTTCAGTTGTACAATTACATTGCTACATCATGATCTTCAAACTGAAAATCGCTCACAAACTTATAATATGTGACAAAGATGGCTCGCTTATCAAATCATGAGAAGATCAATGATCCACTAAAACTGAAAGTAGAAAGACAAACAAAAGAATGCAAAGAAGGGATTCGTAGATACTAACTCAGTTGAATCTACCAGGAGGTCAGCCTAAGGGAAGACCAGAAGGGAGTTAAAAATGAATATGAGGAAAATAGGAGATGCACACAACCTGGGAGCTCCCAAGGGTCAATCTTATAGATGTCGACGCTTGTGATGATATCAAAACGCAAGGATTTCCCACAGATTTTGCGCTTAAGGTAATATAACACCAGCTCCTCGTCGGTTGGGTGAAACCTAAAGCCCGGAGCTAGAGCAGTTACCAATCGCTGAGGAGAATTAGGATCTCTTCCACCAGGGACCGTCGTAGCAGTATTGGATGTTGCAGCATCTTGAGCATTCATACTAGAAGGGGAGGCCATGGGGATACCGGCAGCAATGGTAAGCGAGGGTGTTGTGTGTGTTGAAACTTGGAGAGCAATCTGCTGAAGCACTAGGAAGAGGGAACAGGTAGAATACGAGGATTACATTGTGGGTTAATATAGAGTAAGCCCAGGGAGATTTCTTCCATGGCAAGCTGTAATAATAATTATTTTTTTAACAATATTACCTTATTCATCTTAAGTCCATAAAAGCACACATGTCAATGACCTTATCAATGGATACCGATGGCTCAGACTGAAAAAAAAGTATGGTCCGATACTGTAAAATGATCATTGAATAGAGATTGTTGAGGCTTTAATAGGCTAGACCGTTATTGATCGCAAATTATGTTCTCGAGATGTTTAACGGTCCAAAACTCATTAGCCTCAGATAATTTTCGTGCCAAGCCATTACGATTGCTTATTCTATGTGTATCACATGATATCCAGAATCTAACGAGTCCTGACTAACATAATTATCATAATTATGGCAGACTCGGCGCGTTTTACTATCTTTTATCAAGTTTTGACTATCGAAAGTGTGGTTCTTCGCAAGGTCGAAAATGCCTACAAAAATGGTTTTTCCCGAATCCCTATTTCAAGCGTCAAGCTTAATTATGACGATTTTAAATTGGTAATCTTTTGAAAAATAAATCAATACTTTTTTGTAGAGATCATTTTCTGAACTTATCCTCCCACAGCACTGTTCTAAACCAAGCAGTTAAATTTATGAAACTATTCTATCCACCACCTCCTATTGAGCGATTTTCGTTATAAAAGAAGTACGTGAGTCTTGAATCGTATACAAGTGGGGTGGCAAAAAAAGGGAGGACCTCTTATTACTCGAATATATCTATGGAGCCATATGTTCTGATTTTTTTCCATAATAAGGAGTTTATTCTCCTCGAGCCCATAAATACTCAACAAGCCCATAGATCTAAGAAATCCATGGGCTTGATAGGCTTGTTAAAAGAAAAAGTGAATCGAACTCTTGAACCGAATTGAATTGAACAGGCAAACAATCAAATCATTTAAATGGTTCTCCAATAGTACAATTTTTTTTCACGAAAAGGTTCGGTTAAATTATTTAATATGATTAGTTCAATCAACTACGAAATTTCATTTTTGGAACATTAAGTCCTTATTGTATCTATTTTAAATCAAAACATCAGATCCATATGTAATAGATTTCTGTGGTTTGATTAATCATCTAACAACAATTTTATAAAATATAATTTAACCAACGGTACGTGACCGGTTCGATTTGATTTAAAATTAATTAAGCCAAATCATTAAAAAAGGACCCATAAATTGTGAATTCTTTTAAAAAATATTTTTATTTTACTTAACGATCACTTAAGGAATAGGGTATTTTGATTTGTGTTCATTTTAAATCTATGATCATTTTTTGAACTTAGATATTTCATAATTTTATGCAGTAGGTTTCCTTTTTTTTTCGGTGTATAAAGGAGACACATAAGTCTCGAAAGGATAAAAGGAAGAGGGAATAAAATGGTACGTAAGTCTCACTAGTGAGAACAAATCAGGATCTCACGGTCACAGGATGATAGTAGTACAACTGTCCCAGACCCTTTTTTAAATTCGAGAGCGCTATAATCTGATATCGTTTGCCTATACGTTAATTCACATTTGTGTTCATGCCATTAATCCAGAAGCGGAACACTTCATCGACGACCATTTGGCGCTCAAAATTTGATAGAAACCTAAAGCACTGGCAAATGAATCTTTCAGGAATTAAATTTGATAATTTTTATTCCTTTGATTCGGTCAAATATTCTTACTTTTGTTACGTAAGTTTTCTACTGATTAAAAAAAAAAACATAAGTTTTGCTCTCAAATCCTCACATGACAAAAAAACAGGTCCACGGTGCTTTTGATTGCACGTCCATCATCTTCATCCTCTTACACCGAATTTCTGGGAAGTGAAGTCTTCGTCAATGGGTCTCTGTTGGGGGCTCCGTATCGAGATCGGCAGCAGCCTCAGAAGATGGCAATTCCTATAAAATCGTAATAAATAGATAATAAATACCATAGCAAAAGTTTCAGAATGATGTAAACGAAGATTTGACCTGCTCGTTCTCAGGAGCTTCTGCTGTTGCTGTCTGCTCTCCGGCCACTTCTCCGGGTAGAACCGCATTATCATTGTCCCACTCCTCGACGATTGGAGCGCACTGAGTTCCAAATGCTCGGCCGATCTTTGACTTGTGAAAAACTTTGCACAATACATACGGGTCCTTTGCACATAATCAAAACAACACTTATGTTATGATCAAACATTTTTCATAAAAAAAAGAAGCATATTTTACGCAATTATTTGGTCGTTCGACTAACACCAAGACACTATAAGTGATGTAGATTGTGGAGAAAGTCGACAATGCTTTGCAAGCCACAAAGAAAACTCACCTTCCCAATACCACATTTGTCCATCTCTTCTTCCACGAGCCTATACTCGTACATAACCCAGTTTGTCCTCTTCTTGTCAGGGCCTCGCCCGTCATAAAACACGAGGATCCTTCTCAAGCCAACAACACGATGGTTGTGCTTGACAGCCCGATTTTTCCCGGTAAGGTTCCAGTACCCTCTGCCAGTGGCACTCTTATTCTTGCCCTTGTGGTTCAATGCACTGAAAAAGTACCACTCATGGTCCTGTGTTTTTATAAGGGACTTAGCTGAAATCAAAGAACACAGATTTAAGGTTGCCAAGAGAAAATTCTTATTTTGGTGATCCAACTGAGCAACAACATTGCGATTTTCCAACTAAAAAATGATTACAAACATGCTAATTTGCAAGAAATATGGTCGACCTGATCAAATCTTGAGAAGATCAGTGATCTACTGCAACCAAGCTTGTTTTCAAGAGGTCAATCTAAGGGAAGATTAGGAAGAAGAAAATAATGAAAAAGAGGACAAGACAACAAAGGCATAACCTGGGAGCTCCCAAGGGTCGTTCTTGTAGATGTCAACATTTGCTATGACATCGAAGCGGAATGGTTTCCTGCAAATTTTATGCTTAAGGTAATAGTTCAGGAGCTCCTGATCAGTCGGGTGAAACCTAAACCCCGGTTCCGAAGCCCTGACTTTCCGTTGATGAGGATTAGCGCTAGCAGCTGTACCATTGCAGCCGGCCACTGTATCGATTGATGCAGTGACAGGAGCACCGACATTCAAAGCCGGGGCTGCAGTAGTATCAGCAACGGAGGCATGTGTAGATGACGCAGATGCTGAAGCTTCGACAGCCATGTTTTGGAACCCCGGGCAGAGGGATGAAGAAGAAGAAAAGAGTTGGGGTTTGTAGCTCAAGAAAGTTTAGGGTAGAAATAGGGGGTTTTCTTTCTTGACAAGCTTTTTTTTTTTTTTAATTTTTACTTTTAAGTTATTTGTTACTTTTTTTTACTATAAGCCTGCTCAAAAGTCCATAAAGGTAAATATATGGGTGGCTTCACCGATAATTACGAGATTCAAAGGAGGAATCGAACTTATAATTTTATGAATTGCTTGCTAAACAAAGGCGCGTTCAATTTATTTGACTTAATTAACTCTAGCTATTTATTATTATGTTATTGTTAATTTAACTTCTTATTTAGCTGGTTAGATCGTTGCAGATTTGAAATTAGAAAAATTTTCTAAAACCTTGATAGTATATCACATTTTTCTCTTTAATAAGGTCCTATATTCGAGTCTTATGAGTGAATAAAATTCAAGTTTGGGAAGTTTCACCCCAATAGTCGGCCCACCCGGCTCAAACTGGATTAATCGAGACCCTTTGGACTCATGAACATCAGTTTTACAGATCGAAGAAAAAAAGGAAAATAACACATGGGCAAATGATTAATTACTCAAATGTATTAACAAAATCATTTGATTATTCTGGTTAATAATTCTATTCAAAATCCTTGGATTATTAGGTTAAATCCCATTATTTGCACGCAATACATAATTTTCACTAATTACATTCCACTGCATCTTTACCTTCATATATCCCATGAATATTACAAGTATCATAAATAAAATATTAAAAACAAAGTATTACCAATTATATTTTTTCAGCCTGTCATTTACAGGATACGGCACCCACCAGACTGTATATACCATAATTTTAACACCCAAAATTTTATTTCTGTGGTAAAAATTGTAATTCATTTTCAAGTAATAAAAATAACCGTGGCAAAATTACGCATTATATACACAAGAGAATTTTTTTTGGGCAAAAATGAGGATGGAAAAAACAATTTCGGCAAATATCGGGTGAATTTTTAACAAATTTATATTTGCCAGACAAAGATAACATATGAAACTTTTATGAACTGATTATCAATGAATGTTTTGAAAATATTCAGCAATTTTTTCACTGAATTATCAAGAATTTTTTTTCAGAAATTCATAATTTTTTTTAAAAAATTATCCGCTTCAGACCGGATCGGACTGGGCTGGTTGTGCACAAAAGAAATTCAGAGCTTCAATGTTAGGGTTGAAAGATGAAGCGACAGTCTCACTTTCTCAACGTATTCTCAATTAGAAGAGTCAACAGATTTATAGAGTATTTGTGATTGACGAGTATATTACATGGTAGTGTAAATTTGATACCATAAATTAATAATATTTAATTATTAAATTTTTTTAATAAAACCCTAAAGACAATTTTAGAAATAATTGAATTTTACTGATCGTGACATGATACGTCTGTTTCATGCAAGGCTTTCACCAACAAATGACTCTCGTGCCAGAGTAAAAAAACAGTAAAAATCTTTAATTCCTACAAATTAAATATGTAAAAAGAAATTTATATAATATCTTTTTGTGAAATTTTTACTTCTGATTGTCATGAATCGGGATGATGTGGCATTCTTGTCTGCTTTCAATGATATTAAAAATTGGGCACTGATATACCAAAAAATGATAGTTAAATTATGAATGATATAGTATAATTGTTTCAATTGGAAGAATAAGATAATAAAGAAGTATAAAAAGTCTCACTAATAATGAAGAAATAGTTTGAATTCATTATCATCAAATCTACATATAAAAAATAGAGAAATTACTTGTGTTTGAGGTGTATAAATAATTAAAATTCTTCCTTTGGGAGAGTTTTACAACTTAATTAACAAACACAACTTAAACATAAGAAAAATAATAATTAGCTATATGTTTTTCATTACATATTAGACCTATAAATCTAAAGATGAGAATAAAAAATATATAAAAAATTTCATTTATAAAAATCGAATTTATCACCTTTGTTGGTCTATCATAGAGTGATACGGGTCGAAACGAGTGATTTTTTTAGAATTTTTTACGACACCGTTTATCGTATAAACAAAAGAAAAACGTAATGAAATTAGGAAATTAATAAATTTAAAATTGATAGTTACGTTTTTTTTTTTACATTATATCAAAAACTTAATATCAGAATAGATAAAATGTCAATCTTTTTATTCTTTTTGCCGAGTGTCGAGATTTTGTGTTTTATTAGATTTTTACCTTCTCAAAACACAAGCCTGAAAAAATCTGTCTGGTTTTTTTACTTCTGATTACTCTTAAAGAGTGAAAACGAAATATAAATTTTATAGAAGTTTTACATAAACCGTCGATTTTATACTACCACCAATTATTTTTTTTCTTTTATATTAAAAAATTGTATCAGATGCCATGTTTGGTAAAACATAATATTGTCGATTGAATATTAATATTTTGTACAATATTCTTATAAAATAAAAATGATTTTATACAAAAGTATAACTATTACTTTAAAAAAGAAAATATTACAGCAAAGAATATATGCATTTTCGTCAACTCATCACAAGATTCATCGTTCTTTCTTTCACTAGGAGCCAATTCTATCCAATCTGTGCTAATGTCACTCGATACTTTGACGATATTAAACTTCATATTTTTGGCTGTACTCCGTCTATAAATTGGTGAATACAGTCGTGTATTCTTAAGAGTAACTTGTTGTTTTTCTGATATTGTTAGATCCCGTATCGACTGTAATGAAGAAAAATATCTAGATCATCATCTAATAACTAAGGCTTTCGGTGGAAACAGATCTAATTTTATGTAAGGCCCACTGGCCACGACAGTCTAAAATAAGCCTGGGCCCAATTGACGGGCGTTTCTTAACTCAATAGATACACTGTGATAACATGACATGACATGACATGATACGAATATGGGTAGGTTTTGATTGAAGTTAGAGCACTTTGTGTCTAAACGGATTGGACCCATTTAAGTGTGATAAATAATCTTGTTTTATCATACCGGAACCTGCACGAGCCAATTGAAAATGATTAAATCCATTTAGTAAATATATTTTACTATCCCGTAGAAATATTTTACCTTATTTATATATTTGCCTATAAAAAATTATTAACAATAATTACCCGTAAAAAATTATTATATATTGCATGTTTTGTGGTTACTCATGGTCGTATATGACTCTAAACATTGTTAAATTTTGGTTAACGGGATTTTTCGCCATTTTAGTCAATATGTCTTTTTTTTTTAATATTTGCATCCCATTTTTATAGGTAAAATCTATACATTTAGAAAAACTAAATTAAATCGATTGGGTGAGTCAACCTAATATAAAAATTGCATATTTAAATACGACACGTTTAAATGTATTATATCAAACATGTCATATTTAGGTTAAGAGGGTATCTAACACGAAATCGTTAGACATAACTTGTTCAAGGATGGATTTAAGGGAGACGTGGGCGCGGGAAACTCCATGAGATATTATGCATATTTCGCTTGATTTTATCCTATTTTTATTAAATTGTATGTAGCTCGTCCTTTAAAATCGTCATATTACACTCTTATAGAGTTTTACCCTTTGACCAATTTTTTGAATCTGTCCTTTAACTTAATTGTTCAAATATTACACAATGTAGATTGCTTACCATAATTTTACCCTTTTAATAGAAGATTGCTTACCATAATTTTTCATTTTTAATGGTAGATTGCTTACCATAATTAAAAATATTTACTTCATCATGACGGAATCGCTATCTATGGAAGATAAGCTCAAGAGATAAGATCAAATTGAATTTCAGACACAAAAGTTTGATTCAACTTTTTGACCTTTTAAATATAATAAAATAATAATACAAATACCAAAAGAGAAAAGATGAAGGCTGTCAACCACCGCCACAAGGTGCTATAAATACGTACAAGTGCCAAGAAATGTAATGGGCCATGCAGAACGAGAGATGGGAGGGTGAGAAAATCCAATAAGCATAAGATCGGGAGACATTTGTATGAGCAGTGTCTCGTCTATGTATTCTGATGTTCGTGCCTCTCCTGTCTCCAATTCCTATTTAGCTAGGAGATGGGGGAGGGAAAGGCGCAGTGCACAGTCTGGGATGTCCCAAGGCTCGATCTTGTTGATGTCCACGGGTGCAATGACATCGAACCAGAAGGACTCCCTAAAGACGTTGCATTTCGGGTAAATCATCGCCACCTCCTCATCAGCAGGATGAAACCTAAGTTCCAATGCTGGAGCCACGAACCTGCTGTTGAGGAGTGTTGGCAGCTCTGCCACCGGAGCCCGCCATGGCGCCGGCCGCTGCATCCGTGTTGGAAGGCAAGGCGGCAGGAATACCGGCGGCGGCATGCGAAGGTGATGCGGGTGCTGAAGCTTCAAGAGCCATCTTCTTCTATGATTGATATTATGATGTATAGTGTCCATTAGCTTCCCATTCTCCTGTCTCCTCTTAGAAGAAAACATGAGTGTTGGAAAGCCATGAATCTCTGATTGCAATCGAAAAGAGCTCATCTCTCTTGTACTTATATAGGAGGCAATTGCCATGCTTATTGGTCGAAAAATTGAATTAAAATTTCTACTTGAAAAATGAAATAGTGGGGATAAAAGTTTTGGCATGTGAAATCTGGCGGATACTGCGTCCCATAATCCATACATGGCAGCTGAATGAATATAAATGGTAATTTGTTTCTCTATTTATGGCATCTGTAATATCCATGGTGTAAGTGTGCATATAGAGGCAGCAGAGCTGGAATGGAATGTTATTCATGGAAAAAAAATCTATGAAATGATAAGAATTTTGGTTAGTTCATTACTGTGCCACTTGTGCATAAGTCCCTGTAGGCATGCACTTAATGGGACTAAATCTAATGCAAGGATTTGGTAGATTATTTCTCAGAGGCAAAGAGAATTTGAAATAAATTTTTGTTGTGCCCAAAGAATTACACCGACGGTACAAAAAGTTTTCGAAAAATTCCGCGTTAGTAAAAAAGAAAAATCTTATGCCTAACCGGTACAAAAAGTGAAAATTGTTCCCAGATAGTATATTTTATATAGTTTTGACTGACACGGTTAATTTTTGCTAATGTGACAGCTAATGATGATGTCACACATGAACATGCGCAAATGTGGCGAATCATTTAATATTCTTAAACAATATATATGGAATTTTAAAAATATATAAAAGTTATTCATAAATATGTGGAAAAATTAGGCAAAAGTTAAAAATATTTAAATATAGAAAAAAATTTTAAAAATATAAAAATTGTAAAATATGTAGAAATTTTGGAAAATTATAAAAATATAGAAAAATTAAAAGACTTTTGAAAGCAGATAATTATGACATATCATCTCGGTTTATGACAATGTAAAATAAGAATTAAACAATTTTTATTTATAAATATGATTTCTTCTTTAATAAATTGGAATTATAGAATTTTACTACTTTTTTTACTCTCGTGGGAGACTCTTTTACTGACCCTTTTAGTTGGAGATACATTGTCGAGGTTGAGAAATGATATTGTCCCTCTTCCTTTACCACCCAAACATGCAAACGATGAATTCCTCTAAAATCATTGGTCTTAGAAAAATAATAAATCTCCAATATAATTTAAAAAAAACACTGTCTGTCTTGCACAATTAAGGGGTAATTACCGTGGTCACTTTTTTAAATACTTTTAGCGCTTCAAACTGAATTACGAAATAAACCAAAAAAATAAAATATTGGGAGTAGAAAATTTGGTATGTGCAATCTTGTGAATACTACATTATACACATGACAGCTGGCTAAAATAAATTTTACTAATTATTTTTTAAAACTTTCCTATTTATGGTATTTGCAATATTCTCATTGTGTAAACATACATATAATTTTTTGGGCACAATTAAAATTTATATCGAATATATGAGGAAAAATCTTTTAAATCCTTTTATTAGTATAAATCCCAATATAATATGCATGCCATACATGGATTTATGTACACTAGGGGGGGCAATAATGAACAAACCAAATTTTGTCATTCCATAGAATATTACAAATACCATAATAAGAAAATACCATAAACAAAAAAAAAAGAAAAAAAATACTAACAATTACTTTATTCAGCTGTTACATATACAGAATGTAGTATCCACCAGATTACACATACCAAAATTATTAATCCCAGTAATTTGTTTTGCGGTAAAATATTGGAAGTCGGTTTCAGGCAATAAACAAGGCAATCCAACACTGCAAAGACAGAAATAGGGCTTAGTACAGTTAGTATTATTCTCACACTGTAACTTAGAGGTCTTGAGTTCATTCTAACTTGTAGGACTTCCCGTGCACATTTTATTCTCTCTTCCTTATACCTTTTCTATGCCTATATACCTCATCTACAGATCGAAATACTACAAATATTTTAAAAAACCATGTTAATTACCCATACATGAGGGAGATGAGAAAGTATTTTATGAAACATTATCACCACATAAGCAATAAAATTTAGCTATTTTTAAGGTTATTTTGGAAGGCTTATGTGGTTGGTGTCACCGTATAAGTACTGTAACGTGATTATACCAGGACACAAGATGCCTTCTCGTACAAGAGCGCTATTTTTTCCGATTAAATAAGAGATTTATGATTTTATAAGACCAATGGATTTTAGAGGAATTCATGGCTTAGATGTTTGGATGCTAAAGGTCGAGTGACAATCTTATTTTCTCAGCCTTAAGTAAACATTATATATATCCGCAAGTAAAAGGGTCGACAAATTATTCTCACGCACGAGTAAAAAGGTAATAAAAATCCATAATTCCAAGTAATTAAATATACTTAACAATATTAAATTCTTAGGTTTTTTTTTACATATTAAAGAATTTGAATAAGTTGATTTAAGTAAAATAAAAACAGAAATTCTTAGTACATAAGATATAATTAACACTAATTACAGAATTATAGTTGTAAATGGTTAAGGAAGAAGATGCTTAGTCGAAAACCTGCGTAAAGAATGAAAGAGTGGTAGTGACATATATAATCGTATGGATTTTTTTGAACCTTTTCGCACATTAATTTGATCATTCCATTGTAGTCGGCTCGTGATGAACTTTTTTACATTAGGGTTTTAGAAATTGTGTTCACCATGTCCTTTTTCCAACTTACAACATCTTATGTACGAGATTTCTGTTAGATCAATATTTTCCAACAAGCAAATTTTTGTGAGACCACATCGAATAGAAATCTCACGGAAAATTGAAGTCTCCATTACATTTAACTTGTTTTCCATCATTTGTCTCATAGAAATCACGGAAATTCTTGTAGTGTTGATGAACTTAAGTTTTGGTGATGGTAGTTCATCTTCAAGTCTGAAATCGCCGTCTTGGAAGACTCCGACCGTGAGAGAAGGCCAATGGAAGCCGTATTAATGGTTTTTCATGGGAGGGCGTGGTCTTACTACAGTAATACAGGATTCTGATTCACAGTGTAGACATTCAAAATTCAGTCCTCACAATGAGAGTTTACGTGCCCATTTATTTCTCTATGTTTCATATCCTTAAGTCACCGTTATCTCTCGATCTCTGAAGTAAAGATGCTCAAGTCAATTTAAAAAAAATCAAGTTGTCATCATCAAAATTGAATATGTGCAAGATACGCATTTCGTTGCACTACGTGCTCATCTAGACGGGAGATTTGTTAATATCTCGGTAATTTTAATGCATCAAATTTTTCAGATAAATTACATTAAAATCTATATTTTACAGTAAAATCTCAGTTTTGCTCCAACTTTTTTACATGATAATGCATGTATTTTCCTTTTTATCTCGAAAATAACCTTCTATCCAATGTTGTTAATGTTTTCCCTACATTCACTGACCTGAATTTAACAATAATCAAGCGGGACTCAGAAATGCGCACGTGATACGCTCATCATATGCCCTCTCACCATATGCCCTCTCAGCAAAAAGTTTAATAAATTCTAAAAATAAAAAAATTCAGAAAATAAGAAAACTTAAAGAATTAGATTCTTAGAAATATTTTCAAAGTACAAAATTTTATAAAAATAATTTAAATATAAAATAAAATAACAAAACTTAAAAAAATAAAAATAATGCAAATTTATTATGACATATTCAAAATAATGAAAATTCATTTACGTCAGAGAATTTTAATATTTTAAAAAAATTAAAATTATACATAAATTTTCAAAATATATCATAAAAATTCACACAATTCAAGAAAGTATTGCAAATTTAAAAAATTTAAAAAATAAATAACATTCATAATATGAGAAAAACTCAAGTAAAAATTATCATAATAAATTCAATATTTATAAAGAAAATTTCCTCGTCCTTCTTGACTCTAAGTAAGACTAACTATAGATTGCTGGCCAACAAGTCTTTCAAGAATTAAAATGACAGCTCTCATTCTGTCCATTTACACAAATTTTCTCACTTCAAAATGCTTAAGTTTTCCTATCAAATCCTCACATGAAAATCCTACCCAACAAGTCGTTTGCTACATATGTATCTTGCTAAATAGTACATCGAGGTCCATCGGTCTACAATATGGGAGTGCTGTCGAGAGCAACGGGCCTTTGTCGGGAGTTCGGTATGGTGAACATCAGCAGCCTCAGAAGAAGGCAACTCCTGCCAAAAAGAAAAAAAATCAAATATCATCATAAGTTTCAAAATCATGTAAAACTAAGACATAATCTGCACAATATTCAGAAGATTATGTTGCTGCCGCTACCTGCTCCCTAACCTCTTCTCCAGGAAAAATTGTGTCTTCATCGTCTCATTCATCCCAGACAACCGAAGCATGCTGCTTTCTGGTCGGTGGGTCGATGTTCGATTCATGGAGAGGTCCTTCACAAGGAATTAAAACAACGCTTATGGTCAGACATTTTTCATCAAAGGCATATTCCATGCAGTTGTTCAAATACCTGTCAAGAACAACAAGTCATGGCACCTGGAACACTAATCTTCCTGACAGCACATTCGTTAAGCTCTTCTTCTGCAAGCCTGTAGTCGTAGCACATGAACGTTGACTGGAAATGCTGTTTTAATCCATCGCTAAGGACTTATATGTGATGTGTACTGTCATTCAAAAGTCTAATAACTGCCCACTTGTTGAACATTGGCATGCCCCATTTGTCGAGGAAGAATGGAATGACGAAGGCGAATATCGTCCTTCAGAACTGGCTACAGAGGAATCAGCAGCAGCTGGGAGCTTCGTAGACTGAGCAGGTTAGTTCTTAGTTTGACATGATTCTGAAAGTTCTGTTGTTGTTTATTATGCATTAATTTTGATTTGCAGGAATTCACATCTTCCGAAGTGGCTATTTCTCCTTCTCCCAGCAAAGAGTTGTTTAAACGAGTGGGACGTCTAATTCGTCTCGTACCCTTGATGACAGTGTTTTTGAGTTTGGAACCGGCCCAGAACTGTTGAAGGAACCGGAATCCACTATTCCAAACCGGAACCAAAAATTAAAAAAGGGGACAGTCAATTTATGTATAAAATTATATACTTTTTTAAAATACAATTCATTTAATTTATTTTGAAATTCAATTTATAAATTATTTTTTTTTAAATTTACCGAACTGGCTAGTTTCAAACCGGAGCCAGATGATTTTGAACCAAATGGAACCGATTTTGAACCAAAATCGGACAGTTCCAAACCATGGCCAGGACTAAGTTCAAGTATGTCATCTTTCTAATCAAATACCAGAATATCGGAGGAGTGTTGTCATGTGTCTTTGCTGGGGGTTCGGGATGGAGATCAACAGCAACATCAGAAGATGTCAATTCCTGCAAAATCAGAATCAGTAAATAATAAGTATCATCAGAAGTTTTAGAATCACGATAAACTAAAGAACTAACCTTCTCAATTTTGGAAGTTTCAACTACTACTGCCTCATCTCTAACAACCTATCCAGGTCGCATCTTCGTAATCCCATTCCTCCCTGACCGATGGAGCGTACAGGTTTCCGTTCGGTGGGCCGACGTTAGACCTGCAAAAGGCTCTGCACTGCACATATGTGCCCTTTGCGAAGAATTAAAACAACACTCACAGCCAAACGTTTTCATCAAAAGCATATTTCATCCGATTACTTTGTCATTCAACAAACACCAAACACGGCAAGTAATATAGATTGTTAAGAAACTCGATAATAGTTCGCAACCTCAGTGATCGCACCAACACAGAAAAATCACCTTCTACACATCATGTATTTTTTTTGTTTTTTATGTGTTCTTCTACAAGCCTGTACACATGCATGACCAATTCATTCTTTTACTTGTAAGTTAAGCACATTCTTGTAATCATCTATACTTTTTTTCTATCTATGATACTTGAATATTATTAGGGTAAATGTACATAAAGATGTGCAGTGGAGCCAGAATGAAATGCAATTCATGAAAAATCTATGGAATATTGATAACTAAAATTTTGTTAGTTCATATTATGCCAATAGTACTTAAAACCGCGTCGGTATCAAACACATGATGTACTAGCTACACACCATACTCTTCCGATAGGTTTTTCATGAATTATATTCCAATCTAGCTCCAGCGCACCTGTATGTGCATTTACACCAAGAATATTACAACAGATAACATAAATAGGGGAAAAGGTATAGAGAATTATTGAAATATACCTATTCTCATCAGTAAGAGAACGAACTGGGCCATGCATGCATACAGGAAGAAGAGATTTATGGATGCGGTATCGGGAAAGTTTTCCATGTAGTTCTTAAGGCAGTGTTTGGCTCTTATATATGTTTAAGGGGGCAAAAAAGTTGAAGAGGAGAATTTGTATCAAATTCACTCTGCATATGAGAAATAAATAGGTAAATCCTTCTATTAGATTGAATCCCATTATACGCATGCCAAACATAGATTTATGCACAAGGGGTGTAATAATGAACTAACCAAATTTAATCTTTCCATAGATTTTTTCATGAATTACATTCCAATCTTGCTGTAGAGCAAATATGTGTGAATTTACACCAATAATGTCACAAATACCATAAGTAGGAAAAAGAAAATTGCTAATAATTACTTTATTCAGCTATTATATATAGAATGTGATATCCACCAGATTACACATACCAAAGTTGGGAAAAGGATTTATTTCTCAACTTTTCCTTACTTTTCTATTTTCGTCCTGTGCCTCTTTCGGATCGGATTGAGCCTTCAGCATTTTCCTTTATGTTTAGTTTTAAGAATGATATCATTTGTACAGAACCATCTTTCACTAATGATACTCTTTTTTTTTTTTACATATTAAAGAATTTGGATAAGTTGATTTAAGTAAAATAAAAACAGAAATTCTTAGTACATAAGATAAAATTAACAATAATTACAGAA
This sequence comes from Lagerstroemia speciosa, assembly GCA_037672795.1. Classification (NCBI taxonomy): domain Eukaryota; kingdom Viridiplantae; phylum Streptophyta; class Magnoliopsida; order Myrtales; family Lythraceae; genus Lagerstroemia; species Lagerstroemia speciosa. The sequence goes on along the minus strand of CM075288.1, from coordinate 13,533,567 downwards.
TTAGAGTGGTAAATGGTTAAGGGAGAAGATGCTTAGTCGAAAACCTGCGTAAAGAATGGAAGAGTGGTAGTGACATAATCGTATCGATTTTTTTGAATCTTTTCGCACATCAATTTGATCATTCCATTGTAATCCGTTCGTGATGAACTTTTTTACATTAGGGTTTTAGTAATCGTGCTCACCATGTCCTTTTTCCAACTTACGGCAGTTTATGTATGAGATTTATGTTAGATCAATATTTTGCAACAAGCAAATTTCTGCGAGACCACATCGGATAGAAATCTCACGGAAAATTGAAGACTCCATTAGATTTAACTTGTTTTTCATCAGTTGTCCCACAAAAATCACGGAAATTCTTGGAGTGTTGATGGACTTAATTTTTTGTGATAGAAGGCCAATGGAAGCCATATTAATGGTTTGTCAGGGGAGGGCTTGGTCTTACTACAGAAATACAGGATTCCGATTTATAATGAAGACGTTTAGAGTTCGGTCCTTACAATGAGAATTTATGTGCCCGTTTATTTCTCTATGTTTCATATCCTTAAGCCACTGTAATTTCTCGACCTCTGAAGTAAAGATGCTCAAATCGATTTAAAAAAATCAAGTTATCATCATCAAAATTGAATATGTGCAAGATACGCATTTCGTTGCACTACGTGCTCATCTTGAGGGGAGATTCTTTCATGTCTCGGTGATCAAATTTTTCAGATAAATTACATAAAAATCTATATTTTACCACGAAAAATCTCAGTTTTGCTCCAACTTTTTTACATAATAATGCATGTATTTTCCTTTTATCTCCAAAATAACCTTCTATCCAATGTTTTCCCTACATTCACTGACTTGAATTTAACAATAATCAAGCGGGACTCAGAAATGTGCACGTGATACACTCATCATATGTCCTATGAGAAAAAAGTTTAATAAATTCTAAAAATTAAAAAAATCAGAAAATAAGAAAATTTTAAAGAATTAGATTTCTAGAAATATTTTCAAAGTACAAAATTTAATAAAAATAATTAAAATATAAAATAAAATAACAAAACTTAAAAAAAATAATGATAATTTAAATTGATTATGACATATTCAAAATGATGAAAATTCACTGGCGTCAGAGAATTTTAATATTTGAAAAAAATTAAAATTTTCAAAAAAAAACGTAACAAAAGTAAATAAAATACGAAAATTTATAAAATAGTATAACAGTAAGAGTTTTATATTAAAAAATACAAAGTGTCAAATTTTCTAAATATTATACGTAAATTTTCAAAATATATCATAAAAATTCACACAATTCAAGAAAGTATTGTAAATTTAAAAAATTAAAAAAAATAAATAACATTATAATATGAGAAAAACTCAAGTAACAATTATCATAATAAATTCAATATTTATAAAAATTTCCTCGTCCTTCTTGAGCCTACCTAAGACTAATTAGATTGCTAGCCAACGAGTCTTTCAAGAATTAAGATGACAGTTCTCATTCTCTCCATTTACTGCTTAAGTTTTCCTATCGAATCCTCACATGAAAATCTTCTCCAACAAGTCGTTTGCTACATATGTATCTTGCTAAATAGTACAGCAACGTCCATCGGTCTACAATATGGCAGTGTTGTCGAGAGCAACGGGCCTTTGTCGGGAGTTCGGTATGGTGAACATCAGCAGCCTCGGAAGAGGGCAATTCCTCCCAAAAAAAACAAATTAATATATATCAAATATCATCATAAGTTTCAAAATCATGTAAAACTAAGACATAATCTGCTCAATATTCAGAAGATTATGTTGCTGCCGCTACCTCCTCTCTAACATCTTCTCCAGGAAAAATTGTGTCTTCATCGTCTTATTCATCACAGACAACTGAAGCATACTGCTTTCCGACCGGTGGATCGATGCTAGATTCATGGACGAGACTTTACGCAGCACATATCGGTCCTTCACAAGGAATTAAAACAACGCTTATGGTCAGACATTTTTCATCAAAGGCATATTCCATGCAATTGTTCAAATACCTGTCAAGAACAAGAAGTCAGGCCACCTGGAAAACTAATCTTCCCGACAGCACATCCGTTAAGCTCTTCTTCTGCAAGCCTGTACTCGTAGCACATGAAGGTTGACTAGAAATGCTGTTTTAATCCATCGCGCAAGACTTATATGTGATGTGTGTACTGTCATTCAAAAATCTAATATGTGCCCACTTGTTGAACATTGGCATGCCCCATTTGTCAAGGAAGAATGGAATGACGAAGGCGAATATCGTCCTTTAGACTAGCTACAGAGGAATCAGCAGCTGCTGGGAGCTTCGTAGACTGAGCAGGTTAGTTCTCAGTTTGACATGATTCTGAAAGTTCTGTTGTTGTTTATTATGCATTAATTTTGATTTGCAGGAATTCACATCTTCCGAAGTGGTTATTCCTCCTTCTCCCAGCAAAGACTTGTTTAAACGAGTGGGACGTATAATTCGTCTCGTACCCTTGATAACAGTGTTTTTGAGTTTGGAACCGGCCCGGAACCGTTGAAGGAACCAGCCAGTTTCAAACCGGAACCAGATGATTTCAAACCAAATGGAACCGATTTTGAACCAAAATCAGACAGTTCCAAACCATGGCCAGGACTAAGTTCAAGTATGTCATCTTTCTAATCATATACCAGAATATCGGGGGAGTGTTGTCATGTGTCTTTGCTGGGAGTTCGGGATGAAGATCAACAGCAACATCAGAAGATGTCAATTCCGGCAAAATCAAAATCAGTAAATAATAAGTATTTAGAATCACGATAAACTAAAGAACTAACCTTCTCAAATTTAGAAGTCTCAACTACTACTGCCTCATCTCTAACAACTTATCCAGGTCGCATCTTCGTAATCCCATTCCTCCTTGACAGATGGAGCGTACAGGTTTCCCTACGCTGGGCCGATGTTAGACCTACAAAAGACTTTACACTGCACATATGGGTCCTTTGCGAAGAATTAAAACAACACTTACAGTCGAAGTTTTTCATCAAATGCATATTTCATCCGATTATTATGTCATTCAACAAACACCAAACACGGCAAGTAATATAGATTTTCAAGAAACTCGATAATACTTCGCAACCTCAGCGATTGCACCAACACAGAAAAGTCACCTTCTAGGCACCATATGTGTGTGTGTATATATATATTTTTATCTGTTCTTCTACAAGCCTGTACACATGTATGACCAGTTCACTCTTTTACTTATAAATTAAGCACATTCTAGTAATCATCTATACTTTTTTTCTATCTATGATATTTGAATATTATCAGGGTAAATGTACATAAAGATGTGCAGTGGAGCTAGAATGAAATGTGATTCATGAAAAGTCTATGGAATGATAACTAAAATTTTGTTAGTTCCTATTATGCCACTAGTATATAAAACCACATTAATAACTGTCAGGTGATGCATTAGTCACATAAAATAATCTTTTGATAGGTTTTTCATGAATTACATTCCAATCTATAGCTCCAATGCTCCTGTATGTACATTTACACCAAGAATATTACAACAAATAACATACATAGGGGGGAAAAGTATAGAGAATTATTGAAATGTACCTATTCTCATCAGTAAGAGAGCGAACTGGGTCATGCATGCGTACATGAAGAAGATATTTTATGGACGCGGTGTCGGGAAAGTGAGTTTTGCATGTAGCTCATGACATGTAGTTCTTAAGGCTGTGTTTGGCTTTTATACATGTTTAAGGGCACAAAAAGTTGAAAGAGGAGAATTTGTATCAAATCCACTCTGCATATGAGAAATAAATAGCTAAATCCTTGTATTAAATTTATTCACATTATGCGCATGCCAAACATGGATGTATGCACAAGGAGTGTAATAATGAACTAACCATAATTCCACAGATTTTTTCATGAATTACATTCCAATCTTGCTCTAGAGCATATATATATTTATATATTTGTGTGTGTGTGTGTAAATTTACCCCGGGAATATTACAAATACCATAATAAGAAAATACCATAAGAAGGAAAAAGAAAAAAATTACTAACAATTACTTTAGACAGCTGATGTATATAGAATGTGGTATCCACCATATTACAGATACCAAAGCTGGGGAAAGGTTGGATTTAGTCCCCAATCTTTCCTTACTTTTCTATTTTCATCTTGTGCCTCTTTTACATTGGCTTAAGTCCTCAACCTGTTCCTTTATGTTTACTTTTCGGAAGATGGCCAAATTATATTAAGATTAAAAGTGACCTGTAAAATCACAGACTTTACTCCCGTTATCGGCATTCGTCATGTGGGGTGAGTTGGCAGATGACTAAAGTAACATGGCACTAACGAAGTTGATGTGGTATTTAACGACAATGATGTTACATTCTATTTTTTAATAGAAACCTAAAAGTATGAATTTTCAACGAATGACTAAATTATATCACGATCTTTTATCACACACTTCTAGCAAATGACCGAATTGTATCACAAATTTCAAATCATTATTTTTTACAAATTGAAAAGTTAGAACACTTTATGACTTACCACTGATACGTTAATTTTTAGGTCTTGATAGGTCACTGGGTTCAGGCCTACAAGGTATATACTGTCAAGTTTCAAATAACGCAGTTAATTAGAACATTTAATTTTTTTTTAAAATTAATATATAAAAATTTTAAAATATATAAAAAATTATCTATGAAATATGAAAAAAAAAGAAATAAATGTTAAAAGAATTTTCAAAATAAAATAATGTTAGAAAATTATACACAAAAAATTTAAAAGGCTTTTGAAAGCAAATGATTATGCCATATCATCTCGGTTTATGACACTCTAAAGTAAATATTTTACAATTTTTATTTGTAAATATTATTGCTTGTTTAATAAATTGGAATAACAGATTTTTTTTTACTACTTTTTACTCTCGTGTGAGAATCTTATATTTACCCTTTTACTTGGGGAGACATTGTCGAGGTTGAGAAATGATATGTATCACTCTTATCTTTAGCACCCCAACATGCAAACGATGAATTCCTCTAAAACCTATCGGTCTTAAAAGAAACATAAATCTCCAATATAATTTTTATTTTAAAAAAACCTACATGCCTTGTACAATTAAGGGGTAATTACCGTGGTCATTTTTTAAATTATTTTAGTGCATCAAACTGGACTACAGTAGAAACCAAAAATCTAAAATATTGGGAGTAGAAATTTTGGTATGTGCAATCTTGTGAATACCACATTCTATAAATGACAGCTGACTAAAATAACTTTTAATAGTTCTTTTTTTTCTATTTTTCCTATTTATGGCATTTCCTTATTATGGTATTTGCAATATTCTTATTGTGTAAATGTACATATAATTTTTTGGGCGCAATTAAATTTTATATTGAATTCTTTCTTCATATGAGAAAAAAAATCTTTTAAATCCGTGTATTAGGTTAAATCCCACTGTGTGCATGCCATACATGGATACAATAGGGTGCAATAATGAACTAACCAAATTGCCATTCCATAGAATATTACAAATACCATAATAAAGAAATAACATAAAAAAATAAAAACAAATTACAAACAATTACTTTATTCAGCTGTTATATATATGGAATGTAGTATCCACCAGATTACACATATCAAAATTGCTTATATGATGACAATAACAAATAAAATGTAACTTATTTTTAGGGTTACTTTGGGCCTTTTTTTTTGTTGGGGATAATACCGTGACACAAGATATCTTTTCGTACAAGAGTATTATTTTTTTTCAATTAAATTGGAGATTTATGATCTTATAAGACCAACGGTATTTAGAGGAATTCACCGCTTAGATGCTTGGATGCTAATGGTTGAGTGACAGTCTCAGTTTCTCAACCTCAAGTAAACAATATGTATCCGCAAGTAAAAGGGTCGATAAATTATTCTCACGCGAGGGTAAAAAGGCAGTAAAAATCTATAATTCCAAGTCATTAAATATGAATCAAGATTTGTGTTTTTTTTTTTTGTAAAATTTGGACGATATTCAATTTTTGGCCAATTTACGGAAAATATTGAAAGTCCTCTATTTTAAACCAAATAAACCCAGCTCTAAATTAATTAAAATTTAAACCTGACAAAGCTTTAGTAATTTTTATCATTTTGATTTTCATTGTCAGAGAAAGCAAAGAAAAATAATATTTAGTGATGGTTTTTTCATTTATGTAAGCTTAAAATTGGCACGAGAAATAAGAGAATAATAAAATAATACAAAATATCACCGATAATAATTGATCTAATGGTCTCTTAATCTCAAATTCAAGACGATGTCAACTGCATATAATCGTCTTTCACTGATAATAGGTTTTTACATATTAAATAATTTGGGAAGTTGATTTAAGTAAAATGCAAACAAAAATTCTTAGTGCATAAGATGCAATTAAGAAAAATTACAGAATTAGAGTTGTAAATGGTTAAAGAAGAAGATGCTTGGTCGAAAACCTGGATTTAAAAAAAAAATGAAAGAATGGTAGTGACATAATTGCATCGATTTTTTTAATCGTTTCGCACATGAATTAGATCATCTATTTTAATCCGCTCGTAATGAAGTTTTTTACATTAGGGTTTTAGTAATTGTGCTCATCATGTCCGTTTTTGCAGTTCAACACCATTCGATCGACTTAATTTTTGGTGATAGTAGCTCGTACGTCTTCAAGTCTGAAATCACCGTCTCGGACGGCTCCGGCAGTGATAGAAGGCCAATGGAAGTCATATTAAGGTTTCACAGGAGAGCGTGGTCTTACCACAGTAGTACAAAACTCCAATTTATAACATAGACGTTCGGAGTTCGATCATTATCATGCGAGTTATATGTCTATTTTATTTTTTTATGTTTCATATCCTCAAGTTATTGTTATTTCTCGACTTATAAAGTAAAGATGCTCAAGTTGATTTAAACAGTCAAGTCATCGTCACTAAGATTGATTATGTGCAAGATACGCATCTCGCTACACTGCATACTCATCTTGAGAGTAGATTAGTTAATATTTTTGAGATTTTACGGCATCAGATTTTTCGGATAAATTACATAAAAATCTATGTTTTACCGAAAAATCTCAGCTTTGCTCCAACTTCTTACGTAATAATGCATGTATTTTCCTTCTTGTCTCAAAAATAACCTGCAATATATCCGATATTGTTAATGTTTTCCCTCCATTCACTGACTGAATTTAAGAATAAGCGAGCGGGACGACTCACAAATGTGCATGTGATAATACACCCTTCACATGTCCTCTCTGCAAAAGTTTAATATATTCTAAAAATAAAAATAATATTCAGAAAAATAAGAAAACTTAAAGTATTAGATTTTTAAGAAAAAATTTCAAATTACAAAATTTAATAAAAATAAATTAAATATGAAATAAATAAAGAACTTTAAATAATAAAAATAATGAATATTTAAATTAATTAGGTTATGTTAAAATAGTAAGAATTCATGTACTTCAGAGAATTTTAATACTATATGAAAAGATTTAAAATTTAGAAAAGCAAAATTATAATAAAAGTAAAGAAAATAAAAAATTTTAGAAAATAGTAAACAGTAAGATCTTTAAATGAAAAGAAATCAATTTTTCTAAATATTATACATAAATTTTCAAAATATATCATAAAATTTCATCTAATTCATGGAATTTTGTAAATTTTAAAAAATAACAAAATAACATTCATGATATGCCAAAAGCTCAAGTAAAAAAAATCATAATAAATTAAATATTTATAAAGGAAATTTCCTCGTCCTTCTTGACTCTAAGTAAAACTAACTAGATTGCTGGCCAAGGAGTCTTTCAAGAATTGATATGACAGTTCTTATTCTCTCCATTTGCACAAATTTTTCTCACTGCAAAATACTCAAGTTTTCCTATCAAATCCTCACATGAAAATTGTTGGTTTTTCGTGAGATGTGTCGGGCAGAAGAAGACGAGCTGAGGATCGGAAGAGGATCCCGAGGCTCCGAGACCCCCACGAGAGCCGCTGCTCCCCCCCCCCCCCCCCCCCCCCCCTCCAAAGCTGCCTCTGTCTTAGTTATTAGGGTTGGAAAATTGGGTTGGGCCTCCTCAAGTTCTGGGCCGGTTGTGTTAACGCAGGGGCTCGGGCCCATCACTTGCCCCTGAGTTTCTCGCGAGACTTAGCGCGGGAAACTGATTATAATTTCGAAGGCATTGGGCCTCCCCTAGGATGACGATGTTGTGCTTTCGTCACCGCATGATGACCAGAGCGACGCTATTTTAGCCAGGGGAGAGATGTTTGCTGTGCATGAATTCAAAGAGAAGGAACCAGACACCGATCCCACTCTGGAACCACAGACATGAATAACTTTTCTTCCGTCCGGGAGGCTTGCTCGATTTCCTTTGTTGGGAGACAGTAAGCTGTTGTCATTTGCAGTACCCGATGAAATGTGGACTGAAATGTCTAGCATATCCAGCTCCTTTCTGTTGCTCATAAATGGAGATCCCTTGTTAGAAAACCCAGGTAGAGAAGGCACGACAAACCACCCCCAAAATGGAAGTGAGTGAGAGCAGTTCCTTCGTTCCTAGAGCACTCCATTTCTTCAAGATAATGCTCAATGAATGGATTCAAAGCGGAAAACTCATCATGCCAAAGAAGTTCGTTAGGAAATACGGGACGCATCTATCCAGTTCAGACATTGTGATCCTCAAGGTTCCAACTAATGATGCTTGGAAAGTGGAGCTTTCTTATATGGTTAATAGTGCTCCGATATGATTGCATAATATCAATGCTATAACTATAGACCATTGGATTTTTGAGACTTTTAGCTGTGCTATGATTGCAGCATGTGCTGCCCCTGAGTCGCAAGGGTCTTGAGTAGGGCGTCCCTGAGTAGCAACAGTTGTGTTGAGTTTTGCCTTATGAAATACTAAGGTCTTTGACGCTTTCAACATGCCGCTGAAACGCGGAGATGTTTGGATTTTGCCTCACGAATATTGGGGTCTTTAGGCGTTTGGAGTGCCCCTGAGTTGCAGAGGTCGTAGAAGTCTTGCCTTGGGATTATCGATGTCTTAAGCTTTCAAGTCCAGTGGCGCCTTCCTAAAGGAGCTAACGAGGCACAGCGGTAAAGCTTTTGAGGAGTCACTTGGCTCCGTGAGAGATGATCTACAGCATCTTTATCCAAGCGTTGATCCTTCCACCATCCTTGGTCTCGATCTTCTGCACCAGCTGGACAAGCTTCACCACGCTGTTGTTAGCTGTTCCATAATGCTTAAAAGCACAACGACCAAGTGATACAACGCTTTCTTCCATAATCGTGATTCTCTGATGCGCCGTAACGAACAATCATGAATGATACATGACGCTTTTTCATGTGAGACCACCACAATTAATGTGGCGCTTTTTCATGTAAGATTAGCATATCATCAGGTAACACGATGCTTTTTTCCTGTAAGATTGCCATAGCGTCATTTGATATATAATGAGTATTGGCCCTTCCTTTATAGCACGACAGATTCTATCTGTGCTGAATTTCGACTAGTAATGTGTTTATGGTTTGTTGAACGCTTTGGAACGTGCCTCTGGGTTGCAGAGGTTTTTATTTGAAACGCTTTTGAGCGTGCCCCTAGTCTCAGAGGTCTTCATTTAAACGCTTTTGGTTGAAATGCTCTTTAGCGTGCCCCTGAAGCGCAAGGGTCTTTTGTTGAAACGCTTTTAAGCGTGCCCCTGGGTCGCAGGGGCCTTTTGTTTGAAACGCTTTTGAGCGTGCCCCTGGGTTTCAGAGGTCTCGGAATCTCGCCCCGGGCTTACCGAGGCTTTGACTCTTTTTAGCGTGCCCCTGGGTTTCAGAGGTCTTGGAATCTCGCCCCGGGCTTACCAAGGTCTTTAACGCTTTTTAGTGTGCCCCTGGGTTTCAGAGGTCTTGGAATCTCGCCCCGGGCTTACCGAGGTCTTTAACGCTTTTTAGCGTGCCCCTGAGTTTTAGAGGTCTTGGAATCTCGCCCCGGGATGACCGAGGTCTTTAACGCTTTTTAGCGTGCCCCTGGGTTTCAGAGGTCTTAGAATCTCGCCCCGGGCTTACCGAGGTTTTTAACGCTTTTTAGCATGCCCCTGGGTTTCAGAGGTCTTCCCGGGCGTGCCGAGGTCTTGGGTGCCCCGGGCGTGCTGAGGTCTTGGACTTTTTTTTTTTTGTAACGCTTTTAGCGTGCCCCGGGCTTGCCGAGGTCTTTGGTGCCCCGGGCCTGCCGAGGTCTTGGGTGCCCTGGGCGTGCCGAGGTCTTGGACTTTTTTTTTTTTTGTAACACTTTTAGCGTGCCCCGGGCTTGCCGAGGTCTTTGGTGCCCCGGGCGTGCCGAGGTCTTGGGTTTTTTTTTTTTTTTGTAACGCTTTTCAGTGTGCCCCGGGCTTGCCGAGGTCTTTGGTGCCCCGGGCTTGCCGAGGTCTTTGGTGCCCCGGGCGTGCCGAGGTCTTGGGTGCCCCGAGCTTGCCGAGGTCTTGGGTTTTTTTTTTTTTTTTGTAACGCTTTTCAGCGTGCCTCGGGCTTGCCGAGGTCTTTGGCGCCCTGGGCGTGCCGAGGTCTTGGGTTTGTTTGTTTTTTTTTTTTTTGCATCCTAATAGGATCCATATCATGGGCTCTAGCACAATTAGTAATGAAGCAAGCATGTAGCACGCATGTACACGTCACCATGAACAATAAACCGCGGGAAAAGCCACTAAGCAACTATGGAAACAAGGAAATCAAGCATACGGCAGCCTTAACAGTAGATAAATAACTCTTACTCTAGGCTACAATGAGATCAAAATCGGGTGACGGAAAAGAGAGTACTGACCAGCTCAACGCCTGCTCCTCGATGATAATCCATCGCCAGTGTTTCGGCTGTTCTTTTACCTTTGTCATAGCAGCTCCTCACACCAATTGGATCCACATGACCCCAGTAAGTCTCCTTCCGAGGATGCTCAAGTGGGTCGCCATAGACCTCATTTGTACTGGTCAGCAAGAACCTTGCCCCTATCCTCTTTGCCAAGCCCAACATACTCAATGTACCCATCACGTTAGTCTTCACAGTCTCAAGTCAAGGATCTCAATACATGTAAATCCAATTGTGACTTTGCAAAGAAACCAAGGAACCCAATTGATTCAGTGAATAAACTGATGATGAACAAAGGTGGTTGAAACCTGATAGTCGAAATAGTATTTATAGCAGACTTCTTTTCTTATTGATGACCCTTGGGTCCAAATCAGGAAAGAGGAATTGATCATATTAAGTTAAAGCCACTGATAAACATTTTAAGAAAGTTCAAGAGATAAATATCGATAGTATCTCAAGAATCCCAGTCATATTGCAGCAAAGGTTTGGACTTTTCTGAAGAAAGTAAGAAAGCTGAAACTTCTAGTGACCAAACACATACCACTGATAAAAGCAAATCGCCGAATATGCTATGGAGTCGAAAATGACACCAACATCATGAGAAATTATCCAACGAGGAGATGCTACCTTATTGGGTATGCACAGCCCCTTTGTCAATGAAAACGGCATGAAATTCATGAGAAACTTGCAGCAATGACCAGAGAACTAAAGCTCTAATCTCCTCTGGACCAGAGTTGAAAAACGGGAGAAATCATCGAGCTAATGGCTGCTATGATGTCTGGTAATAAACACTCCTATTCCCTTCGAAAATATATCTAAAACAGGGGAAATCATCAAGCAGACGACCAGCTGCAACTAGGGAAACTAATCAACCCAATTCAATGGTAAATCTCATCACAATCATGGAAGATGATCACATAAGGATCAGCTATAAAGATAGAAACAAAGGAGTCCTGTTCTTATAAAAATGCCATGGAAATCCGGGCAAGTAATTTCATAAGAACCGGCCACAACCACGGGAACGACACAGCCCCATATATAACGATTCTAGGAGATTAAGTAGCAAAGGAGTGGAGATATTCATTAGTAGCAGGAAACCACCTTAGTAGATTCTGCAGCTCATTTTTCCAAAACGAACAAAGGCCGCCATCAGTACTGGTAGCATCAGGTTAGCTACAACCTTACATCTATTTGCGTCATATTTTGTTTCTGATAGAATGACCCCACCGGGATTCCTGATTCCTTTTCCTGATAAAGAGCTTTAAAGCTCTTATTGTTCGATTACTCCTTAAACCACGACAATTCCATGCCGATAGACTCATGTTTTCTTTGAGGGCATTCACATATTTTATTAGATGTTAGAATTTAAGGAAATCTGACCTTCACCTGGAGTAGTATAGCCAGGTTATTTACCTCCTTTTTGCCTTCAAGCTCGTATAGAGCAGACCTTGTTTCCACTTCTTTCTTTGTTCTTCGGTCTCCTTAACACAGATTATGTACGGTGGCTTCCCGGTGTCGGATTGGGTCTTCGCCATTTTGGGACGGTACCACAGGCTTTGCGAAGGCTTAGGAAAAGTTTGATTTTGATACTGACCTTGAGACTCTTGCGGAGTTACATTGCTCGTAGGATCGGAGCCATGGCTTGTTGCTCGGTTCCCACAGACGGCGCCAATGTTGGTTTTTCGTGAGATGTGTCGGGCAGAAGAAGACGAGCCGAGGATCAGAAGAGGATCCCCGAGGCTCCGAGACCCCTCACGGGAGCCGCTGCCCCCCCCCCCCCCCCCCCCCCCCCCCCCCCAAAAGCTGCCTCTGTCTTAGTTATTAGGGTTGGAAAATTGGGTTGGGCCTCCTCAAGTTCTGGGCCGGTTGTGTTAACGCATGGGCTCGGGCCCATCAAAAATCTTCTCCAGTAAATAGTAATTTGCTACACATGTATCTTGCTAAATAGTATATTGAGGTTCATAGTTCTAGAACATGGGAATGTTGTCAAAAGCAATGGGTCTTTGTTGGGAGTTCGGCATGGAGAACATCAGCAGTCTCAGCAGAAGGCAATTCCTGCCAAAAAAAATCAAAATTAATATATAATTAAGTACCGTCATAAGTTTTAGAATCATGTCAAACTAATACATAATCTGCTCAATTTTCAGACGATTGTGTTGCTTAGGAAATATTGAGTCTTCATTGTCTCATTCACCCTGACAACTGGACCGTACTGCTTTCCGACCAGTGGGTCAATGTTAGATTCATGGAGGAGACTTTACATAGCACATATCGGTCCTTCACAAGGAATTAAAACAACAGTGATGGTCAGACATTTTTCATCAAAGGCATATTCCATGCATTTGTTCAAATACCTGTCAAGAACGAGAAGTCGTGGCACCTGGAAAACTAATCCTCCCGACAGCACATTTGTCAAGCTCCTCTTCTGCAAAACTGTACTCGTAGCACATCAAGGTTGACTGGAAATAATGCTGTTTCAATTCTTCGCAAAGGACCTATATGTGTTGTGTATGGTCATTCAAAAGTCTAAAATCGACCCACCTGTTGAACAGTACTGGCCAGCCCTATTTGTCAAGGAAGAATGGGATGATGAAGGCGACTTTCGTCCTTGATAACTGGCTACAGAGGAATCAGCGGTGACAGAAGCTTCGTAAATTAAGCAGGTTAGTTCTTGGTCTGACATGATTCTTAAAGTTCTGCTGTTGTCTATTGTACATTAATTTTGATTTTGCAGGAATTTACATCTTTCGAAGAGGCCATTGTTCCTTGGATCTCCCAGCGAAGAATTGTTTATACGAGGGAGACAGAAGATTTGTCTACTAAGTTTGATAACAGTGTTTCAAACCGGAACTGAAAATTGAAAAAAAAATTTAAGTAGACAATTAATTTATGTATCAAATTATCTACTTTTTAAAAATATAATGCATTTAATTTATTTTTAAATTCAATTTCATCATAGTTTATTATAATCTCTAACAATTTATGGATTTTTTTTTTAAAATTTACCGAACCGGCTAGCATGAAACTGGAGCAAGATGATTTCTAACCGATTGTAGCCATGATTTTATATTGGAATTGGACTGTTCTAAACCCTGGCCAGGACTAAGTTCAAGTATGTCATCTTTCTAATCATATACCAGATTATCAGTGACTGTTGTCATGGGTCTTTGCTGGGAGTTCGGGATGAATATCAACAGCAACATCAAAAGATGTCAATTCCTGCAAAATCGAAATCAGCAGATAATAAGCATCGTCAAAGGTTTTAGAATCATGGCAAACTAGAAAAACTAACTTTCTCAATTTTCGAAACGTCAACCGCTGATGCCTCCTCTCTACCGACTTATCCAAGAGGAGTCGCGTCTCCTTAGTCCCATTCCTCCTAGACGGATGAAGCGTGCAGGTTTCCGATTGGTGGGCCGATGTTGAACCTACAAAAGACAGACACTGCAGATATAGTTCCTCTGCGAAGAATTAAATCAACACTTACAAACTTTTTCATCAATGCATATTTGATTCGATTACTGCTCAACCTCAGCGATTGCATCAACAAGGAAAAATCACCTTCCAGACACCATTTTTTTTAATCTGTTCTTCCACAAGCTTGTAGACATGCATGACCAGTTCATTCTTTTACTTTTAAATTAAGCACATTCTAGTAACCATCTATACTTATTTTCTATCTATGATATTTGTAGTATTCATAGGGTAGAATGGGATGTAAGTGATGAAAAATATATACGGAATGACAAATTTTGGTTAGTTCATATTATGCCACAAGTACATTAAACCATGAGCAGAATTCACATGACGGGACTCAATCAAATACAAGGATTTAATGATTATTTCTTTATATGCAGAGATATTTTAATACAAATTCTCAATGTGTCCAAAAATTGACTTTGAATAGAATCATTAACCGGGATAATCAATTCTCTGGGTACAAGTGCAACAAAAATTTGTATCAGACTCCATCTGCATATAAGAAATAATCAACTAAATCCTTGTATTAGCTTAAATCCCACCATGTGCATGCATGGATTGGTGTACAGATGGTGCAATAATCAACTAACAAAATCTTATCACTCCACAGGTTTTTCATTAATTACATTGCAATCTATCCCCACCGCACCTGTATGTGCATTTATGCCAAGAATACTACAAATAACATAAGTAGGACAAAAGGTATAGAGGGTTATTGAAATGTACCTATTCTCATCAGTAAGAGAACGAACTGGGCCATGCATGAGTACATGAAGAAGAGGTTTATGCATTTAGTTTTTAAGATAGCGTTAGGCTTTTATACATGTGAAGGGCACAAAAGAAAAGTTGAAGTTGAGTTAGAGGGGAATTTGTGTCAAATTCTCTATGCATATGAGAAATAAATAGTTGAATCCCTGTATTAGATGTAATCCCATTACGTGCATGCCAAAAATGGATACATGCACAAGGGGTGTAATAATGAACTAACCAAATTTTGTCATTTCATAGATTTTCTCATGAAATTACATTCCATTCCAGCTCTGGTGCATCTATGTGTACCTTTGCACAAAGCATTACAAATACCATAAATAAAAAAAAATACTAACAATTTACTTTTTCAGATGTTGTATATAGAATGTAGAATCCACCATATTACACAGACCAAAATTGAGAAAAGTTTGGATTTGGTTACCAATCTTTTCTTACTTTTCTATTTTCGTCGTGTACCTTTTTAGATAGGATTGAGTCTTCAACTTTTTCTTTTATATTTACGTTTAAGGATATTAGCCTAAAAGATACGAACTTTTAGTGAATGACCAAATAATATCATGAACTTTAAAAATATCATGTAAAATCATGAATTCTATTACCACCATTTGTCATGTAGGGTGACCTGGCAGATGACCAAGCTGATGTGACACCAATGGGGCGACGTGTATTTAACGGTACTGACATGACATTTTATTTTGGGATAGAAACCTTAACAGATGACTAAATTATATTACGAACTTTCAATAAATAATCAAATTATATCACAAATTTTATAAAATTATATCAAGAACTTTGAACGAATTGAAAAGGGAAAAAACTTTATAACATGTCTAGATGCTTTGATGTTTAGGTCTATTTCAAAAATGTCCTCAATCATAGGATAATTTTAACAAAAAAGCTCACCTAATTCAAGAAAGTGTATTATACACTAAAATTTTTACAGTCTTGAATAATACAAGGCTTTTGTTCCTCCAATAAGTTACTTATAAAATATAATTCATCCATTCATAAAAGTAAAATGATCATTAAAATTATAGAATGCTCATTTTATAATTACATCTTATAAGTGGATACAATTTCTATTGTGTTAGCGTACTAATTGGTTATTCATTTGTAAATAATATATTTGAATGATCAGTTGTTTATTTTATAAATACATCTTATAAAATATAATTCTTCCGTTCATAAAGGCATAACGATCATTTGAATTATAGAGTGCCCATTTTATAATAATTACATCTTATAAATGGATGCGATTTATCATTGTATTATCGTACTAATGGATTATTCATTTTATAAGTATACATTTGAGTGATCAATTGTTCATTTTGTAAATATATTTTATAGATGGATATGATCTTTATTTTATAAGTTATTTATTGGAGCGACGAAAACTTGGTACTGTTCAATTCTAAATTGATGAAATCTCCACAAACTTTGATGCTCCTGACTTGTCATTGCGATGATATTGTATATATTAATACTCGTGACCAAATGCAATCCATGAGAACGATTCCTAGGGTGTCAGAAATTTGAGATTATTCCCATGTCTTTCAATTTTCTAAATTAGTAATCAAGTTAGGAGTCACTTGAACAATGGCCAATAAAGAAATTTGTACAGTCGGTGTCAACTTTTCAAGGTTTTCATATCATTAACATTTAAAGATTTTGTAGTATACTGTAACATTATATAAACTTTCCGTATTATTGCTATTTTTGTCCACATCTTACCGAAGAATTTCTTTCTCATGAATTTAAACCTCAACTATAGACATGCGGAGTTATTTATCAGATTTCTTTTCCACATAATTTAGCAAAAAAAATTATCCGTACGCGCCCAACAAAAAAAAAAAGCTCTACTGTGGATATGGGTCTCACCCTCCTACCACATTCGTATTTGCCACCAAATTTTGGAAATAGGCATTTGAAAATGTTGTGTTTCTGATAGATTATCTTCCTACTCACCTCTCCCCATAATATAAAGAATCCTGCAATGCAAAAGAATTTGATACCACTATTTATCGGTTTTGACTTTTAGTTGGATAGAGTCCAACCGATAACATGTCCACTGACAAATTTTACATTTATTAATAGAAGGATGAAAAGAGAGAGATGAACATCCTAGCCATCCGGTGATTTGGTTGTGCATGCCAATTGGCCTTGATGTCCTAGTCCTCTTCGATTCTTCTTCCTTTCATTTTTTCACCGGTTCACCCACTGATTTAGTTGTAGTTCAATAGGATGTTTCTAAATTTGGTCGGATCTTATGGGTTCAATTGAGCTTGATATGCAAATGGGTCCAATTACTGAACCGGGCTGGGTGGGTGCCCGATTCTCAAGCACGTCAATCCACAAGCCGGTCCAGTGCGGCCCAATTTTAAAATCAATGCCTTCAACAATTCACTAGCCATACATAATGTGACGCTTCCTGTCAAACCAACCGCACTTTGATTTCGAATCAGGGCCAGACAGCTTCAAACCATCTCTGGGACTAAATTCAATATCGC